>JAQFVV010013026.1:0-311877 GCA_028023455.1 Epiperipatus broadwayi | reverse complement strand
TGAGATAGTATTGATAGGAATTCACTCACCAGAAAATGTGAGATAATGCGCTTGCGTATGTAAGAGCATGTTTCTTGAGATAATTAGGGAGTGATAGATAAAAAGTAAAAGCAAGGTAGAGATGTGTATAAGAGTAGGAATTAATAACTTGTCAAACAGAGATTTGGATGAGTATGCAGAATTGATTAAGAATTTGAGTAAGAAGGAAGGTAATTACAATAAGATTTGACAAGAGGCATTTGTTAGATAGAAGAGCGTTTTATCGAGAAATGGAAAAAATTGTGCGAAAGAAATAAATGCCATGTTTGTACGTGTGGGATTGGCATAGCTTTTCGGAAAAAAGCGGGAGTTATATAGAAAATGGGATTGCACTTAGAAAACAATGCGCGAAGCGCAGTTCGGGCGCAGGAAGAATATAATTACGAAGGTTGCAGAGTGCTACGCGAGATGTTAAAAAAGACTAAAAAGTACGTTTGTCGATTTGTTGAAAATATCAAAATATTGATTATGATGAATTCAGAGAAGTTAATCATTACAAATATCTTGGTCGATTACGATAATTTATAAATATAATGAATTAATCATAGAATTAAACTTACGCTTTGACAATCCCGATACTCTCAAAAGGAATATGCCTATGTTTTAAAGGAAGGTTTTTAACAAATGTACTTACCGTTTCCTTCTTAGGATTCGAGATTTGACATAATGTGAAGAGCAATATAGACACCTATATCATCAAAGAGGTATGGAGAGAGCGCATGTTGTATTATTAGTAAGTAACAAACAGTGTTACTGAATCCCATTGAAAAATTAAAAGATATTGAAGTGGGAAGTAGATAAACATTTTGCTGAAGAGATGCTAATAGGATGGACAATTGAAATCTTGCTGTGATTCTAAGAGATTGTTACACCCAGAAAAGAGGACATGTGAGATGGGATGATTTATCAGTGTGATGATGTGAGAAGATAAGTTTTCAAAGCCCGAGAAGACGGCTTGGAGCCCCATTACCTGCGGATTGATACGGTTGATGATCCTCAATATTTTCATTTTGTTTATAGTAAAACTAGGTTCATGATGAAAAATATTCTAGATCAATTTTTTAATAATATATGTATATAGTTAAAGAAATGTATTTATTCACACAATGAATTAAATAAAAATTGTTTTAACAATATTTTTGATAGTGTCATCAAAGAAAAAAGTTTCCACATTCATGCACATACAAAATTTTTATTTTGGGTCATATTTTATCAAGAATATTGTAAAAGTAATTTTTTTTAGTTTTAGTATATTTATATAAATAAAAAAACATTTAATAATTTTTTTGCTTTGTTAATTTTTGTTTTTAAAAATCTTGGTTCCGAAATTAGAAATAAGAAAGTTTAATTACAATTTTTAATATCAGATGAGTTGCTTTGTAATATCTAGTTTATTGTTGTTGAAATACATATGTGTATAAAGTTTCACTTTGATGAGAATTGGGAAGAGAAATTGAGTTATGAGATTTCATCAGTCAGACATGAATCAGTTATAAAAGCATCATACAAAAATGTATAATATGATTAAAATAGCTCAACTGGAAATAGTTGTTTTATTTCATATTTTCTGATGTTTTTACATGTTTTTTCACATTCGAAGACTTCATCGTAATCAAAATCGATTTTGCAGGCTATTTTATCCTATAGAGAGGTCTTAAATTTACTTTAATCATAAGAAAAGTCGATCATCTAGTCAATGTTTTTGATGTCCTTCACGGCAAGATAATGTTTGACAATTATAAACATTTCGTGCGTATAGATAGTTAAGTTTCGTTTTTTAAAGTAGCTTGCGCTTAATAAAAATACAACTTTTATATTATTCATCATACTAGTGTAGATTCAAAATTCATTAAAAAAATTGTTAGATTTAAATATTTGAGTAAAATGCGTTAGCACTTATAATAAAGGCAAACTAATTTTCCATCAAAATAACAGCTTCTAAATTTTTATTTCAGCTTGCTGATTTCATTTTTTCTTGTTGCGATCAAAGTTGTTATTCCATCAGATGAAATCAACTGAGTTCTTTTAAACTTTCAATATTTTTTGCTATTATTAAAAGTAAAACATGTAATTATTCATCAAAAGTGAATAGTTGATAATTTCATTAAATAACTATTCTAGGGTTATTTGCCGCGTTCTGCTTTACGACTAATGGTGAGAAAAGAAATAAATAGCAAAAAAACATCTTCTAATTTTTTGTCAAGTTTTACATAAATAGTAATAAACAATGAATTATAAAACAAGTGAGGATCGCTACTTTACAGTTTTTAGATAAATGCTTAGCCAGAGTGCGTGTTCCCGTCACTTTCCCACCATTGTTTCGCTTTCTAGACTCTCGTAGCAGGTGCCAGGTAGGTTCAGACACTCAGATCTAAAAACAATCCAAAGCCAAGACTTATTTAAAAAGTTATCTATTGAGTGGAAAAATCTGAAATTTTCAGGACATTCACATGTTTTCAAACTAAGTTGTATCTCAAACTAAATAAAGATAGTGGGGCCGATAAATCTCAGCTCGTTGGGGTAGTATAGCTATAAAATTGCATAGATCACAATTTTAGCAGAGACTATAAATAGTTTGGGGAGGGGTTCCTGACAGAGATATGTTGCGCTGGCTCTATAAGATTTATCATAAAGCTTGTAGAGGAATCTCGGCAATCCTCACTGTTTATAACTTACAAGCTTAAGAGATAGTTCATGTGATCAAGAATTGGATCTTGATTTTTATTTTGACTATTAATTTAAATTATATTTGTCTTCTAATTTTTTAAATCTATTTAATCAAATGAATGCTTTCCTCTCTCTGTTGCAAATACAAACTAAAATGAAATATAAATAATCAAAAAATGCATGTATTATAAATTTTCAGAGAATAGAGAATAAAACCAATAAATAGAGTTAAAGATATTCACTTTTTATCTAATAATTTGAACAGTTATCAGAGCAATATAAACAGTTTATCTGAAATGTATGAAGACTCAAAAATTAAAGAATTTGATATTGATTTAACTTACAAATGGGTTATATCTCTATTTAGCGCCAAATTTGGGAGCTGAAACATCATTAAATTTCTTTAATTGTTCAATAATATTGATAATTTAACAGTCCTCACCAATTAGCATGTTATAATAAAACTTTTTGTTAAAATTCAACTAGACAGCAATTACAGCCTAGAACTATTGATAAAAATTTAATTTTTGTCTTCATTATAGTGAAATTTTTTTCCACCAAATAATAATATAATAGTACATACAGACACAGCTATAAAATAGACTATTGTCAATGATAATTTCGAAGTTTAAAGAAACCATGGTCAGGGTTTGGGTGGGCTGGGACAGAGAAGTGCTAATTTATTAGCATTTCTATCATAGCTTGTATTATATAACTTAAAGACAGAGATAGGGAGTCATGTGATCTATGAATCGGATCTTGATTTCTTGACTATTCCTGTCAGTGCTTTATGCAATTTTTTATATTGTTAACTCGCAATATATAGCGCTGGCTGAAAGATTCCATCGTCTCATATATTTGAGTTGGATAAGATAATTTACGTAGATGTCTGAAAATTTCAGATTTTCCACTCACAGATAACTTTAGATAAGTGCTTGCTTGGGCGTTGGGTATTTTTAGATCTATGTCTGAACCTACTCCTTCTCTGAGGAGTGCCAAAGCACGAAATCATTAAATCAGGGTTTGGGAGGGTTCGACGGTTTTATGAGCGGTTCCTGGCTACATTTATCATGTTTTTCTGTAGCAACCTCCTCCTCTCTCCTCTCTATATATACATATATATATATATATATAGTGGTATTTTTACTCTATAATTCGAATTCAAATTCTGACAGTAAAATATGAAATATAATTGCAGCCAGAATTCCACAAGAATGAAATAATAAGTCTTTTAATGCTAGTCTATAGTAAGCTTGAATAATTATGATTCCCTTGTAGTAATGATTTACTTATCCCTCACAAGTCCAACCTTTGTTTTTATTAATAAGACTTGATTTAAAGTTGCAGCACCATGTTGGTCTACTTTTACATCCATTGCGATTAGTTTACGTTACAAAATACCCTGGAGAGATTCGACATCGTATTAGTATCTGATATTTTAGTTTTAAGGATTTGTTTAGTTTCAAGTCTTTCAAAGACAAAGACCAATCACTGTATAAGGCATGGTTCAAATACAATGCTAATTCGATAATTATTGATTATTGAAGATTACTATAAATGGCGTTAAAGTGTTGTGACTTTTTGCCTTATATTTGAAAGCTGAAAAATTGGGGTTGTTAATTGATTTACTTTTCTCACATAGAATAAGAAATACAATTAACTTATCTAGTAATCTGATTAATATATATTATCAGCAAGAATATCTGATATTGATAGCTAGAGAAAGTTAAAGAGAAGGATGCGGAAAATTTTTGCCATAAATTGGAAAATTGAGTTCAAAAACTTTCTATGTTCCTTAAAAACCATATTTTTTTTCACTTTGCTTTGAAAATGATTAATAACCATTATCCTCATATACGTCCAAGCATAAATATTTTCACTTATCTTGAGTTTCCATTAATTATATTTTACACATACAATATGATAATCCCACAGATAATGTCTTAATCAATATTTTTAATCAGTCTTACTTTAGACTGAATTGTTTTAACATTACAATGTTTATTATAAGTTATTATTTCACGATAGTTTTCTTATTTATGAAACAGCAACAAATTATAATTTTATAACAAGCTTTCAATTAGTCACTTAAAAATACAAGCAATAAACTTCTTGTGTCATAATATGTATATATATTAATTTTTAAATTAAAAATATATCTTTACAAACTTTGTTATAACTTCGATTACAAACATAAAAATGTTGAAATACAGTACAAAGAGATTAGACATTTTTTTTTTGTGTGTGAAAAGTTACTAGTATTTGTGGAGACAAACTTGTTTTTAGCCTTTTTTTCAGAACTTATCAACCTGATTTTATGTCATGTATGCCATGACACCCAATCATGGCATGCAATCAAGGACTTAATATGTTAAACAGAATGTTAGCAAATTTGAAAACTTATTTAAAGTGTAATGATTGTAGTTGGGACCATGACAATACTAAGATCTAAACAGATATGTATAATTGAGAGATTTATTCTACAAATCTTTTACATTAGTTCTTCTAGCGTTTTATTTTGTGGATTTTATGTTTTCATCAAAATTTCCGTTTAAACTTTTTTGATTGGTCAATTACGAATCGTTTTCATTCATCTTTTACTATAGTTTCATTTGTAAAAAAGTACTAATTTGTCAGAATACGAAAGTGAATGAAAGTTTTCAAAATAAATTTATTTATAATTATAAAAATATTTTATAGCGGAGAACATAAAAGAGTTCGCAAATCTATTAGAAAATGTTATGTGGTATTGATTTTCAATTTATGTTCATAAAAGAAAATAATTTGTTAAAATCTTAATCTATTTTTCTAAAATAATTTTATTTTCAGCATATTTATCAAAATAATTTATAATATGTAAAAATAAACAATTTAAACATTCATTTCATTTTCAAAATCAAAAGAAGAAGTTTTTTTACAGTGAAAATTGTTGACAAGTGCTCAATATTTGTTCATATGAGCAACAATTAGTGCCTAAGAAAAGACCGCCTCTCTGATGTTAAAACTTTTAAATTTAATATTATTGATTTTTTTTAGTTGTAAAATTCTAGAGAGGGCAGTCATGGTGGTGCAGAGATATGGAAGTTATGTGGAGGACAGCGTAGCGTCGAAAGACGGGTATTAAATTTTAGTGAAGAAAATTAAATATAATGATGGTTAATACTGAGGTAATTTTTTTTATTGGGAGATTAAGAAAATGTGGTGAATAGATAGTTATTTGGGGAATTAATTTTAAGTAATCAGAGAATGGGAGAAAAATTGATAAATGAAGCAAAGAAAAGAAATATCGGGATAAAATTAACAGTATTTTCATATAATAAATATGTGTTGGGAATTAGTAGCGGGAAAGGAATCAGTAGCAGGTTAACATTAGTAGTAATGATGATTATATGTTAGTAAAAGACATGTTAGATTATTTAGAAAAGTTCTTAAATACAGATCGTATTTAGTAGCGGGACAGCAAGGAGGCAATTCAAGGAGAAATGGATGGTCAAAGTTTTATATGAGAGATGCAAAAAATGAAAATGTAGACAGTTTATGGATAATAAAGTTATCAGCTAATTGGGTTATGAGTAAGATGTGTATGCAAAGATTTGGGATAAAGAATTTATATCGTATATTTGTATTAAAGATGGATGATTGTACAAGAGATATTGAGTGCATATATGAATGAGATAAAGAATAAATTTATTATCAAAGATTTCAAAAATAGTATGGAGAGTAAAAGATATAGAAATAAACGCGAAACATTAGTGAGTTAATACATGATAATAGTAAGGAAAGTAGTTTATTGTTTAAGGCTGAATAAATACATATTAGTCATCGTACATAAATGGAAAATATGGATGATTTATTTTTAAATTATGTAAAGGAAGAATGAAAATATTAGCATTTGTTACTGAATGTAAATGCTTGAAAACAAGAAAATATAATGAAGTTGTGGAAAATAAATAGAAAGAGGATATACAGAAAGGGAGCTGGGTTTGAAAGAGGGGGGATTTATTAGCAAAGGCCAGTAAGTTGACAAAATTATGTTGTGGAAATGGATAGAGCAGATTATGTTTAGAGTGGGGAATGTAGCAAAGTGGCTAACAGTAGTTTTTTGTCTGCATACTGTTGATATTCTGACTTCTCGTTTTATATCATATCATATCAGCCATCACATCTCATCAGCAAGGATTTTTCTACTTCTCTTTGTTTGTGTTATTTATTCGGAGATAATGAAAGACAGAAGAGAGACGTTAATAGGTAGTAAGGGGAGAAATACTTCTTGTGTCGTCTGCGGATATATTTTGCGCAGAAAAAGAGAAGATATGAGTCACCAGACATGCGGAAAGGCGGTAAGAGATGGGGAGGTTTGCAAAACAATATAATGATGGTTAATACCGGGGAAAGAGAATAGCGTAGAATTTTATTGTGAGATATTAAGTGTGGTGAATAGATATATTATTTGGGAAATTATTTTTAGTAATGAAAATTTCATTTGATGAATGGGAGAAAAATTGATAAATAAAAGAAAAGAAAAGAAAGGGATTACCCAAAGTGTTTTCATATAATAAATATGATGTAGCTAGAATTATACGGGAAAGTCGCTTTTAGATAGATTTAAGTAAAATGAAAATGTTTTGTAGATTTAGATAAATAAAGAATAGCTAAAATAGTATTTAATTGGGCCAAAAAGTAAAGGGTGTGTAACAAGATTGGTGAGAAAGGCAGGGTATGCAAAATTTATTAAATTTATATCAGTATATAAAAGATGGGATGATTGTGCCAAGAGGATTATTGAAAGGTTATAGTAGTATGCACGGGATAAAAGAACAACCTATTAATGTAAAGACTAGATTCAGATGGAGTATGGAGAGTAAAAAGAGTTTAAATATATATAGAATTAAATGGAAATATAAGGATTTGTAAATTATGTAAGGAGTGAATAGAAAATATTATGCATTTGTTAACGAATGTAAATGTTTGAAAACAGAAGGGCAATAAGAAGTTGTGGAAAATAAAGATGAAAAGAAGGATTATACAGAAAGCAAATTATTACTCTTATGCTGGTTTGTGAAAGATAAGAGGATTTAGACATAAAAGGTTGCAGAGTTGACAAGATATGTTGTGTAGGGATGTATTAGATTATGTAAGAGTGGAAAATGCAAAATAAAGTACAACACTTATCCCGGAATTGGCCGAGAGCATTCTGGACTCAGGAGAGCCATAATGTTATCAGTTTTTAAATGAGAGGCTGGTTTTTATTCTGAGCGGGTGACCTCCATTAAAAGGTTAAACAGAGCAAAAAATATTTAAGACATCTGTTTTTGCAGACACATAGTTAATTTGATAGATAATATTTCAGAAGTGTAAAGGTTATATGTCACCGAAAATGTGTAGTAAATAAGAATCCTAAAATTTGTCTAAAGTAAAATTAATAGCTATTCAATAAATAAAAAAATAAAAGTAAAATAATGAATTAGAAGTAAAAATAGCTTGGTCAAATTATTAATTTCAGCCAACATGGTTACATCTGCATTAATAATTTGACCAAGCTATTTTTTGTAACAAACTTCTAATTCATTATTTTTACTTTTTATTTTATTTATTGAATAGCTATTGAATTTTACTTTAGACAAATTTTTAGGATCTATTTGCAATCCTACTTTTTTATTTACCATTTGACATATAACATTGCTTGCACTTCTGAAATATTATCTATCAAATTAACTATATTGTCTGCAAAAACAGATGTCTTAAATATTTTTTTTTTGCTTTTCTGTTTAACCTTTTAATGGAGGTCACCAGCTTCAAGTCACTCAAAAACCAGCAATTTTTACATTATTGTAGCGAATTTACTCTCATTTTAAAGCTGATGTGATGTATTATGGCTTCTCCTTAAACGAAGTCAAGAATATCTCAGCAATTATGCCCAGATAAACCTGTTAGCCACTTTATTTTACATTTCCCACTCTAAATTTACCCATAATCTGCTCTATCCCATTTCCACAACATAATCTTTGTCAACTCTATAACCTTTATATCTAAATCCTCCTTATCTTTTCCCAAACCCAGCATAAAAACCAATAATTCACTTTCTGTATAATCACTCTTTTCATATTTATTTTTCCACAACTTCATTATATGTACCCTTTCTGTTTTCAAACATTTACATTCAATTAACAAATGCCTAATATTTTCTATTCCTTCCTTACATAATTTACAAAATAAATCACACATAATATTCTGTTTATTTCTATATATATTTAAACTCTTTTTACTCTCCATACTATTTCTCCATCTCTCTAACTCCCTAGTCTTTATTAATAAATTTATTCTTTTATCCCATTCCTTACTACTATAACACTCAATAATCCTCTTAACACAATCATCCCATCTTTTGTACAAATATACTGATATAAATTCTTTATCCAAATCTTTTGCATACCGCATTACCTTTCTCACCCATCTTGTTACCTGCCCTTTACTCATAACCCAATTAAATACTATTTTAGCTATTCTTTTATTATCTATAAACTGCAATCTACCAAACATTTTCATTTTACTTTTCGCATCTCTCATATGAAAACTTGACCATCCCACTTTCCATATAATTCTAGCTACATCATATTTATTATATGAAAACACTGTTAATTTTTTTATCAATCCCTTTCTTTTCTTTTTCTTTATTTATCAATTTTTTCTCCCATTCATCCAAATAATTTTTCTGATTACTTAAAAAAATAATTCCCAAATAACTATATCTATTCACCACACTTAACTTAATATCTCACAATAAAAATTCTACATATTCTCTTTCCCCAGTATTAACCATCATTATATTTGATTTTTCTTTATTAAATTTAATCCCCATCTCTTTACCCACCCTTTCACATGTCCTCAATGTAACTTCCGTATCTTCTCTTTTTTCTGCACACAAAAATATATCCGCAAAAAAAAGACCTGACAAAATATATACTCCCTTACTACCTATTAACGGTATCTCTATCCCTCTTCCTAATCTTTCTATTGCTCTTTCCATTTCACTCAAATACAACACAAACAAAATAGGTGACATAGGGGCATCCTTTCGATCTTGATGTGATGTGATGTATTATGGCTTCTCCTTAAACGAAGTCAAGAATATCTCAGCAATTATGCCCAGATAAACCTGTTAGCCACTTTCTTTTACATTCCCCACTCTAAATTTACCCATAATCTGCTCTATCCCATTTCCACAACATAATTTTTGTCAACTTTATAACCTTTATATCTAAATCCCCCTTATCTTTTCCCAAACCCAGCATAAAAACCAATAATTCACTTTCTGTATAATCACTCTTTTCATATTTATTTTTCCACAACTTCATTATATGTA
Source organism: Epiperipatus broadwayi (assembly GCA_028023455.1). Taxonomy (NCBI): domain Eukaryota; kingdom Metazoa; phylum Onychophora; class Udeonychophora; order Euonychophora; family Peripatidae; genus Epiperipatus; species Epiperipatus broadwayi. The sequence continues at coordinate 301,808 of JAQFVV010013026.1, read as the reverse complement.
CCTTTCTGTTTTCAAACATTTACATTCAATTAACAAATGCCTAATATTTTTCATTCTTTCCTTACATAATTTACAAAATAAATCATCCATATTTTTCCATTTACATGTATATTCTTCTGTAGCTAAAGATCCCATTCGAGCCTTAAACAATAAACTACTTTCCTTACTATTATCATATATTAACTCACACCTAATATTCTGTTTATTTCTTATATCTCTTTTACTCTCCATACTATTTCTCCATCTCTCTAACTCTCTAATCTTTATTAATAAATTTATTCTTTTATCTCATTCCTTACTACTATAACACTCAATAATCCTCTTAACACAATCATCCCATCTTTTGTACAAATATACTGATATAAATTCTTTATCCAAATCTTTTGCATACCGCATTACCTTTCTCACCCATCTTGTTACCTGCCCTTTACTCATAACCCAATTAAATACTATTTTAGCTATTCTTTTATTATCCATAAACTGCAATCTACCAAACATTTTCATTTTACTTTTTGCATCTCTCATATGAAAACTTGACCATCCCATTTCTCCTTGAATTGCCTCCCTTGCTGTCCATACTTCTGCATACAATTCACGATCTTTCCTACTTCCCTTTGAGCTTTTTCTAAATAATCTAATATCTTTTTACTAACATATAATGCATCATTACCATATGTTAACCCTGCTACTGCAATTCCTTTCCATATAATTCTAGCTACATCATATTTATTATATGAAAATACTGTTAATTTTTTTATCAATCCCTTTCTTTTCTTTGCTTCATTTATCAATTTTTTCTCCCATTCATCCAAATAATTTTTCTGATTACTTAAAATAATTCCCAAATAACTATATCTATTCACCACATTTAACTTAATATCTCCCAATAAAAATTCTACATCTTCTCTTTCCTCAGTATTAACCATCATTATATTTAATTTTTCTTCACTAAATTTAATACCCGTCTCTTTACCGACCCTTGCACATGTCCTCAACATAACTTCCATATCTTTTCTTTTTTCTGCACACAAAAATACCATATGATGCTGCCCTCTCTAGAATTATTTTACAACTAAAAAAATCAATAATATTTAAATTTAAAGTTTTAACATCAAGAGAAGGCAGTCTTTCTTAGGCACTAATTGGTTGTTGCTCATATTGAACAAATGTGAGCACTTGTCAACAATTTTCACTGCTCCAACTTCTTTGCTTTGATTTTGAAAATGAAAATGAATGTTTTAGAGTGTTTATTAGTATTTTTTACATATTATAAATTATTTTGATAAAATATGCTGAAAATAAAATTATTTTAGAAAAATAGGTAAGATTTTAGTAAAAATTATTTTCTTTTACATGAACATAAATTGAGAAAGAAAATCAATGCCCCACATAACATTTTCTAATAGGTTGCGAACATTCTTTTTATGTTCTCCACTATAAAATATTTTTATAATTATAAATAGAAATTTATTTTTTGAAAAAACTTTCATTCACTTTCATATTCTGACAAATTATTAATTTGCTTTTTACAAATGAAACTAAAATGAATATAATATTAAAAGATGAATGGCTGATTCTGTAATTGACCAATCAAAAAAGTTTAGAGTTTTATCTTACTTGACCAAGCAGAATTTTTGATGAGGAAAAAACATAAAATCCACAAAATGCTTACTAGAGAACTAATGTAAAAATTTGTAGAATAAAATCTCTCCAATTATACACTCTTATCTGTTGCGATCTTTAGTATTATCATGAAGTCTAACTATAATCATTACACTTAAATAAGTTTTTCAAAATTTGCTAACATTCTGTTGCTATATTAAGTCCTTGTTCTATGCCATGATTGGAATGTCATGGCATACATGACATAAAATCAGGTTATTGTTAAGTTCTGAAAAAAAATTTAAAACAAGTTTGTCTCCACAAATACTAGTAATTCCAATAGTTTTAAACTTTTCACACACAAAAAAATGTCATTCAATATAACAATACTAGTAAAGTAATTTCAACATTTTTATGTTTGTAATCAAGTTATAATAAAGTTTGTAATCAAGGTATATATTTTTAATTTAAAAAGAATAATATATATATACATATTATGATAAGTTTGTGCCTTGATATTTTTAAGTAATTAAAAAATTAGATATCTTAAAGAAACTAGTGAAGCTGATTATAAATTATAATTTGTTACTGTTTCATAAATAGAAACTATCATTAAATAATAACTAAATAGAGCTGTGTGTGTAGATTTAAAACATACAGACAAGGAAAATTGGTCAGTCTAAGTAAAAGACTGATTAAAATGTTATTAAGACATTATCTGGTAAGTTATCATATTGTATGTGTAAAATACTAATTAATGGAAACTCAAGATAAGTGGAAAATATTTATGCTTGGACAGTATATGAGGATAATATATCTCCATAAGTTAATGGTTATTAATCATTTTTTCAAAGTAAAGTGAACTTAATGGTTTTTTAAGGAACACTAAAAATAAAAGTTTTGTTAACTCAATTTTCCAATTGCTGGGTAGTAAATTTTCCATCCTTCTTTGGCTTTCTCTAGCTATCAATATCCAGATATTCATTTACTGACCAATGCCATATGGTTAATCAGATTACCTGATATTGGTTGGTTAGATAAGTTAATTGTGATCTGTCTATGTGAAGAAAAATGCTAAATCTGAATGTAACTTAATTTTTCAGCTTTTTCAAAATATAAGGCAAAAGTCTGTACTTTAATGCCATTTATAGTAATCTTCAATAATCAATAATTATCAGTTAGCATTGTATTTGAATAACCATACTTATACAGTGATTGGTCTTTTGTCTTTATCAAGGCTTGGAATAAAAACAAATCACTTAAAGAAAACTAAAATATCAGATACTAACCTGATGTCAGGTCTATATACTCTCCAGGTATTTTAAACTTTTAGCTTAAATATCACAATGGATGTAAAAATAGTTTCTTTATGAATGCCTGCATTACTTCCAACTTTAAATCCAAGTCTTATTAATAAAAGCAAAAGGTTGGACCTAATTGAAAAGGGAATAGGGATTTAAATGCATTACTATTTGGGAATCACTAATTATTCAAGCTTACTATAGATAGCATTAAAAGACTTATTATTTCATTCTTATTGGAATTCTGGCTGCAATTATATTTCATATTTTACTGTCCAGGATTTGAATTCAGATTATAAGAATAGCAAGAGAGTGCATTACCACTATATATATATATATATATATATATATATATATAGAGAGAGAGAGAGAGAGAGAGGATTGCCAATTCCTCTACAAGCTTTATGATAAATGCTTAGCCAGAGCCAGCACTTAAAATATGTCTGTCAGGAACCCCTCCCCAAACCCCTGACCATGGTTTCGTGCTTTGGCACTCCTCAGAGAGGTGTCAGGGTAGGTTCAGACACTAGATCTAAAAATACCAACCCAAAGCCAAGCACTTATCTAAAAGTTATCTATTGAGTGGAAAATCTGAAATTTTCAGACATCTACATGTCTTCAAACCCAGCTATCCAACTCAAATAGCTATATGGGGCTGATAGATCTTCAGCCATACCATATATTAGTAGTCATAGCAATATAAAAATTGCATAAGACTTTTTGGCAGAGACTATAAATAGTCAAAATAAGAGTCAAAGATCCAATTCATAGATCACATGACTCTATCCGATCTTAAGTTATAAACAGTGAGGATTGCCAATTCCTCTACAAGCTTTATGATAAATGCTTAGCCAGAGCCAGCACTTAAAATATCTCTGTCAGGAACCCCTCCCCAAACCCCTGACCATGGTTTCGTGCTTTGGCACTTTTCAGAGAGGTGTCAGGGTAGGTTCAGACACTAGATCTAAATATATATATGTGTGTGTGCGTGTGTGCGCGCGTGCGTGTGTAGATACATATTATTTGGTGGAAAAAAATTTCACTGTAATGCACTTATGAGGCAAAATTAAATTTTTATCAATAGTTCTAGGCTGTTATTGCTGTCTAGTTTAATTTTAACAAAAATTTTATTATAACATGCTGAGAATTGGTAGGACTGTTAAATTATCAATATTTATTGCTGAGTAAAAGGAACAATGATGTTTCAGCTTCTAAGTATTTGGCTGCCATCGAGATATATTTATTTACTAAGTTAGAAATCAATATCAAATTCTTTAGTTTTTTGAGTCTTCACTTACACATTTCAGATAAGCTGTTTATGCCACTCTCGATGCTGTTCAAAGAGTATTGCTAGATAAAGTGAATATCTTGCTCTATTTATTGGTTTATTAAACCTATTCTCTGAAAGAGAATTTATAATACATGCATTTTTTGATTATTTATATTTCATTTTGGTTTACTGACTGCTGAGAAATTTGATGTAGATGGGTGAGGGAAGCGTTAATTATTTTTCATTTGATTAAATAGATTTAAAAATTAGAAAGACAAATATAATTCATTAATAGTCAAAATAAGAGTCAAAGATCCAATTCATAGATCACATGACCCTATCTCTTAAGCTTGTAAGTTATAAACAGTGAGGATTGCCAATTCCTCTACAAGCTTTATGATAAATGCTTAGCCAGAGCCAGCACTTAACATATCTCTGTCAGGAACCCCTCCCCAAACCCCTATTTATAGTCTCTGCCAAAAGTCTTATGCAATTTTATATTGCTATGACTACTAATATATGGTATGGCTGAAGATTTATCAGCCCCATATAGCTATTTGAGTTGGATAGCTGGGTTTGAAGACATGTAGATGTCTGAAAATTTCAGATTTTCCACTCAATAGATAACTTTTAAATAAGTGCTTGGCTTTGGGTTGGTATTTTTAGATCTAGTGTCTGAACCTACCCTGACACCTCTCTGAGGAGTCCCAAAGCACGAAACCATGGTCAGGGATTTGGGGAAGGGTTCCTGACAGAGATATTTTAAGTGCTGCCTCTGGCTAAGCATTTATCATAAAGCTTGTAGAGGAATTAGCGATCCTCACTGTTTATAATTCATTAATTTTTATTACTATTTATAACAAAACTTGACAAATTAGAAGGTGTTTTTTTTTTGCTATTTATTCTTTTCTCACCATTAGTCATTAAAAAGCAAACACAACAAATATTACAAATTAGTTATTTAATGAAATTATCCAGCTATTCACTTTAATAATGTTTGCTTTTGATGAATAATTACACATGTTTTACTTTTAATAATAATAAATATTGAAGTTTAGAACACGTGTCAGTTGATTTCATCTGATGGAAGGCTTTGAAACAACTTTGATGTTTTTTTTAACCAAGAAAAAAATGAAGATTAATCCTTTAAGCTTCAAATAAAAATTTAAACTTGTTATTTCTGATGGAGAATTAGTTTTATATATATAAAGTGCTAAGCACACGTACATAAATATTTAAAATCTAATAATTTTTTTAATGAATTTTTTAATTCTACACTAGTATGATGAAATAATAATATTTATTATAAAGTTGTAATTTTTATTAAGCGCACAGAAAGTATATGTAAATACTTTAAAAACAGGCTTTAACCTATATCCTATGCACCTTGAATGTTTATAATTGTCAAACAATATCTTTATTTGCCGATAGAGGGACATCAAAAACCTTGACACAAGATGACGACTTTTTCTTATGATTAAAGTATATACGTATTATAAATTTAAGACCTTCTCATATAAGGATAAAGTAATATTTTTATACCATCAAGATTTATTTTTGATACGATCAGATATTCAGATGTGAAGCAGCATGTAAGCATCAGAAATATGAGTAAGCCAATTTATTCCAGTTGAACTGAGATTTTGTCCCCCAATATTATACATTTTATTATGTGCTTTTCCTTAACTGATTTTTCATGTCTGACTGATGAAATCTCATAACTCAATTTCTATCCTCTTCCCAATTTCTCATCAAAGTGAAGCTTTATACACATATGTATTTCCAATAACAATAAATATTTTAAGGTATTACAAGCAACTTTCATCTAGTGATATTAAATTGTAATTAAACTTTCTTAATTTCTAATTTCAGGAACTACATAAGACCTAAAAGTAAAAATTAATAAGTAAAAAAAAATTAAATGTTTTTATTTATATAAATATACTAAAATCTAAAAAAAAAATTACTTTTACAATATTCTTGATAAAATATGACCAAAATAAAAGTTTGTATGGCTCATATTCAGAAATATTGAGAACTATATATTTTTTCTTTTGATGACACTATCAAAAATATTGTTAAAACTGAAGAAATTTTTTTTATTTAGTTCATGTATGTGAATAAATACATTTCTTTAACTTATATATACATATATTATTTTTATTAAAAATTGATCTAGGAATATTTTTCATCATGAACCTAGTTTTACTATAAACAAAAATGCTTAAAGTATCAGTGAGATCATCATCAACCATTATCAATCCACTGCAGGATGAAGGTCGCTCCAAGTTTAGACCATCTTCTCCGATCTTTAGCTTATCTTCTCCACATCATCCTGCACACTTGTTTCATCCATCCATCTCACATGTGGTCTCTTTCTGGGTCTTTTACAATCTCTTAGAATCTAGCTTAAGATTTCAATTGTCCATCTATTAGCATCTCTTCGAGCAAAATGTCCAGCCCAACTGCACTTCAATCTTTTAATTTTTTCAATGAGTTCAGTAACACTTGTTTGTTCACTTACCCATACATTGCATTTTTGATCTCTTCTTGTTACTCCCAACATGCATCTCTCCATACCTCTTTGAGTGGTCTGGAGTGTCTGTATTGCTCTTCTATTAAGTGTCCAAGTCTCAGATCCATAAGTAAGAACTGGTAAAACACATTTGTTAAAAACCTTCCTTTTCAAAAACATAGGCATATTTCCTTTTAGTATCAAGTTATTTCTACCAAAAGCGCTCCAACCAAGTTTAATTCTATGATTAATTCATCCATTATGTTTCCATCAGTATTAATAATCTGACCAAGATATTTGTAACTGTTAACTTCTTCTAATTCATCATAATCAATCTTTATTTTCATATTTTCAACAAATCGATTAAACATTACTTTAGTCTTTTTAACATCTGTCTTTAGTCCTACTTTCATCTGATAACTTCTGCAACATTTCCTTTAAAAGTTTCCTTAATTATATTCTTTATACACCAGACTCTCTAAAACTTCACTTCATTGTTTTCCTAAGTGCAATCCATTTTTTCTATATAACTCCCTTTTTCCAATATACCAATCCCATACATACACAAACATAACATTATTTCTTTCACACAATTTTTTCCATTTCTCATTCATAAAACATGCCCTATCTAACAAATGCCTCTTGTCAAATCTTGGTAATAATTGAACTACCCTACCCTTTTCTTCCTTTAATTCTTACTCAAATTCTTAATCAATTCTGCATACTCATCCATTACTCTCTCTGATGTTTCTGACAAGTTATTAATTCCTACCATAACATACACATCTCTACTACCTTGCTTTTTTACTTTATCTGTCACATCCCTAATTCTATCTCAAAGAAAACATACTCTTACATACCTGCTTTTATTTTCTCTTGCAACTATATCCTCACATTTTCTAATTAGTGAATTCCTATCAATACTATCTCATAGTCTACTTTTTCTAGTCCATCTATAACATTTTCTACCACTTTCTGGACCTCCTTATCTATTTCTTCCTTATCATTCCTACTCAATAATTCCTTTATCAGCTCACACTTTGTCTCTAACAATTTTAATTTTGCTTCTACATCCTTCACTTCTTCCTCTATCTTACTTATTATTTGCCTAACCATCTCCATTGCACTACTACTTTCTCCATCCATATCTCCTGACACTCCACTAAAAAATACTCTGCCCTATCTTCCTTAACTACATTTTGCTCCATTTCCCCTGACTTTCTCTTTAGTCTACCTATACTTAGAAAACACTTTCTCACCTCTTTTATCATATTTACACACTGACTATATAACCATAAACCTGTTACATCCTTCCTAGTCTTATTCAATCATTTCAAGTGATAAACCTTAGCACACACTGTACACTCTACCAGAGCATGTCTAATTTATTTCTGTCTATTATATGCACATTGTGTAATACAAATGCAATACCTATTCTTATTTTCCAAGTCATCTATTCCATATTTGACTTTATAATACCTCCCTATTCTTCAAACCCCCTTACATGGAAGGATAAAAGTTTTACTTTCTTTCAAAACTGATCAAACTATAACTACGTGTTTTCCGACTTTAGGCCTCCAGAACGTTATCTTTTTTTTCAAAAATAAATGACTGTTATAAAAGTAAAAAAACCATTTAGTAACAAACTTACTAAAAATGAATTAATTTTATATACAACTTTTTTATAAATATCCTTACACTAACACACATTCAACAAAAATAACTTTTTTTAAAAAACTTCTATACATAAAATGGCAAAAAATTTCAAACAATTAAACAAAACAATTTGCAATCTTTCAAATAACACACTCTCTTGACCACAATTTATACTTTCATACACAATAAATCAGTCTTTATAGTGATGCTTTCAGAATCATATACACATGAAACAAATAGCATAATATCATTTTATCACAAAAATACAGAAAATACTTAGCTCTGCTCTTTGTTCAAATGTAGTTTTTAACAGAGAATCATAATATGCTGCCCTTTCTAGAATTATTTTACAAGTAAAAAAGCAATAATATTTAAATTTGAAGCTACAACAATGGGAGAAGGTAGACTTTTCTAGATGCTGATTGGTTGGTTCACATTTTGAACAAAAGAGAGTACTTATCAATAATTTTCACTTCTGCAAGTTTTTCATTTTTATTTTGAAAAATGAAAGTGAAGGTTTTAGAGTATTTTTTAGTATTTTTTTATATATTATAAATTATTTTGATAAAATATGCTGAAAATATAATTATTTTAGAAAAGTAGTTAAGATTTTAGGTTATGAACATTTTTAGATCATCATTATAGAATATTTTTATAATTATATAAAAAAAATATTTTTAAAAAAAACTTTCATTCACTTTTGTAATCTGAGAATTTATTAATTTGCTTTTTATAAATGAAACTAAAATGAATCTAATATTAAAAGACAAATATATTTTTACTGATGATTCTATAATTGACAAATCAAAAATTTAGAACTGTAATTCACTATGCCATTAACAGTTAAAAGGACATTTTCAGTGGTTTCTCAGTATAAAGTAGTATTAGTGTTGCTTTTAATTTAGGAGAATAATATTATCACATGATCACCATTTTTATGCTTGCTCAAGCTGTTAAAACAGGCAAACCTCTCTATACAGTAGTGCCTCTCAGTGCAAGCCAGAATAATGATTTTATGCACAAGCCTTCTTGCATCCAATGATTACTTTGCTTTCACTGAGTGTCACTACTATATGGAGAGTTTTGCCTGATTTAAGAATAATATTAATAACATTTAATTGGAACTATAGAACAATCAAAAAACATATATATTTAAGCATTTCACAAGCATTAATATATTTTATTTAAAACAATAATGGTCAAATAAGCATCAAAGTTATAGTTTTGCATAATGAAGATAATAATATTATGATAATGATGGTCGTAAAAAAGATCAATCTATTAGAGATATTTTTAATAAGTATTGTTTGCTTATTTTTAATAGTATTTTGGAAATCGAATAATTTAGTGATGGAGACAGGTATAATTATCTCAAATCTATGCATGGTACTATAAGTTTCTCTTTATGTGCATTGGAACTATTAAATTATTATAAAATTAAATCTATTTAATCTATTATTATAAAATTAGATCTGTTTAATAAATTTATAATCGACAAAATTGGAGTCTTCTTTTTAAAATACCCTTTATGATTGGATATGTAAAAATTTCATTAAATAATATTTAAATTAATACACTATATAGGATTGCACACACCTGCACATATATAATGTAATATAAGAGATTCGAACTCAGACTTTCACATGACCCCCAACTCTTCATGCCATCTCATATTGCTGACCCACCTGATCATTCACATGTTTTTAAAAGATAAATAATCACTAATATACATATTTCATGCTAAACCAGAAATCATCAGTTGGTCCAGATTACTATCCTCACACATATATACAATCAGTGCTCAGCTTTATATTAAGATAGCCAATCTTCATACTTTAATGGGCAGGCTTCAACTACTCCAATGCACAACTCTTCAGCCCTCCACTTACATACATATGTGAGGGATGGGCATACCTTTAACACACTGTTTTTAATATGTAAATTAATAAACATACACCTGCAGATATGTAATGTAATATAAGGGATTCGAACTAAGACTTTCACATGACCCTCAACTCTTCATGCCATCTCATATTGCTGACCCACCTGATCATACATATGTTGAAAAGATAAATAATCATCAATATATGTATTTAATGCTAAACCAGCAATCATCAGTTGGTCCAGATTACTATCCCCACACATACTGTTTTTAAAAAATAATAATACTTATCTATAAATATAGGATTTTATTCCTTTTTTTCTCTATTTAAATGTGCTATTTTATACTTTTTATGTGTGATCATTTGCAAATTTTTATATTTCAAATTATATATGTATATATTTAATAAAAACAGTATTTTGTTATAATGATATAACTATTTCTACTAAATATGTTTTATTTACAGATATTATTTTGAAAATTTTATTTATGCAAGAGAGCATACCTTTTTAATTGGTGTAAACTAGGACCTAAAACGTTTTCATTAAGCATAATTTAAATATACTGAAATATAATTACATGGTCATAATAAATATGTTCCTCAACTTTCTGGAAATTATAATATTAAAGCTGCATTTAAAAGCATATTTTCATTGTATTAGATTATGTGAAGCTAATGAAATGGTAGTAGACATCCTATAAAATATTACATGCAAATTTGAGCATGATTCTAAGGAAAAGTTTCATCTCATTTACATAATACAGTGTATCTCAAAGATACTCTAAAAATGTAATATTGATTGTTTCATTGGTATAAAATACAATCTTTAGTCAAGTGTTGGAGATCGAGTGGTTAGCACAGCTGCCTTACAAGCAGTTTTCCCGGAGTTCGCTTCCTGACTGATGCTTTGACACATAAAAAAATACAATCTTTATTGTATTTTAGTGTATATACATATACAAGGTATTGAGGAAGGAGTTTCCAGAAAAAAAGATTTGCTGCAAAAATTATAACGCAATATAACAAATGGTCACATGAATAAACTAGGTATATTAAAATATCAAAAATTACTTCATTGAAATGTAATTATTTATATGCTCTTATATAAATTAAGTATAACCTTAATGTATTTTCAATGCAAAGCACTTTTTAAAAAGCAAATATTTGCTTTGTAATGAGTGCTCTGCATTAAAAATGCATTAATATTTCTTTTTAATGTTTTTTATTATTTTCTTAATCTAAGATGTAAGACTGATATATATGAATGTAGTTGTTCTCTACCAGATTATTTTGTATATAAGGGGGACATTAAAAACAACTGGAATTTTGTAATAAAAAATTGAATTTATTTTTAAGCATTATAAATTGAGTCTTTTTCAAAGTATACTCAATTTAATGCAAACGTGGAGGAAATTGACAACACTCTGATGAAGACTGCAGGACAGTCAAAACTATCAGGAAAATAAAGAAGTTATATAAAAAATATTTTGCATTAAAGTATATATGAGGGGAATTGTTATAAGAAATATATATGAATATATGAAGAAATGCAAAGAAAGTAAAGGAGAAGAATAAGACTATACGTATAATGCAATGTCTCTGATCTAAGCATGCTTTTTTCACTTTTCAAAGTAGTATGGAAACTTTTGCAAAGTAATGTATTTTAATGCCTGCTTCATTTTTCCCTTCACCACTTCTAAGTCTGCAATAACAAAAAAAAAAAATTAAGGCATTTTTTTCTTTTAAAAGAATAAAAGGAAGTCATACGGAGCATGTTCATGTTAGAATGACTGATAGGGGAGCTGGGTCATGCTGAATTTAATTAAAAATTATTTCAAACTCAAGGTTTTGAATACTAGTGCATTATCACGGTAATGCTTACACTCTCTATTAAGTCAGAATGAGAAAATTTCATTTTAGTACAATATCTGGAGAACGGAGACTAATACCACTTAAAGCATTGTATAATCTACTAACCTGTATTATTTACTAACTTGTGTGCTATTTCTAACAGCTGTTTGTATTTGGAGAAGTGTAAATAAAGTTTTAAAATTTTTTAAACATTCAATATTTAATGATAAATGATTAGTCCAACATATTATTACATCTAAAATATCATCTTCACAAACCTTCAGCTAACAATATTACTAACTTAGAATGATTATTTCTTAAAATATATATATATCATTAATAATAAATAATAAAAGTTGTCTTATTATCAAAACAGATATACATTTTAAAAAGAGAACTTCCAAACTTCATATAAGAACTAATAATTTATAGTGGAAAAATTGATGTTAATTAATACTGATGATGATTAAGTTTAATTGCAATGACCTTTGCTGAGATTTTTAGAGTCATGAACCATATTTCAGTGATCACATAATAGATAATTTGTAAAAGAATAGCAAAATGATTTCTGGTATTAATACAATAATTATTAATATTCCTTATAATTGTTATTTGATAATCTTATGGGAACACTTATATTCGAAAATATGAAAGTAATATTAATATCTTTTTTTAAACTCTTATATATTAAATAAGAAAAACACATATACATTAATGTGTTAAACATAATACACCTGGGTCTCTTTTGGTGCTGATTTTTAAAATTTTGAAGTTATGTGATTCATGTTTCTTCTTAATATGTTTTTATGACGTTTTCTTTTACATGATAAGGAAGTTCATATTTTACTTAAAAAGGTTTGGTAATAAATTTACATACCTTAGAAGATTTAGAAAAAGATAATGAAACAGAAGTGGAACCTGTTCATTTCACAGCAAAAATGATTCGAGAAAGTCTTCAACTTTCTAATCAATTGGAAAATCATTTTTTGTTAATGACATGAATTATGAATGAGCTCTTAAATTCCAATGAGAGCTAAATAGTTGAATGTCTGTGTTATGTATGTGTATGTTTATATTTTCTTTTAGACACATGGAGCTGGACATAACAGACTGGATATCACGAGCTTCATAAACAATTAGTAAAATCATTATCTCAAAGTTTAATTATCGATTACAATGTCGACAGAAAACCATTAACACAGCCGAGACTGAAGTTGGGATAATTGTATTTCCTCTTGTGATGAATCTGATTTCTTATCAGTTCACAAACAAACCCACATATTATCAAATAGCAATAATGATTAAAATATGTATGAAAAAATGTAAAATAAAATACACATAAAACATATTGTTTTGAATAAAATTAAATAGTTAATAAAAAAAGTTTGTCTTGGATCAATTTTTTTTAAATATTTGAAATTGTTTATTAGTCATACTTTATTTGTTTTTTTTTATGTGAATTTTAAAGTAATTTTATCTTGTTGCTTTGGTTTTATGTGATTTCTAAAAATTATGCAACATATCCCACAGTTTTCAATGTAAGTTAAGCCTATTTTTGTGTGATTTTTTTAATGTGGGGTTTTTTGTGGCACCTATCTATCACATAAAAAGAGACCCAGGTGTATTATATAATAAAATATTAGCTGATTAGCCTAGAGTCATTACTTATGACCACAATTCTATAACATGCTCTATTGCATATTATTACATCTCTAATTTAAAATGCTATTAGAATTATTAATATACTAGTAATTGTGTGAAGGTTTGTGATGATGGTATATTATAAGATGTGATATGTTGGACTATTTCCATCATCTATGAATGAATATTGAATGTATAGAAAATTATAAATTTTATTTAAACTTTCCAAATACAAACAATTTGTTAGTAATAACACACAAATAGACAACACGGGTTAGTAAGTACACTTTTGACAGAATAGTTCAGTTGATTAGAGCATTTGCCTTAAATTCGATATTCAAGAATCTAAAGGTGTGTGTTCAACTTCTAAGCAAATAATGTCACTGTGCATATAGGTCAGCAACACCTGAAGATGAGTGGAAAATAATACTACTCTAAACATTGTGTAATTACTAACCTGTGTTGTCTATTTGTGTGTTATTACAAAGTTGTTTGTATTTGGAAAGTTTAAATAAAGTTTAAAATTTTCTATACATTCAACATTCACTCATAGATGGTGGAAATACTCCAACATATCTCATTTTAGTAATATACTAGGTTTTCTTATTTTTTTTATCATTTAATTCATTACATACATTGTTAATGTTTTCAGAAAATTAACATTCACAATTTGTGTTGTGCCAAAAAAAAAAAAGAAGTTGATAATTACATTTATTTTTTTATATTTATAAATATACTGCTGAAAACATATATAAACAAACTAATTTCACTTTTACCATAGTAAATATCTGAATAATCAGATCTCAAAACATCCAACAGAATACACAATTTGATGCTTAGCATTGTGATTAATTATATTAATATTTTTTGATTGTTAATAGTGTATAATATAATTAATTAGTTTAAAACATTGGTGAATGTGTGTTTTGTTATTTATAAGCTGTGTAAAAAGTTTTATTTCATTTTGTGTTTTAAATAATTTAAATTTTTCTACTTGTCTTTAGTGCATACATTTTTTATGCATAATTAAGCAGTTTTAAATGATTGCATCTTTGAAACGATTTGCACCTAATGTGTGTCTATTTTTTTTATTTTTTTTATAAAAAGAAATAATAAATCAAATTATCATCATATAAAAATTGTAAATCATTTTGATAGTGTAATTTTCAATACAATAAGATTAAAAAATAGACAGTGAATATTTAAACGATATAATATATTACTTTATCATTAGAAGTTAGAAAAAAAATTCCAATAAAAAATGGATAATTTATATGGTGAAGCTAATGCCTCATTTCAAAAGACTTCAAGCAAGGAATCTAAGAAAAAACATCTGTTTTTCTCTATCAACTCTGTATATACATATATTATGATTTTAATTCTGTGATGGAATTTTTTTTTTCATATGTCAAATACGTTGACCGGAAAGCGAACGCGGGCCAGCTGCTTGGAAGGCAACTGTACTAACCACTAGGCCATTAACGCTTGATTATCTAAAAATTTATTCTTCTTTTCCATTATTCAAATATATCAAAGTATTTTTTTTACAATCTGCCTTAAATGGCTTCTGTTATATGGCTGTTTCCATTGGTATTATAGGAAATGAATGTACGTTAAGAATATAGATAACGAGTGCGGTACGGATAATTCTATCAGTCACATTAGAAACATATATTTACTTAGAGATGAAAAAATTATAGCATTGCTAGAATTTAAAATAATTTATATTGTTCAATCAAAAATTATTAAATAATATTTTTTTGTTATTTTGTAAACTTACCCACTGTGCGTGCACATATGTGTAACCCACACAAGTGGTAAAAATTATTAAGGAAATACATATGAAATTATAGATATTTGATAACATTTTGAATAAAAGACAAGTAAAGTCTATTTTTATAACTTAGTTGATGATATGATAATAAATAATATGTTTATTCATTTGATAGATAATATTTGACTACTGCGATTAAAAAAAGGAATGTCATTTTCCTTTTCTATGAAACACTAAAATAGATTTATTTAAATATTTAACATTTAATTAGCAGTAGATGCAACCAGTGTGTAACTGAAGTGAGATAAAGAAGGATATAAAATTAAAGAAACCATATGTTAGGGCTATAAAATTAATAATAAATCTACACCTTCACACAATGCATGATTCAAAGCTAGATGTGTTTGATTTTTTAATATCATAATATGAACCCTAAAGAAGTGTTTAGTTATACTCAGTCAATTTCACTATGTCTAAAAAAATATCATAATCTATTTACTCATATATGCAGAATTTTCATTATTAATATTTTGCATACCTATTTGTAATTATATAATGTTATTCAAACATCGCGATGCTTTCTTTTCAATATCTATCCCTTATGACTAGAAAAAAGGACTATCACAAAAAAAAAGTAAACATTTTATTTTAGACAGGACAATTTCATTTTATTTCTCCCCCTTTCCCGGCTTCTCACGGTAGCGAAAGGATCAAGTTATGAAAAAGAAAAGTATTGGTTTTATTTTCTTCTATAATCATTATTCCTAGTAAATATATTTAATCTTTTTAAAAAAACTATAACTGAAAGCCACACAGGCTTATTATATACCTGTGTCTATATATGTAATATATAGGGTATATGAGCACAGACTTTCACACGACCCACCACTCTCCACACTATCTCATAACACTGATATGTTGTTAAGATAAAAACGACCCACCACTCTCCACACTATCTCATAACACTGATATGTTGTTAAGATAAATAATCACCAATATACGTATTTCATGCTAAACCAGGAATCATCAGTTGGTCCAGATTACCATCTCTATACATATATGCTATAAGTGCTCAGATATATATTAAGATAGCCAAACCTCATACTTTAATGGACAGGCTTCAATCTACTCCGCACTCCAACTCTTCAACCGTCCATCCATTTAATACATATACAAGGGATGGGCAGACATCTCTACTATGTAATAACTGAAACACACAGGCTATATGTATTAAATGGATTATGTTCTGTACATGAGGGGTCAGACTGACCTTAGGTCAACATGGGTGTGACAAGAATCTCAGCCTCAGGGTGGCCTTTGAGCATTTCATCATCAGATTTTCAATTGGATGGACTGTTGAAGAGTTGGAGTGTGGAGTAGATTGAAGCCTGTCCATTAAAGTATGAGGTTTGGCTATCTTAATATATATCTGAGCACTTATAGCATATATGTGTAGAGATGGTAATCTGGACCAATTGATGATTGCTGGTTTAGCATGAAATACGTTATTGGTGAATTATTTATCTTTTCAACATATATGTGTTCAAGTGTATCAATGTTATGAGATAGTGTTGAGAGTGGCGGGTCATGTGAAAGTCTGTGCTTATATACCCTATATATTAAAATAACTATAATAAGTCTAATAGGGAATTTGAACACAGACTTTTAAGGTCCCTTCCGCTATCCACTCCATCTCATACAATCGATATACATGGCTACACACATGTGAAAAAAATAAATGATCTCCAATATATATATATTGTGCTCAACCAGCACTCATCAGTAGATCCAAATCATCATCTCACACACATATGTATAATCAGTGCCTGGTTTATATTAAGAATATAAAATTCAAAAAATAGGCATGCTTCAATTTACTCCACTTTTCAATTCTTCAGCCATTCCTATCATTGAAAATCTGATGATGAAATACCCAAATCCGTTGTTGATGCCAATATTATTGTTATACCCATCTTGAATTTAAATCAATCTGCTACCTCATGTATAAAGACGTTGTCAATTTAAATACACAGAAAAGAGATGGGCAGGATACAAGCTGAATCTGTAATATTTGAATACAAGTGTAATTTATATACTTGAACTTTAGATGTAATTATAGAAAATTTGAACATGGAATTTCAATGATATATATGCCTGAAGAGTTGGGGGGTGGGGTAGATTGAAGCCTGTCCATTAAAGTTTGAAGATTTGCTATCTTAGTATAAACTGAGCACTTATTATATATGTCTGTGGAGATGATGATCTGTATCAACTGATGGGTGCTGGTTCAGCATGAAATATATATATTGAACATCTTTATCTTTTTCACATGTGTGTGGGTACATGTTTCAGTCGTAAGAAATAGAGTGGATAGCTAAATGGAGCTTGAAAGTCTGCTCAAATTCCCTATGATTGTATCTAAACTCCAAGTATACAAATTATATTTGTATTCAAATATAATGTCTAATAGTATAATATTTTATGCTAAAATTTTATTTTTGTTGATTAATAAGTTATTATAACATAAATCATATACTTTATATATACTAAAGCTACAGTAAAAAATTTAAATTATTAGATTTCAAATAATTCTCTTTTATAGTAAATTTAATAAAAGAATAAAATATATTTAAATCACAAAAGAATATTCTTCCAATTGCTTAATAAACGAGTGTTGAGTTTTAATCTAATTATTATTTAATATTAACCGTTGGGGAAAGTTTATATTTATATAAGAGAAATTAATGAAGCAACAATATAATCACTAACTCATCCTCTTTTATAAAAAAATTTTCTTCCAAAGCCTAAGCTTGTGGTTAAGACCTATAGAGGTCCCTACCTTCGCATTTTCAAGTGCACATTCTTGAGGTTTATTGCCTTAGTAAATATTAATTATAATTGAAATATTTGCTCTTTTATTCTTAATATCCCTATTTAAATTCAGCTTAAAAATGAAACAGCACTTATCATTGAAATACTAAATTAAATAATTCTAATATCATTTTGATTCGAGAATAGTTTTATAATGATTATATGGTATGGGTTAATATAATGGATTGGAGAAAAGTAATTTATTTGGTAAAAAACATTTTTAGACTCATTCAAGTAGTGGTATTAACTCTGAACAGATCATGGTTGAAAAATTTGCGGTGGAGATTGCATATATCCAAGAGATATTTTCATTAGGACAATGAGTTGAAATATGAAAATAAATAAATAAAAACACTGCAAATTTGTTTTTGTTATATTTATATAAAAATATGTAATGTTTTTATTTATTTTTAATAACAATTCAAAAATTATTAAACAAAGAAATATAAATTTATAAAAGACACTGTCAAAAACATTGCAGCTAAGGTTGCATGTATCTGGGAGATATAACAATTACTAATGTATGCTGAAACATTTAGAAAAATAAAACACTACAAATTTGCCTTTATTTTATTTATATAATAAATTACATGTTTTTTTTTTATATATATTTATTTGCTGTTACAATTTAGAAATTATTTTCACAACTCCATCAGTACTGATTTTAGACTTTGTGACATCTCTCAGAGAGGATTTACTATCAAATATTATATACATTTATGAAATAAATAACTGACAACTTAAATATTATGGTTTAATATTAGTAATATAAAAACATGCAGTTAATCATGAATTTGAATCAATACACTTAATATACATAACATTTATTTAAAAAAAGAGTTTATACCTCTCAGATTAACCACAACCTCCACCAAATTAAAAATAAGAAAGTTTGTTAATTAATTTCATCAACTTTTAAATGATAAACAAAAAAATAGCTATATGTTGAAAAATAAGAAAATTGCATTGAAGAAAAATTTGACTTTTTTTAAAAAATATTATTAAGGATATTTATAGAGTTGGTTGTAAAATTCCATATTACTTTAGAGAAAAGAAGTTAAATTTAAGTAAAAGAATTAAAAATCATAAAAACAGAATTAAGAGTAAGTCTATTAATTTGTTTGTGTAATTCGTGAATGTAATATTGTTTATAAAATATTTTTAATCAAACAAAAATTGTTTTCTTTGATAATAATGCAATGAAGTGTTAAAGAGATCCTTTGATTAATAAATATGGAACTGAAGTTATTAATATAACAAAAGCTTTGTTTAACATAAAAATAAATGGAGAGTTGATTTGGATTATGAGTAATTTTATAAATGTATTTAAGAAAGTGTGTGTGATGTTTATACTTATATTGAAAAGACCTATGCATTTAAGTAAAATCATGATTGGGTATTAAGTTATTAATAGTGTGGCTATTGTTGATAATATGCATGACTTTTAGCATTTAATGCATACACAATGCTTAATTTTAAGCATGTTAGTATCAATATATATATATGTATCTAATGCCACTCATATTTTAGTTATATATTCATCTGCCATATATATCTGAAAATTGTTCCAAGTTTTAGATAGGCTTAGAATTTTTTTCCCAATTATCTGTCTCATAATCAACTCAGGTAATCATCCAATACTGGCTAATAAATGGCTAGGTAGATAGTTTAATTAAAGATTGGATAAAGATAGAAAATCAATAAAATCTTGATTACACAGTAGATAGTAACTTTTGAGTAATGTATTCTCCTTCATCATTCTTCTAAGAGAGGTATGAGGCTTTTGCATATATATATATGTGTGTGTGTGTGTGTGCGTGCAAACAAATATCTTGTATTACTTGCAAAATGAAAAATACAAATTTTATATTTGATACTTTTATTATATATTATTGTTGCAACAATTACAAATAAAGGTTAACGTTACTTGCTTACTCTAGAAGAAATGACTGTTTTTCATCTCTTCAACTTCTTTTATGAACAAGTATAACCGTTTAGGTTTCTATATCTTTTTTTAAAAATGCAATAATTTTACAACCGCAGAACTACATCACATTAATATCACTATGTTTCTTGAAACAAAATACGCAAGACAAAAAACATGGTTTTCCTGAAGGTTTGTGATGACGGTGTTCTAGCTGTATTTTTATATTGGACTATTTCCATCATCTAATATGTGTATTAAATGTCTTTAAAAAAATTAACTGTATTTAAATATTCCAAATACTTTCGACTGTTAGTAATAGCACATCAAACAGGTCAGTATATGCACAACGTTTCGAGAGATATTTATTATTCTCTCCTTTTCTTCAGGTGTTGCTGGCCTGACCAGTGACAGTACTAGCATGGGATTCGAACCTGGACCCTTGGATTCTTGAATAACGAAGTTTAAGGTAACGCTCTAACCAACTGAACCATCCTGCCAAAGGCAACAGTCTGTAGAAAAAAGAAAGAAGAAACATTGATATAGATATATGAGTGGATGCATGGAGCATATAAAGAATATTAAGAATTTGATAGACTATATTAAAGAGAAGGAAGGTAAAGAAGCAGCGGACTATTTAAATAAAAGATAAATACATGATTTTTACTAATTTCTAACTTTTTAAATTTTTTATTTAATATTTTATTCTTTGGAATTTTGGGCGAATGTGTGGTTCATTATCATGGTATCATAATGTATATGAAAACTTTTAGAAAAGTTGAAAATATATTTTAATAGTAAATAGTTTACTTCAAAATTAAATAATATAATTTTAGTTATAATACCCTCAAAAATTTGGAATACTTTTTAAAGCATTAAAATCATATTTTTATTAAATATATACTTAATTAACCCATTATTAAAAAATAAATTACATTTCCCAGAGCTTTTAAACTGTATTGTATAAGAATATTGTACGATACCTTGTTTAACGTCAAGAAAATAGAAATTCAATAGTCTGCATACTTTCTGTCCTTTTGCTAATGTGACATTTGGTATTATTGGATGCTTTATCACAAACTATATTAAAGACGGAAAGAAAAACCAATATATTCAAAACTTTTAAGATAAATAAACTTTTATTTTTAAAATCTTTTTTTTTTTTAAATAAAGACAAATATAAATAAATGGCAAAAGCAATAAATTATTTTTTAAAACTTGTTTCTTTCTAGTTCTTTCTTTCTAGTTTTATTAATTTAAAAAAGAGTATATTATGTTTATATACTAAAACAATTCCAAAATAGTAAAGACTATTAAAAACAATGAATTTTAATTTTTGATTTCTGTGAGAAAAAATAATATTTCTCTTTGTTGTGGGCATGCGCATGTTAGTTCTATTGTCGTTGCTATTTTTGAATATTATTTGTTAAATATATATATATGTATTTTTTCTCATGTGTCATAGCATCAGCCGGGAAGCGAACCCGCTAACCCAGGACAACTGCTTGTGGGGCAGCTGTCGCTGAAAAATACAGTCATTTCTCAACATTTGTGTTTTAAGTGGGGTACCTAAATAAATCATAAGGTCCTTTTTTTTTTAAATCATGGCGTGTATTCGCAATTAGACATCATCGTTTACTATACTATGGGAGATGCAAATTCTTTTTAAGTATTATTTTCAACACGTTTTTAGTATTAAGCAATTATTTTTATATAATCGTAAACAGTCTGTGTAAGTATTTTCAATATTTGTTTCTTCAGAAATTTTCTAATAAAGTGTGATTGAATAATAATAATAGCGAATGAATGAGCATAGCTATTGGTATACCAAAAGAGTATATTTTCTATTATTAGACAGTAGTGTTGTATATATATACATTCATAAAATATTTAAAACAATTCAGCTCTAGATTAAAATAAAATATTATTATGGTGATATGTAAAAGATATATGGTGATCCAGGGTTCCACATGTACCTAATCTCCTTTTTCTCTTAAATTGAAAGTTACCATTCATATTATTTTTAACATATAATAACAACATTTTACTCTTCTTACACTTTAAAGCAAAATATATTTATTTATTCTTTGCAGTTTCGACTGTTTCTAGCAGTCTTCCTCAGATCTTATTCTCTACTTTTTCTCTTATGAGTTTTTAAAACACAATCCTTTTGCATAGTGAGACTAACTATATATTCTTTTAATACCAATTTAATAATATTGATCCAGAATTTTATTAACTTTAAAATAAATAGTTATTAATTATTGAATGAATAATTCATCTTAAAATTAAGTTGAAGCTTTGATATTTTTAATGTGATTATACTTAAATACTATTTGTTACTAATCATTCATATATTAATGATATATATGTATGATTTGTTTTACTTCTTGCTTATATATATTAACACATATCTTTCACTAATTGCAAACCATGTCTTTACTTCTATTGTAGTGTTATTAATGTTACATTATTTTTTCAGGTGCACTTTTGCTGCTTCAGTTATAAAAATTGACTGAAATTTATAATTGTTTTCTACTTTCTAACTTATCTCTGCTTAGTCATCTTCAGTCTGCATATTATATAAACTGTAGAGAACAATATATATATATATATTGTAACGATATATAAATATGTCGTTACATTAATTTAAAATAAAAACTTAAAAGTTCGCAAATAAAAGGAAAAAACTAAACGCTAAAATTAAAACATTGTTAAACGTGTATACATTCGCACAGATGTTAAACTTTAAAAATATTTTTTTTCATAAACAAAAAAAAAAAAGTATTTGAATGTATTTTTTTTAAATAAAAAAATACAAGATTGAAATATAAAAATATTTTAATAAAAAAAATAACGTAAGTTAAAATAAAAGCAGGTATTAATTAATTCCTGTAATCTATAAAAGGAAATGATTGTTTATTAATTATCTAAAAGCTGTTTAATTAAAAAGTCAGATGGAAAGTTAGATAAGAGAAGAAAGAGATTTTAGCTTGACAAATGGAAGCACTAAGCCTTGGCCCGGACCATAACGAAAAAACAGATTAGTGACGTTTTGTTCAGTGAATCCTTGTGGATGATATAAAAAGAAAAAAATATTGAGTTGAAGAGCTTTTTTCAACTTGGTTGGGGAGACGAGCGATAAAGACGCACTTTATCGTTCTCTCCCACTTATCTCTGAAATGAAATGACTGATACCATGAACCAGCAAATGCCACCTCCTGAACATTAGATCGATCTTTCAATTAAAGACTCCGTGGACATTGACACCAGGAACCGGGAGTTCTGCTACCGTAAGCTATAGGAAAGGAACAATTCTTAAAATCAATCAAGAACTTTCGTCAAGTTGAACAAATTAATAAACAAGCCGACTTATTTAAAATGGACTCTTATCTGACTTTTTGTAAGTTTTAAATCAAATTAATAATGGTTAATTTTATATCTTTCCCGATTGTTAAAAGAATCATTTCCCTTTTAATATTTTTTATGTGTAGTAATATTTTATTGTAGAAATTATTAAATGCATTACATTTAAGTTGTCTATAGACGCTTGCATGGATTCGTTTGCGGTTAATTAGATTTTGGTTTTCATATTTGATCAAAATATATAGACATTCGATAAATAATGATACCTTACGGTGAGTATCTAAAATGTATTTATTCGGATGTCTTTTAAGTTATTGGTGACAACACAAGTATCTTATGGTGAATACTATTGGGTTACTTATAAGTTTCCCTCTGCGATTGTCGGTATCAATAATTTTGTATTTTGATCGTTTATGTTTATTTTGAAATGTTTTTGACCGTGGAATCTATGTAATCGATCTATACCCAACATTTTTAAACAAATCTGTGCGAACGTATTTCAATGTTAAATTTAAGTCGGGCGTGAATGGCTGTATAGATTTGTAAAGTTATATTAGGGGAGGGTAATCTTAGGTTATTTGTTTCGTGGTTGAATTGGCTCAATGGTTTCGATATATTTGTGTAGGTAGTAAATGTAGCAGGAGATCCGCCACGTGCAGGATTACATATATACGCCGCACACCCTCTGTTGCCTATGGAATTGGATAGTAAGACGCAAGATGCAATCCATTCCTATGGAGTTTTATGTTTATTGTTCTACTCGCCATCAGAAGTAGCATTCCTGGTGGTGGAGAGCAACAATGTCTTCTCATTATACTGTTCAGATGTGCATTCCTGACAGTATAGTCTATTTAGTGCCGTTGTATTTTCATGCTACATTGAATACATAAATGTATCGGATGACTGGCGTCAGTTTGACTTTGAACTTTTAGCCTAGGGTTAAATAAGGGAAGAATATTGTCTTTTCAAATACAGATCTATGTAGCCTATTCATACCCGACCCTCTAAAAAAAATATTAAACATTATAGCAAGCTATTTTAAATGTAAAATTAAAAATTAAGATAAAAATCTAAATGTTAAACTTATTCCTCGAATTTAGAATGATTTTATATGTGCGTAAATAAATATTTTTCTGTGTTAATTTCTGGCAGTGGCTTTTATTATTTTTTTATATTTATATCTAAGGTTATATATTTTATTATCTCTGCGTCTCCACTGAGCTAGTGACAATGGGCTAACGATCTAAATATGTAAATAAAGTGGAATCCTAACAGCGCGTATCTGCCTACTTTATAAATTTTTCTAGGCTCAAATGCCTAGATGGCGCCCTTTGGTAGTGCGGTGCGGTGCGATGCGATCTCCCACTTCGTTTGGATCGTTATAATTGGCGTCCCAAGTGTGGCCTTACCTCAGAGATTGACCCTGAGAAGGGGAATTGATGTTGATGAAATTTTCTATCTTTAATAAATCACGAGTGCCCTGAGAATTTTAAAAATAAATCGATGCCCGTAAATTTTTTTTCTGAAATTGTATAAATATATTTGTTTGTATTGACGTGGAGTTGCAGTTTGAAGTTTTGTTTAAAAAGTGCTGCCAGTAAGAAAAATTGCGCACATGTAGAGATAAATTCGAGGAATAAAAACTAATAAATAAAACGTAATAATAATTATAAATCATAATTTTTTTAAAAAAAAAAAGTCTTGTTAAATTAAAATCTAATCGTTCAACTTGCCTAAGTAATAGTTAAAGGTAGAAGAAATGAAACTTGGAAGGGAGGGGGCAGAAATTTAGCTGGTAGTAAGGAATCATCAGTCAACTTTTTTTTTATCATTATATTTGTAATTACTGTTTTGTCTTTAAAAAAAAAAAAAAAAAAAGTTTTGTCCTTTTGAAATTTCATATATAACAAATTTGTATAACGTAATTACTAACACTAAGTAAAGTCTTTTTTTTTTTTTTAAATGTTTTTTGTTTTTTGAGGAAGTTTACTGATATGTAACGATATATAAATATGTCGTTACATTAATTTAAAATAAAAACTTAAAAGTTCGCAAATAAAAGGAAAAAACTAAACGCTAAAATTAAAACATTGTTAAACGTGTATACATTCGCACAGATGTTAAACTTTAAAAATATTTTTTTTTCATAAACAAAAAAAAAAAGTATTTGAATGTATTTTTTTTAAATAAAAAAATACAAGATTGAAATATAAAAATATTTTAATAAAAAAAAATAACGTAAGTTAAAATAAAAGCAGGTATTAATTAATTCCTGTAATCTATAAAAGGAAATGATTGTTTATTAATTATCTAAAAGCTGTTTAATTAAAAAGTCAGATGGAAAGTTAGATAAGAGAAGAAAGAGATTTTAGCTTGACAAATGGAAGCACTAAGCCTTGGCCCGGACCATAACGAAAAAACAGATTAGTGACGTTTTGTTCAGTGAATCCTTGTGGATGATATAAAAAGAAAAAAATATTGAGTTGAAGAGCTTTTTTCAACTTGGTTGGGGAGACGAGCGATAAAGACGCACTTTATCGTTCTCTCCCACTTATCTCTGAAATGAAATGACTGATACCATGAACCAGCAAATGCCACCTCCTGAACATTAGATCGATCTTTCAATTAAAGACTCCGTGGACATTGACACCAGGAACCGGGAGTTCTGCTACCGTAAGCTATAGGAAAGGAACAATTCTTAAAATCAATCAAGAACTTTCGTCAAGTTGAACAAATTAATAAACAAGCCGACTTATTTAAAATGGACTCTTATCTGACTTTTTGTAAGTTTTAAATCAAATTAATAATGGTTAATTTTATATCTTTCCCGATTGTTAAAAGAATCATTTCCCTTTTAATATTTTTTATGTGTAGTAATATTTTATTGTAGAAATTATTAAATGCATTACATTTAAGTTGTCTATAGACGCTTGCATGGATTCGTTTGCGGTTAATTAGATTTTGGTTTTCATATTTGATCAAAATATATAGACATTCGATAAATAATGATACCTTACGGTGAGTATCTAAAATGTATTTATTCGGATGTCTTTTAAGTTATTGGTGACAACACAAGTATCTTATGGTGAATACTATTGGGTTACTTATAAGTTTCCCTCTGCGATTGTCGGTATCAATAATTTTGTATTTTGATCGTTTATGTTTATTTTGAAATGTTTTTGACCGTGGAATCTATGTAATCGATCTATACCCAACATTTTTAAACAAATCTGTGCGAACGTATTTCAATGTTAAATTTAAGTCGGGCATGAATGGCTGTATAGATTTGTAAAGTTATATTAGGGGAGGGTAATCTTAGGTTATTTGTTTCGTGGTTGAATTGGCTCAATGGTTTCGATATATTTGTGTAGGTAGTAAATGTAGCAGGAGATCCGCCACGTGCAGGATTACATATATACGCCGCACACCCTCTGTTGCCTATGGAATTGGATAGTAAGACGCAAGACGCAATCCATTCCTATGGAGTTTTATGTTTATTGTTCTACTCGCCATCAGAAGTAGCATTCCTGGTGGTGGAGAGCAACAATGTCTTCTCATTATACTGTTCAGATGTGCATTCCTGACAGTATAGTCTATTTAGTGCCGTTGTATTTTCATGCTACATTGAATACATAAATGTATCGGATGACTGGCGTCAGTTTGACTTTGAACTTTTAGCCTAGGGTTAAATAAGGGAAGAATATTGTCTTTTCAAATACAGATCTATGTAGCCTATTCATACCCGACCCTCTAAAAAAAATATTAAACATTATAGCAAGCTATTTTAAATGTAAAATTAAAAATTAAGATAAAAATCTAAATGTTAAACTTATTCCTCGAATTTAGAATGATTTTATATGTGCGTAAATAAATATTTTTCTGTGTTAATTTCTGGCAGTGGCTTTTATTATTTTATTCTTTTATATTTAAGATATAAAATTATATATTTTATTATCTCTGCGTCTCCACTGAGCTAGTGACAATGGGCTAACGATCTAAATATGTAAATAAAGTGGAATCCTAACAGCGTGTATCTGCCTACTTTATAAATTTTTCTAGGCTCAAATGCCTAGATGGCGCCCTTTGGTAGTGCGGTGCGGTGCGATGCGATCTCCCACTTCGTTTGGATCGTTATAATATATATATATATATCATCAAATAATTTACAAGTCAGATTTTTTAAAGTCTTAGTTAAACCAGCTGTATTTTTATATTAGACTATTTCCATTATCTAATATGTGTGTTGAATGTCTTTGAAAAGTTTAATTTTATTTAAATATTCCAAATGCATTCAACTGTTAGTAATATCACAGCAAACAGGTTAGTATATGCACCAACTGTTAGTAATATCACAGCAAACAACTGTTAGTAATATCACAGCAAACAGGTTAGTATATACACTAACTGTTAATAATATCTGTAAACAAGTTTAATGCGTAGAATGTTTTGATGGGTATGTTTCTCCTCTCTTCTTCAGGTGTTGCTGGCCTGACCAGTGACAGTACTAGCATGGGATTCGAACCTGGATCCTTAGATTCTTGATTATTGAATTTTAAGGTAACACTCTATTTATATTATCAATACCCATTTCATATATATCTGGATAAATAGATAAGTATCTCCTATTTATCCAAAGGTCACAAAAAGGTTTTAGCTAATATAACACAGTAATTTCATTATAATACTAATAAGATAGTATATTTTATATTTATTACATTCAGTATTGTTTTGCATTTTGCCATTGATACCCACTTTATTTTTTAAATATCATGATGCTATTCAATATATATGTATTTCTTATTATTTTCAAAATTTATTATGCTATTTAACATTTTTTTTTTAAAGAAAAAGTCAGTTTGATTTGTATTTATTTGTTGATTTTAGTGCATTATTTCATGTATGAATTTTTTAGACATAAATTATTATTTCTAGTTTCAAATGATCTTTATTTTATTTTGCCATGGTTATACTTAGGATTAATGTCATTTCCATTTTTATCATTATAAGATGCATTCAGCTTCATTGTCAATGCATGTTAATTATTGCACTTTGGAGGATTGAGAATTGCTCTCCCCAATGAGAGCTATTTTTTTATGAGAGTTTTCTTTTAATATTTTATTATTGTCATTTATGCTTAGCTAATAAAGCTGTATCCTTAGACAGGATTTTTCTATAATTTATATTCCACTTCCATGTGATAAGACCACATCCACACATATATTTACCTCAGGGAAAGTGTGTTGGAATATACTATTGTTCTTTTTCAGTATAGTAGTTGTGGCTATGAGTAGCTTTTTCCTCATGATGATATCTTGGTTTTATTCCACCATATGGGTGAAATGTTTGATTATAATGGTTATGGCAATTGTTAAATTTCATTTTGAAGTATATAGTCACTTCAGGGACACTGCTGTATTCATAGTGTATAGGAATGGTATTACTGTATGCATTGTACTGTTGTTTTTTGCCAGCAGTTAGAATAAGCCCAACTAACATATTTTCTTCAATTTAAAATTTTATAATAATATAATAAGATATACACATATCGCTGTCTTATCATCACCCTCAGAAGTAATTTGCTGATGGATTGATAAGGCCATTAAATTTTTCTTTAATAATTAATTATGTGGATATAAGATACTGAAATGTGCTGGGTTATGTGGCTTCTAAAAGAATTTACCATCTTAATGTTTAAATTAACATAATGCCAGATATTATTTTCTTATCTATGTCAGAGACATAATATTAGTCTTTTTTTTCATATGTCATAACATCGTAGCGGGATGCGTAACTCACAACCGTCTGCAAAATCCAAGGCGGCGCCAAGTATAACCTCTCTCGACTAACAACGCTTGTTAATAATAATAGTCTTATTGTGATAATCTGCTAAAGCTTTCTATCAGTTATAGGTTAACTTTCTAATTTATTTAGTGATTCTCTCAAATAAAGAATTGTTATTTATGCAACTAAATAATAATAAAAACCAAATGGACATGAAAGTACATCTCTGATATTATTGTTAATTATATTTTTTCAAAAAAAAAAAAACAACCCCTCAATAAATGATTATTCTATAATCATAAAATAGCACTATATTCTGTTTTGGAAGTGATTCCATATAATAACAAATTATTATTTTTGCCAAAAGTAAATGGGCTATATTAAAAATAGTTAGCTACAGTAGATTTTTTTTAAGAAAAAGTAACTAAGTCATAGTTGACAAGGAATGTCTAACATTATAAATGGTAATTTGTCCAAATCTTCAAACACTTTTTAGCAAACTTTTATTTGTACATACACCTACAATTCGACTGACCTCGCAGTCTTCTTCAGAGCTATGAATAAGGATATAAGGCTATTACAGATCTTCATTATTTTTCATTATTTTATTTTGAAGATCAGAATTAAAGCCTTTATTCATTATATCATAGCTCTGAGAGAAGACCGCAGGTCAGTCGAAACTCGTAGGTGTATGTACAAATAAAGTTTGCAAAAGTGTTTGAAGTTTGATAAATTATATTTATATGATATTACGGCAAACATAAAGAAAAGTGTAATTTTTGAAAATGTTCTAACATTGTAAGTAAGGGCTCGATTTTAAAAGAGCATAAGCAATGGCTTTGTTTTATTTTTATAAATACAATATGTAAACTAGGGGTAATCCAACTCCTTTTTATATCTACCATCCACTTTTGTATCTGATAATAGTAAAATGTTCTAACCACTTACCGGTTCCACAGTAGCAATGGTGATTTATAAAGTAGGAGAGTTAATCGCTTTACTCTATAAAATTTATAAAGCAGAATTATAGAAAGCTTAAAAAGTTAATATAAATCTCTATGAAATTTTTAAAAAGTCACCTTCAAATTTTTAAAAAAAGAAAGTGCTTCAGTGTCAGTATCAAAGCCCCTCTGACTATGGGGGATGGTAGGGACCAAAGTTGATTACCACTGAACCATCGCCTGTGTTTGGCAAAAGACATGTAAATGTTATCGTATTAATTATGTGTAAGTGTACTAATGTTAATTGTTAATAAATTTGTTTTATTATTAATAAATTTTAGTCTTTGTCTCTATATGTGTTTCTTGGTTCATTAATTGTTAATTATAAGTTATAGAAATTTTTATTCAAACCATAGTACCATGTACAAATGTCAGATCCTGAAAACTTGAAAATGCAAAAGTATTTCATTAGAATGACTGTTCCAAAGATTGGAATTGAATTCAAATTAATCATTATTTGTTTGATTTACTTTAAAAATTTAATTATAAATTTATTAAACGCACATTGGATTACATAAGTAATATTTACTGGGAGGCTATAATCCTCAATACGCAAAAATGCGAGGGTGGGGACTTGCGCGAACTACGTTTATGCCATGGAAGAAGGGAGGGAACCCTTTACTTCCTTTTAACCCGTAGATTCAACCGCTTCAGCTTCACCTATTTAAACAGATGTAGGTTAAGCCGCAGAAGGGTTCTCTTTTTCTTCCATAGCATAAGCTTTCGTTAAACACCTGTAGAGGTCCTCATTATCGCATTTTACACGATATTTAAAAATTTTAAGTTTATTTCAGACTGCATATTGTTTGTAAAATTATTATATCCATGAGAGTTGGTACATTATTTCAAGATGATTTTTAAATTGTATTCTGTTAATAACATCAGAATGGGATAAAAAGGCACGCTTCCATTATGTGGTATTTGAATGTCATCCTAGGTGAAGACTTGTTCATTTAAATTTTATTATTTCCACATTATATTATTTAACTTTAATATTTCTTTAATTGTCATGACTATTGATTTTACCGAAATTAGGATACCTTAACTTTATAAGAGAAGTATATGTCCTCTATAATCTGATTAGATGTCATTCAATTATTCAACAATACAGGAAAACAATATATTTAAGTTGTTTTATCGAGAATCTCGAGATCATTTTATCATTATTATTAATTTTACCATTACCTGAATCATATCTATGTGGTATAATCAAATCAATTTTATTGTACTACAAGAAAAGTACGTTGATTCTACTTTCTAAGAGTTAGATCAAAACAGGGGAATAATTGATGTTTATCTAGGTAGAAATTTCTATTTATTTCTCAAATATAATTTATATATTTATTTTATATTGGTATAGGCATCGTTTATCAGTTTATTTAATTGTTGAGAACAGTTCTTTACAGATTGACATTTTTCATTAGAGGGGCAATATATTTTGGTAAAGAAAATAAAGTCATATATCACATGATCAGAATTTAATATGTTTGTCTTACAAATGTTATATAATCAGCATGCCAATAGGGCTTACAATGCTTTTTCAAGTGCCTAAAACATGAAACTTCGGTCTGGGGACAGAGTTTTGAAAGCTTGTTTAGGCCATTGACACACCTACTATCTACTATATATATATTCTAACTAAATAAAAATTTAGAGAAAGGAAGATTCTTTAAATATATAAATTAACGACAGATGCATTTCTTAAGTATCAATTAAACATGTAAATGCATCAATTATATATATTCTGTTATACCAAGTATAGATTAAACAATTTCTAAGTATAGATTTAACTAATCATTTCTCAAATATAATGCATAGACTAATATATTTCATACGTATAAATTAAATATAACCTTCGTGCTAATGTTATTAGTGCAATTGTAACCATATAAAATCAATTCAAAAACAAATAAAAAGTTATTCCTTATTTTGTTAACTTTATATAAACTTATTAAAGTAACATGAAACGCATTTTGCAATTTCAATCGGCTTTCATCATCTACAATGAATTTCAGCATAACTAAACAATTGTAGAGCTTCCAAACATCGGATATATTATTGGATAGTTTAAGCTAATTATAACTTTATAACCAATGTAGAATTTTATTCAAATGATCGTAATATCCACGTTTGCGATTAATTATATTATATTCTAACCATATGGCATTTACAATATTTGCAGACAATCGCATGCCATATGTTTAACATTTTTCAAGAATGGATTTGATAATCATCGTCTCTGTAATGACACCATTTCGAGGCCTACTGAGATGATGATGATGATACAGAATATTTATGAGCTTAACCAGGCAGACCAAATTGCAGGTTCAATAAACATAAGATAACCACAACGTTAAAATACTCTAGTAATATTATTTCATAAATGTGGTTAATACATAATTAATTTAGGAAAGAATTGAGAACGTATTAAAATTGATAATATTAATATTTTAAGAATTGTATTATTCTCAGTATTATTAATAATCCCATTTACCATGATTAAAGTTTTTACGATTAAATTTTTTATTCTACTGGTAAAGCCCATAACATCCATCTCCACCTTCCGGATCCATCCCTTTCATCAATTCTTACGTCCATATGTCCATACACTTATTTATTTTATCATTAATTTACATCTTTTATCAGGCTCATCTCCTCTCATTCTAATCTCTTCTGTGGGTTTTTTTGAAGAACAATTAGGTGCGAAACTGAATAAGCTGCGATATAAGTTATTGCGATAAGCATCTTCTTGATCGTCTCCAAGGTGATCTCTATTGTCTTTAATGTAATCTAATACCAACTTGCTTTACTGCTGTAATATTTTAAGCTTATTAAATCTTTATAAACACATCAGTAAAAAATATAGCGAATATAACAAAATTATAATAAAATAAAAACGCGTCTAGAGAAAAATGAGCACAACGATGGAGAAGTATCTATGCCCACTCCTGCACTCGCTGTCACTCAATACTATCCTATTCACGATTTATATTCCAATAATATTAAATTATTTGGTATTTCTAAGCCTTTGAAATTAACCTTAAATAGTTTTACCAAATAATAGTTACGTACATGATAATTCAAATATTAATATTATATTGTTGTATGATTGGATTGGAAAAATCTAGATAATAATAACCCACAAAAACATGGAGACACACACAAATTTTATTTAAAACAAATAAATTTTATTTAACAAACTATAATTCAATATCAATACAAAACATATACAGTACATTATATCTACACTTTCTTTTTACCTTAAATATAGTAAATACCAATTTCTTCCCGTTTTCAATGCTTTCTCTTTTTATTTCAGATATATTGTAGAAAATACATAATCGATTTTTCCCCTAATTAAATCTAATAATTTTATTTAATAAATCTAAAATTGATATTCCTTGCAAATTTCTTGATCTTATCCGATCACCCTGATTAAATATTCTTTGGCCCTAATCTTTACAACAGAGATATCTTAATAATAGTGAGACTAAGTTATTGCAAATAAATTGGCATTAAGATCAAACATCATCATAGTGCACTCTCTATGCTCATGTTCTTATGATACAATAATATTTTAACAATACTACCTTTACAGCGAAGTTCTCAGTTGGCCATGTAAATATTATTAAATAAATTCATATACACATTGCTCATGCCCAATCATTCATAAGTTTTATTTAACCCCTTAACAGTTATTAACTTAATTATTTTTGGCTTGTATGCTAAATCAAATCTACAAAACAATATTCAAATACACCAATTGCACATATGTTATCTGCATTCATTCAGACATTAAATTGAGTTTGCGACCTGGTATCCAATACTTATAATAATGCTCATCAAGGCTATCCTCATACACATGTAAGGAATATCAAATATTAATATGAGGCAGGCAGATGAGCCGAAATAAGAGAGAACCTTTTCACTAAGGTTGAGATATGCTAGGATTTTTATCGCTAGTCATATAAAAACATAGGTATACCAAATACCTCTGGCCATCAAAATAAGAAACCTTACGGTGTAGAGAATACTCAAGTGGGAAAACTTTTCCACTGGGTTCAAATACTTTTAAAAAATATAGCATATATCTCAGTGAGTTAAACTTCACTGAATTGGTGGAGATCTTTGTCTATCCACACACATACAGGTCGAAACATCAAATTATACAAGTAAAACTTTCACAACTTTAATATTCTTGCAAAGTGGTGTACCGGAATATGAGCCCATAAATTTTCCAAGCATGATTTATGCTTGTTTCTGGCCTTAAATCTATAATAACAATAATAATAAGCAATAAGAAATGTGCACAAAATTCTCAAAACTATTTCCATGCACTTTTATAAAACAATAAAAATAAAAATGATGATGATACTCAATAGACAAGCAATTCATTTATAAGTCTAAACATTTGATAATAACTTCTGATGCTAATAATAATATCTCTTAATTGTTCCCTCTTTCTTTTTTTTTTAAATTGAGAAAAGAAAAAAAAATGTTTGTAAAGCATTTTAAATAAGGCATATAACTTTCATCTACCCCCAAAATGACCATAATAACAAAAGCATTTAAATAAACATATATAAAATCATCTGAAATCAATTTCTACCCCCAAAATAATACAATAGTAATTACATAAATTAATTTTAAAATAGACGATATATGGTGATATACACTACAAAGAAAGAAATTCGTTTATATATATATATTAAATGTCCTACACACATAAAGAGCAAATAATAATAATAATAATAAAAATTATACTTATATAAGTCTTTTAGTAGGTGTTCTTCCAGGCTCCTGATTTCTACTTCTCCTTGACGGGTTTATGAGAGCATATAAGTCCTTTTTATAGAAAGTTCTTTTGATAGAGTTCAGTTCCTTTTTTCTCATATATACAGTTTTTATTTTGCTGAATGCATTCCTCATTTCCAATTCTAGGTAGATTACCTTTAAACTTTGTAATTTTCTGCAAGTTTCAGTTAAACAGCCTTCATTTAACTTTTTCACAATATCAGTCTGTTTTGATTGACCTTTTCCAATTTTAATTTCATTTGTAGATTTAAATTGACTTATATATGCATCAAACTTTTGAGTTTTAAATTTTACTATTTGCATATATCTAAATGATATTAAACTCAAATTTTAACTTCTGTGGTTTAAAGTTTTATGACCATCTGCTGAATAGCTGACTTCTGGAGGTTCAAGTTGTGTGTGCCCACTTAGAATTTACTCACTATACATTCAGCCAAATTATTCTGAAGAGACAAAGTACCATAAAAATGATTTTCAATTTTATAACACAGTTTCCTTTTTAGTCAATGAAGGAAAACTGCTACAGATAAGGTTTTTCAAAATACAAGCAAGTCCCCAAAATAAAAGAAGCCTCCTTTTTCCCCTTTAACACAGATTTTATAGAGACATCCACCTGTGTTTATTATCTTTATAATTAATTGTCAGGTTACCCCTTCTCAATCAATTTTAACCTTTTGGTCTTTCAAAATAAAACCAGGCACAAATTCTATTTCAGACAGACATGATTAATTTTACAATTCAACAATTAATTGCCAATTAATTTTTTTGACACTCTGACAGACCAGACTGACCATTCATTGTTAATGGGCCAAATTAATGGTCCACTTAAATTCCTTGGCCAGACCTGTGTTCTTTAAGGAATGATAATTAACTTAGTAATATAATACTTGAACTCATACCAGAAGTAATCTTACTTTTTCCCTTTAATAGTGAAACCAGATATATTACAGCTGTTTCAAACTCAGACTTTAACTTAAATTTAGCTGCTAATATTACACTTATTAAAAATGATTTTAATTTCTTATTTAAAATTGCTTTACAACATGTAAGAAATGATTATTAATTGTAAATTCTACCAGTAAGATCTACAATTAAGTTATACACACACACATATATATCAGGTATATACTTTTCTTTAAATTTAGATTTTTAATGCCTTAATCTTTATTTATTACAATTATTCTACCTATATTATTATTATTATTTTTATTTACTTTCGTGAATTATATACTTCTAACCTAGCCTAAAATAATGACCATTCATCATTACTATCTAATATAGTTTTTCAATAGTCACACATCTCCCTATCAACAAATGTGTAAATCTTGCTTTTTCTAATATTTTCTTAATATCAATTTAACCCATAAACTAAAATAAAATAATCCTCTGGTTATAAACACACTAACAATAAATTTTTAGATTTCTTACTAGTTGAACATATGCAATCCCTTATAAATATGGGGTTCAAACTCGGTCTTGGCTAAAAATTTCTTATTACAGAGAAAAAAAAGCATATATTATGAGGAAAATTTGGATAGAACCTTCTCTTTCATAGCTAACTTAAAAAAATGGAGCCTTGGACAAATCTAAGGGCTACAATATATATATGTGACCTCTATAAAGTCTAATTTACTATTTTTATTGTTGGAATTCCTCATTGAATCAATTAAAGACTAAAAGTGTTAAAACTCATTTTGTGTAATGTTACTAATGCTCGGTTTATTAGTGTCTTTGCTCCAACTTTAGATTCGGAGAATTGAGAGAAAGAAAAGCTTTTATTCAATGTCGAATTGTTACAGCAATATGTTTAAAGGATCAAGTTTTTCTTCTTGGACACTTTAGCACATACAGACTTTGGACAAAAGTTGTTGGAAGCAATGGTATTAATGCTTGCAATTCAATTTGTTTGTATCATTACATTTAGACATAACTTATGGGTTGACTGTCTTAAACACTTTATTTAAGCAGAAAAATCACTATAAAGAAACAATTTGGACATAAATATGAATTTTCTATAACAAACACTTTATTTAGGCTGAAAAACACTATGAAAAAACACAGATGTATCCACGCACAAAACAATGTTTATTACATTATGTTGAAATTAGAATCAGAATATAAGAGATATTCCCATTAAAAGTACTTACAAACACAGATAGTTGGACATATCATATATTAGTATACTCCAAGAATAAAATGATAGTTGCATTCAATTTCAATGGCTATTATCTTCAAGACTATTATATTACTAACGTATGGAATTCTCTTAAGGAATATGTTATGGATATAAATAAATATCCTTTGGCCTTCGCTAAACAAATAAATCTTATTAGTAGTAATTTAATTAAAAAGATATGTATTGCATTTTCTGTTTGGCAAAATAATAGATTAAATGTAGAACTTTATAATAAATATAACAGATTCGAAGTGCAGCAGTTCAATGACTGATAAGAAGATTGAAAATGATTGGTGGACTAAAACTACAAAATAGATTCAGATATTTGTTGATTGTGATCATTGTAAATCTTCTTTTGCTGTATTGAAAATAACATTTTGAGTTGATACATGGTATCAGAATCCTATTAGTATTCAACAATGGCACTCTTTTATATGATGACAATGATATTTTGAATGGATGGAAGAATTATTTTAATCATCTTTTGGATAATGATATGAAAATTTGGATGATAACTTAATGATACATTTTTTTATTTGCTCATTTAGATTTGGATTAACATAATCAGTTTAATAAAGTCAAAACAATATTTTGTGATGTTAGAAATGGAAAGGTTGAAGGTCCTGATAAAATACCAAGAGAAGTTTAAAATATGTAGTGATATGTTACCTTTGAAAATAAAGAAAATTTTAAGAAATATATGGAACTTATAAAATTTTGTCATCCAATCTTAAGGATGTTTTTATTATTATGAATAAACAAGATTACAGTAATTATTAAGGAATATCAATATTATCTACTACAGGAAGGATACTTTTACAATTTTTGTTGAATAGATTGTAGACAATTGAGAAGTAGTATGAACATGTTTTTATTATCAGTAAAATGCAATAAAATTGTCAGAAACAAAGGTGCAATTTATATATTAATTTGATTGATTTGATCAAAGCATAGACAGGTTTATGACATTGGCAGTTGGGTGTCTTCCAAAACTTATTCAGATTATATAGCTTTATTTGATGAAATGAGAAAGTGTTATTATTATAAATGTGTTAAATAAGGATGTATAATTGGTCCATCACTGTTTTTTTAATTTTTATGTTGGTCTTTGGAACTGTCTATAGGTAACTTAATTAAGCAGAGATACGATATGGTATAGATTTGAAGTTGGAATTTTTAATTTGAATTGATTAAAAGTGAAATTGAGAAAATGCGATTTTGTTGGATTCTGGATTTACAATATGTTGATCATTATATTATTTTTTCCAGTTCAAAAGATAATTTACAGAATATACTTAATTTTTTTGAATGATACATATAAAGACTTTGGTTAATGAATTAACATTCAAAGAAACAAGTTTTTTTTTTATGTGTCAAATCATCAGCCAGGAAGTGAACCCTTGGACAACTGCTTGTAAGGGCAGCTGTGCTAACCACTTGGCCACCAACATGACATTTCAGCCAATAACAATAGAAAAATCCTCAGTAACTTTTAGCTTGGATGGTCATTACCTTGAAAATGTAAATCAAATTTAAATATCTTGGCAGTTTTGTAAATATAAAAGTGGGCTTGGTGTTAAAAAACAACATAGATTCCAATATGTTACTCCTGCTTTTAACAAGTTCAAATATAGAGTATTTTATCACAGGGAAATAACTACTGAAAGTATATGAGAGCTGTTATTTTATATAATTTATTATATGGATGTGAAACATGGACACTAGCAGTGCAACATAAAGGCATTAGAAAGATTTGTTCAAGAATATTCTATAATCTATAATATTAATAAGCCAACAAGATGGGACACATGTGCTTTGCAGATGTCACTATATAAATGAATACTCCCACTTTTTCAAACCCAAGATAAAGTCTTTAAGAAAGTATAGAATGAATCCACCTATATTTTGACTCAACCTTATATGTATGGGAAAATCTGAAGTGTTTGAAATAAAGAGCGTGAAGTTATTAATTGATCACTTTAAATTACTTTTTTACATCGAAGAATAGTTCTGTAACATTTTAAAAATACAATGAATACGATTATAAAACCAATTAATATGTTATTCAGCTTGTTGGATGTTATAGTATTGGAATTCATTATTATAAAATTACATATCTGCTGGATAAATATGTGTTTTATAGTGAATGTAAGCATGGTGTTTGTTGAAGAAGACCTATTTATTATTAGGTTTATCTTGAAAACATTCTTAAAATGTCAGTTGTTTTCATTGGGAAGATGTAGCAGAAAATAGAATACATTGGAGAGCTAGAATTAGATACGGTGTTGAAAAAAACTCATAAAGAGTATTTTCAGATGAATAAATTAAAAGATAGTATTATAAAATATTAAATAAACAGAAAAATGGATCAGCATATTCTATATGTAATACATTTGTACTTTACACATTGATTTTTAAAGTTATCATAAAATTTATCTCCTGAGTAGTGTTTTTCCCTCTCTCATTCTTTTGTTTCTATTCTTTTTTTTTTGGACATTGGGATCACCATATGTTTATAAGTTTTGTTGCTTACTATTATTGTTATTATTCCTACTATTATTATTTTATTTATTTCATACTACCTAGTTACTGGAAAAAGTTTGCTATTAATTGAAGACCTTTGACTCCTCTTTCAGGTCTTAAAAGATCTTAGCAGGGTAAATTCTTAATGTCCATGCTACCAAATTCTTCTCATTGAACTTATTATTACTGTATAATTATTCATATGGTAAAAATATATAGACGGGCTGCACACAATTTGTATTACCTCATGTGGAAAGTAATTGAAATGTCAATTATAAAAAGACACTTGATTCTATAAACATTTATATAATGGTTAAACTTTGGATTATCAAGATATGAACCCAGAATATAGTGATATTTTTAAGAAGACTTATGATAATACAATAGCAATGATTTGATTGCATTGTGATACTAATAAAATTAAGATTGTTAAGGATGTTAAATAATGCTGATTCTATACCAAAAGTTTGTACAATAATTTTGCAAAAAATATTTTGTTAATTCAAATAGGAAACTAAAGGAATAAAAGTAAATGGAGACTACTCTGGTTGGCACTGAGTGGCGCTACTGTATGGAGAGTTTTGCCTGTTTTAATAACAGTAATGTGCTAGCATAAGAAATAGTGATCATGTGATGTTTAGTGGTTTAACGCCAATCCTGCTTAATAGGATAATGGTGGCTATGGTTGTTAAAGAGCCAAAGACACCAAAATGTATGGGTACTGAACTGGGTTCAGACCCATATGACTATATATGCTATTGAGCTTAGATGGAAAATATTATTGTGTTTTCAAATTTTATTCTCATGGTTTTGTAGTTAAGTAGAGATAAAAGGTGGTTGCTGGAGGGTTGC
This sequence comes from Epiperipatus broadwayi, assembly GCA_028023455.1. Taxonomy (NCBI): domain Eukaryota; kingdom Metazoa; phylum Onychophora; class Udeonychophora; order Euonychophora; family Peripatidae; genus Epiperipatus; species Epiperipatus broadwayi. Next base: position 261,006 of record JAQFVV010013026.1, on the reverse strand, counting down.
ATTAGATCTTAAGATCTAATTGTAGTGCTGTCAGATCCAAAGTTCTTCACTGATGAAGGCCACAAGCCAGAAACTAGTCTGGGAATATTGGATGAGTAGGCACTAGATAGGGATTTTATGCACAAGCCTTCTGGCATCCATTGTTTACTCTGGTTGGCCCTGAGTGGCACTACTGTATGGAGAGTTTTGCCTGTTTTAATAAGTAATGTGCTAGCATAAAAAATAGTTATTATGTGATGTTAAATGGAGATTATTTAATTCATTTAGATTTTGCAGGTGATGTGATTGATTTTACAAATAAAGCTTTAGAGTTTCAGGAAATGTTACCAGAGTTATCAGAAGAAAGCAAGCAAATAGAACTAAAGATAAATATTAAAAAGTCTAAAGAAATGTTTAATAGATTTTCTCAAAAGATAATAAAAATTCATAATTTTGAAGTTTAAGAAATTATCAACTTTAAATATCTTAGTGAAATTATAAATAAAGATGGAAAAATTATGAATAAAATTAATCATAGAATTAAATATGGTTTGAGTGTTTTTAGTATAAAGAATTTAATATTAAAAGAAAACATGCTTACGTTTTTGAAAAAAAAACACGGATTTTAAATAAATGTGTTTTAGAAGTTCTTACTTATGAATTTGAGGTTTGGACATATAACATGAAAGCAATTTAGAGAATTTCTCACTTCTAAATAAACTATGTAGAATGTATACTGAGAATAATAAGAAAAGAATAAAAAGTAAAATACTTGAATGTGAGAGCCAATAGGTATCTTTGATATCATTAAAAGAATTAAGATATTGAAATAAAATTGAGTCAGGTATATTAATGAAATATGTCACAATAAATGGACAGTTGAAGTTTAAACTGGATCTCAACCTATTACAAAAGACCTAGAAAGAAGCCATGTGAGGTAGATTGATAAAATGAGAGTGTTTGCTTGTGTTGGATAAAGAATAGGTGCTATAGATCTAAAGAATCTGAATTAAATTTGGAAAGACCTTCATTTTCGAGTGAAATGATAATGGCTGAACATGGTGATAATGATGATAATCTTATATTATTAAATACTAAATGTTCATTTACAGTTCATCGTAAAAGACATCATAAGTATTAAGTAAAATAAAAAATAGCATGATTAGTTGCTCAATAGATCATATTACATTCAAAAATCCAAATAACAGATTGTGTATTACTACAATTCCATTTAATTGACCAAACTGATATTTTTTATTTGTATGTATTAACATGAGAATCAATTATGAGCTTTTAATCTTGAGTTCAGTACTTGACCAGTCATTATAGTAAACCACTCTAATATGAAGGGTATTTAGCTCTTGAGTCCACTGAACACAGTTTTTTTTTTTTACTTAATAAATTAACATTTCAAAATATCATTGAGTTTACGGTAAAGCAACTGTATAATTTTTTGACATTTTATAATCTATTTTAAAAACTAGTCAACACTTAGACAATCCCAGTATTAATAACAATCAACAATTTCAAACTGTTGTCAAGGCAACCTCCTTTTAACAATAAAGGTGGAATCTATTTATATAAAGTTTAGTTTAAGTATCTTTTTTCGATGTCACAAGATTTCTAAAATTGCAATTTTTTTTTAATTTTGAGAGAATATTGTTTATTTGAAGAATAATGAAAATTTATTAATTATTTTAACATTTTTCATTATCAAAACTTATCATTTTTTGCTAAGTAATTATTCATAATATCGCATGTTAAAAAGAAATATTTGTCTGAAAAATAAAATCAGGTCTAAATTTTTTTAATAATTGAAAATTAATTAATTGCAAAAGAAAATTAATTAAAACTTCAATAGATTATATCATTAATTTTTCTTTGAGAATTCAAAAATATTTCAGCAATATTAACGGTTGCAGTAATGTGAATAATGGAATTCAAGTTGAATTACATCATAAAGTAAAAAAAAAAAAAGAATATTTAATTAAAATCCCTCATATCAAATTAATATAGTGCCACTTATCTTAAATACTTACCTAAATAGTATTAAAATGAAGGTTAATGATAAACAAACTAAGGCACTAATCAATTATATAATGTTAGCAAAATATGAAGTTATATCTGCAGATAAGTAATAAATTATCCGTAGTTTTTATTTTAAATTAGCACGTTTATAAAAAAAACATAAATTTGATCCATATGATATGAATCTGTCATCACTGTTATATATGTAATCACTCAATAACTGTGTGAGTTAAAGTGCTAAAATAATTAATACAATGTTTTCTTCATTTATATAACAAATGTAGGGATCTATTGAGTTGAAAAATTAATAAAATGAATTATAACTGAACATACAGGCCTGTGTGTTTCAGTTATTACATATGTAGAGATGTCTGCCCATCCCTTGTATATGTATTAAATGGATTATGTCCTGTACATGTGGGGTCATATTGACCTTAGGTCAATATGGGTGTGACAAGAATCTCAGCCTCAGGGTGGCCTTTAAGAATTCCATCATCAGATTTTAAATTGGATGGATGGTTGAAAAGTTGGAGTGTGGAGTAGATTGAAGCCTGTCCATTAAAGTATGAGGTTTGGCTATCTTAATATATATCTGAGCACTTATAGCATATATGTGTAGAGATGGTAATCTGGACCAACTGATGATTGCTGGTTTAGCATGAAATATGTATATTGGTGATTATTTATCTTTTCAACATATATGTGTTCAAGTGTTATGAGATAGTGTGGAAAGTGGTGGGTCATATGAAAGTCTGTGCTCATATATCCTATATATTAAAATGAATTATAAAAATACACTTTAGGATGAACGATTTCCACAACTATTTCTATGCATTCTTAATGCGTTTTGAAAAAATTCTGGCTCACCTATGCATAAAAGATGTTCAAAGTGACGTTGACAGAAGTAAAATGATGTGTAAATATGAAAAAAAGAAGTTTTTATTAATGAAGATATTAATCACAATTTTATATGCTATCATCACTTAAAATAATTGAAATAATGATAATATAATGTTTATTGATAATTGGCGGACTTTCTGAAGATAAAAAACAATTACCTAACCTGAACATTTTTTAAACTGAATATTTATTACCCATTATTAAATACAATTATTAGTCAAAGTTATAACCACTTCAAATAATGAAACATATTTATTGCACTCTCTCCATATACATTTATGACAATTATAAATTTATTTAACGCACATTGCATTGATTACGTAAGTAATATTTACTAAGGCAATTTACCTAAAGCTGTGCAGTTGAAAATATGAAATTATGGACCTCTACAGGTCTTAACCACAAGCTTACACATTGGAAGAAAAGAGGGGAACCTAGGTTGAAGTAAAGAAGGGTTCCCCTTGGGTTTCCCTCTTTTCTTCCAATGCGTAAGCTTGTGATTAAGACCTGTAAAGGTCCCTACCTTTGTATTTTCAACTGCACAAGCTTTAAGTTTGTTGTCTTAGTAAACAATATTTATGACAATGTTACTCCTTTATTGAGATGAAAAACTAGTAAAAATATTTCTACAAGAATATAATGAGTTCATGTAGAAACTTGTATAAAGATGATAATCTGGGCCAACTGATGATTGCCAGTTTAGCATGAAATGCATATATTGGTGATTATTTATCTTTTCGACATATATGTGTTCAAGTGTATCAGTGTTATGAGATAAAATGGAAAGTGGTGGATCAGGTGAAAGTCTGTGCTCATATACCCTATATATTAAATATATATTACGTAATTTATTTGAAAATGAAAACGTTAACTACGATAAAGCTGCAGATCGGTTAGACTTGATTATTAATGTGATTTAAAGAAGTTGCAATGCAATAATTATTCCAGTATGCGGTCTCCGAACAGCAATTTTTAAAGCAAATTAGTGAAAAATTAATTCAAAAGTTTTATAAAACAAACTATCTAATTTAACACTATTTTAGCTATATAATCTCATGAGCTAAAAATTTTATACATATATTTGGTATTGCCAAAGGTAAAAATTTAACAAAATATGTTTCAATTTTCTATTAATATATATTTATTCATAGTGATATTATGCAGAGGGGGTACATAAAAATGTTGATATAAGCTTAATTTATAATAATAGCAAAGGAAGTAATTTACTGTCTAAGGCTTCAACAGGATCTTTAGCACCAAGGGAATATACACATAAATGGAAAAATATGGGTGATTTAGTCTGCAAGTTATGTAAGAAAGGCATAGAAAATGTTAGGCAACTGTTAATTGAATGGAAATGCCTACAAATAGAAAGGATACAAATAATAAAGTTGTGGGAGAATAAATATAAACATGTTGATTATGCAGAAAGTGAGTTCTTAACTTTATGCTGGGTTTGGGAAAAAATAAGGAGGATTTAAATATAAAGGCCATGGAGTTGATAAAGATCTTGTTGTGGAAATGGAACGAAGCAGGATAGAGAAGAATATGGAAAAAACTTAAGGTGGGAAATGGAAAGGGAAAGGAAGGTGGCTAACAGGTTTCTCTGAGCATAGTGGCTGAGAGCTTCCTGACCCCAAAAAAGGAGAAGTCCCAGTGTGTTGTATCGCAGTGACAGAAAATCAGTTTACTATTGGTTTAAATTGCTGTGTTTTTTTTTTGTAGTATTTAAAGGGTTATAATTTTCTAAAATGTATAACAATTATCTAAATATTTAAAAAAGAGAAATAAATGTAACCGTTTAATACTTTTAAAAGCCTTGCCTTGACATTTAATTCACTTAAAACTTGAAATAAATCAAATTATATAAAATTAAGTCATTTAATAAATCATAATATCTAAAATTAACAAAGCTTTAAGAAAACTAAAATAAACAAAATTAAACTTTACAATAAAAGAAAGACATTAAATAAAAGAAAACCGTTTTAAGATTTATATTTTAAATAATTTTAAAATATTTTAATTATTTATTTAAAATTATATGTTATATTACAATATAAGCCCTTTAGTCAAGGTATAAAAAGTTAATGCAATTCAATAACGTTAATTTACTTACTTCTAGCTATGTACATCTTAATAATTGAAGGACTTAATTGTTAATTGCTCAGGAGGTTATGTTATACTTAATCATCCAAGTGGCAGATTGCCTACAATAGTTTTCTTCTACTGATAACATTGAGAATCTTTAAATTCTTCTTAGAATTGGTTCATCACTCTCATATCACACTGCTTTATTCAAGATCAAAATATATTATAGAGGACATCCGTATTTGAAAAATATATCTGTGTATACCTACACCTTAATGCTCATCCAATGAGTCTATTCTAAATTTAAAATATGAGGGATTATTCCAGTTTACAATGAAGATGATAGACTCAATTGTATTGATTGTATGCCAATAATCAAACATTACCACACAGTTATAGTATGATGCAATTTAGGTATGGATAAACATGGCTAGAGTATAATATCCATAATGTATTTTTATACAAAATGCAAACTCATTTGTAAAACTGTGTAGTTATTTTATAACTAAATATGATAGCCAAGAGCAAAAAAAAATGTGATTTTTATGAGAAAAATTAATTTTCAACACAAATAAAGACAGAAAAAGTATGTTGGCAGTTGTATTTTTATATTGAACTATTTCCATCATCTAATATGTGTATGGAATGTCTTTAAAGAATTTTAACTTTATTTAAATATTCCAAATACATTCAACTGTTAGTAATAGCACATCAAGCAGGTTAGTATATGCACAACATTTCAAGAGGTATTATTCTCCAAAACCTGTTTGATGTGCTATTACTAACAGTTGAATGTATTTGGAATATTTAAATAAAGTTAAATTTTTCTAAAGACATTCAATGCTCATATTATACAATAGAAATAGTTCAATATAAAAATACAACTAGAATGCCATCATTACAAACCTTCCGGAAAACTCTATGTTAGCAGTGTCTAATATTACATCATTATGATAACTATCAAGATTAAAAGAAAAGTAAGGACAATAATAAATAAGTTGAACATATCAAGTTATCAATATGAACATAGAAATTTAGGTGTTTAATAGCTTTAGCTCACCTGAAAAAGTGAATGTTGTTCATGAAGTATATGCATAGTAAGAGAAAATGATCTGAGTTTCTGCATTGGTAGATGGTTATGATATGGGGAGTTGAGATAAAGAATGCATTGATAAGAATTACCCCAGAAATGTAGAAAATAAATTGTGGATAATACCTGAAAAATAATTTAATTTATATGTATCAGTTGATGTCATCATCATTATTGTCATTCATTATTAATTCACTGCAGGATAGTCTTTCCAAGTTCAATCCATCTTCTTCACTCTCTATTCTCTCTTCTCCACATCATCCCAGCACATTTTCTTATTTCATCAATCCATCTCACATGTGGTCTCTTTCTAAATATTTACAATCTCTTGGAATCCAGCTTAAGATTTCAACTGTCCATCTATTATAGTCTCTTCTAGCAATATGTCCAGACAGTCTTTTAATTCTTTCAATGACGACAACATCTCACCCATATATTTCATTTTTAGTCTCTTCTTGTTACTTCTAATATGCATCTCTTTATATTTTATTAAGTGGTCTGAATTATTTGTAGTGCTTGTTTTTCTATTAAGTGTCCACATTTCAGATCCATAAGAATTTATAAAACATATTTATTAAAAGCCAACCTTTTCAAACATGTGGGCATATTTCCCTTTAATATTAAGTTATTTATACCAAAAGCATTCAAACCAGGTTTAATTCTATGATTAATTTCATCCATTATGTTTTTGTATGTAGTAATACTCTGATGAAGATATTTGTAGTTGTTAACTTCTTCTAGCTCATCATTATCTATCTTTATTTTCTTCTTTTGAAAAAATCTATTAAACATTACTTTAGTGTTTTTAACATTTATCTTTAGTCCTACTGTCTTACTTTCATCTGTCAACTCTTGCTATCTTTCCTGAAGCTCTAAAGCATTATTTGCAAAAACAATTATATTATCTGCAAAATCTAGATGACATAAATACTCTCTGTTTATATGCCCTTAGCTTCCCATTTTAATCCACAAAATATTTCTTTGAAAGCTGCTGTAAAAAGTGTTGGAAATATGGGATACACTGTCATGTTATATCCCCTTCTCAATGTAATCCTCCTAAAATAGTTATGTATCATCTAATTGTTGCTGTTGCATTTTTATAATTTTGTTTTCAAAATATGGCAATATTCTGAATCTATATCTTTTTGTTGATCTAATGCTTTAATGACTAAAGAAATGCTTATAGAATCAAATGTATTTTCATAATGTACAATGTTATATCAACCAGTTGATGTAACATTTGTTATTTTGGTATTACATAATTTGAGACTTATATGCTGTTTATTTGCTTTAAATTTTAGAATTAATCTTTCTTCTAAAATTATATTCAAAATATATTTTGTGAAAAAACACGGAAAAAAAAATTGAATCTTTTCCTTTTCTCTTAAGTCATTTGCTATTATTTTGTTCTCTAACCATCATATTTATTAGCAATTGTTGTATCTTTTACTTCTAATTAACTATTTAAACTCAATATTTTTTCTATAGCTTAGTTATTATACCATAAAATACAGAACCTATTTCTCCATCTTTAAGACAAAAGAAAGCTCCATCTCTTCAATTTTTTATCACATTTTGTTAGGTCTTTTTATGGTTTTGTTTTAATTCAAACATTTTCCACAAGATATTTATTGGGAGATTTAAATAAAATCATATTGATATATCAATGTTTTCAAGATGCATGAATGATCTTTACTATTTATGTATTATCCATTCTAATTCCAGTTATTTATTTTATTAAAGTGGGCATAATTTTTTTGAAAGAGTAATTTTATTTCATATTTGCAGAGGTTTTAATGACACCTTCCATTTTGTTTATCTTGCTAATATGTGATACATTTTACTTTGATGAATTTGCTACATATTTCTCAATGGCAGTTCATCAAGAATCTTTTATCTCTTTCTTTTTGTTATAATCACGAATTCAAAATCCTCTAAATTTTTCTACTCACTTTATTATCAGATAGACAAAACTCTCCATACAGTAGCACCTCTCACTGCAATCCAGAGTAATCAATGGATTCAGGAAGGTTTTTACATAAAATCCCTATCTAGTGCCTACTCATTTAAAATCACCAGACTAGCTGCTAGCTTGTGGCTTTTATCAGTGAGGAGCCTTGGATCTGAGAGCCACTGCACCTAGTTCTTAGGATTTAATGCAACCCTCCAGCAGCATTAGATCCTAAGATCTAGATGCAGTGCTCTCATATACAAAGCTTCTCATTGATGGAAGCCATGAGTAGAAACTAGTCTGGGGATATTGGATGAGTAGGCACTAGATGGGGATTTTATACAAAAAATTCCTGAATCCATTGATTATTCTGTCTTGCACTGAGTGGTACTACTGTATGGGCAGTTTTGCCTCTGTGTAAGCAGCTTGTGTAAATATAAAGAATGGTGATCATGTGATGTTTGCGCTTTATTCTCATTGCTTGTTTTCAATTATAAGCAACTTTTTCAAACTACACCATTCACCGTTACTTTAAACAGCCCATGTAGATTCTTCATTTATGCATTTACAGAGATTCAGCAACAAACTAAATCAATATGGTATCTGTTTCCAATTCTATTTGATTGGGATTAATAAGGATTAAGATGTTACATCATAATCTACATTATGTACCTAATTTATGTATGAAATGAAAATTTTAATATAAGTATATTACAGCAACCTTCCTTCTAAATACTTAAATCATTAAAATATTTAAATGTGTTAAACATACTCCATATTTGAATATCACATGTATACATGAACTATAGAATTTTTTCTATTACAGATTGCAATGTTATTTTTCATTTTATTCATGCTATGTTTTTTTGTATATGTTTATCTGGGTTTGAATATGTTTAATAAATTGCAACATTCATTTATAGGCATCTCAAGGTGTTGCCTGCATTACCAGTTTGTTACCATTGATTATACCTGCCAACTAATTAAATGTTGATGCAAAGTATAGAAATTCTGATATTGCATATATAGATTTGACTTGTAAGATAAATGTTTGTATAATAAAAGTAAGATTATGTGACTTTCACCAAGGATTGAATCTATAAGATCACATTTCTTATGATACTTTACTATATCATGCAAGCCATCATGGATATTTTGTTTTATTTGCAGAAATCATAATTTAAAGGCCAGACTTTTTAGAATTATGTTTAAAACTGGCAAAAACACTTTTTATAACAACACTACTCTATTAGTTTAGCAGATTTTTTAAAATGACTGTAAAAGGTGTGATTCATAAATTATTAGGGTATATACATTTAAAGTTTATTACTTCATAAATATTATTATATGTTTTTAGCTCTATATATTGAATAACTGTTCTTCATTTACAACCTGATTTGAATTTATATTTTAATATTAAGATTAACAATTTCTTTCAATTGCTTATTATTAAAATGATTTGTAATTAATTTTGATAATTTGAAATGTTTTCTTATATTGTCCACATATTTCATCTTTATGATTCATTTCAAAACAAAGTATCACAATATTTTATGTGCCTATTTTAAATCTGCCTTAGGAATATAAATTCACTATAGCCATCTGTTGTAAACTTGTGTAATTAGTGGCATTAGATGGTAAGATTATATTCATATCTTCGAATATATTTTTTCAAAATCAATTAAATTTATATTTATATATCCAGAACAATTTTATAGATGTGTGTGTGTGCAAATCAGTACTTCTAAATATAGTAAGACAATATCCAGAAATGGGGTTATGGTTTTGCATCCTAAAAAAACAATAACAGCCTTCCATTCCTCCATAAAATAAATAAAATTTGCCATCTTTGATTGATTTTAAAAATAAATAAATATTTTTTTTTAAAAAATTAAAAATAGCAATAATAATAATAATAATTATTATTATTATTATTATTATTATTATTATTATTATTATTATTATTATTATTATTATTATTATTATTATTATTATTATTATTATTATTATTATTATTATTATTATTATTATTATTATTATTATTATTATTATTATTATTATTATTATTATTATTATTATTATTATTATTATTATTATTATTATTGTGGCTGTTGTTATTGTTATTATTATTATTGCTGTTGTTGTTCTTGTTATTATCATTATTATTATTACTGTTGTTGTAGTTTATTATTATTGCTGTTGTTATTTGTTGTTATTATTGTTGTAGTTGTTGTTGCTGTTATTTATTGTTGTTGTTATTATTATTGTTGTTATTATTATTGTTGTTATTGTTATTGTTGTTGTTATTGTTATTATTATTGTTGCTGTTGTTTGTTGTAGTTATTATTATTATTATTATTACTATTATTACTACTACAACAACTACTACTACATGATTGAATCTCTCATTGATCTTTGTGCCCAAGTAACTGCTTAGTTTGCCTAATTTTAGGTACTTGATTGATATAATATTACCATCTAATGTCCACTATTACTCAATAGAAACTTTAAAAAGTTGGCACTAATAAGAGTCATTTTTGAATTAAATTAAATTACAGTTCTTAAATTTTAATAGAAAGAGAATGAATAAATAATGATAACTAAAATAAATATAATTATTTGTCTACCTATATTTTTATTTTGATGCCAACATTTTTTTATAAAGGATGGTAGTATAAAGAAATTTTGACATTCTTAGGGGTGGCATGCAGAACCCAAAATACTAAATATCATTGCTGAATGTGATATTATAGAGTCAACCTAACTTTGTTAGATTGGACATGTAAGATGAAATGAATTGTATAAAATTTTCTGGAAAATGTTTTATAGTGAACAAGTATAGTTTTCATGAGAAAGATAGACCTAATTACATTCAAATATTATTTCAAAGACATTCTAAATAAGTGCAATATTGATTATTTTTATTGGGAAGATATTACTAAGAATAGACTATAATGGAGATTTACACTCAGATAATACATTGAAGTAATTTAGAAATTAATTAATTCAGTAACTATTTTTGATTCAATTAATTAATAGATGAACATTCCATGCTTTTATTTCAATTTAAATATGACAATAAAAATTTACATGATCACCATTCTTTATGCTTACCCAAGCTGTTTTTCACAGAGGCAAAACTATTTATACAGTAGCGCCACTCAGTGCAAGCTAGAGTAATCAATGGATGCAGGAAGGTTTGTGCACAAAATTCCTATCTAGTTGGGATATTGGATGAGTAGGCATTAGATACGGATTTTATGCACAAACCTTCCTGCATCCATTGATTACTCTGGCTCGCACTGAGTGGTGCTACTATATGTAGAATTTTGCCTGTGTGACAATCAAAATTGTGGTTAAAGAAATTATTTTTTGGCTGTTAATGCATTACTCATCTAATTAAATAAAGGTGTTTTTTTTTTTTTGTAAAATATTATATATATTGTAACATAATAAAAATGATGACATTGGGAAATGATTAATATAATTTGAATAAAACATAGTCCAATCATTGACCACCATTTTGTAATGGAATATTAATTGAAATATGGGATGAGAATATACAAACCTTAGTATGTCTCAAAATTGAGACATCATTTATAACAATACAAATCTAGCCTAAATGTATAGTGCCATTTTGTAACAGCTCCCAAAGTTGATGCAGCATTTTATAATGATTGCCACCTATACCTGATTATCACTGGCCATAGTTGGGTAGCTATTTTGTAATGATGATAAATGATCTATCTCACTATCTCTACATTTTTTAGTCAGCATTTGTCATAAAATAAAAGAAATTGCTCCATGGTTTTTTTTATACAACCATCTATTACTTACACAAAATAAAATAAAAGATAATGAAAAAATGCCCTTATGGGTTAAATATTATTTAAAACATGCATCAATAAATAGTAACTCTGTTACGACCTGTATGAATTCATCTAACTCAGTCATTGGTCACACTATGCAATTAGATATTTCCAATACATAATTATTTAGATTGTCCACTACACTAAAATAAAATACTAATGACAACTTTATTAAAATCTAATTTATTCAGATAGCATTTAAAACAAAAAAAAACAAGCAAAGGAATCATCTCAGGTATTACCAAATCTATTCACCATCCCAAAATAAACTACAATAAGCAGTGAAATCATATATGCTTCTCCTAAACAATGGTATATACCTAAGACATCTATTTAATTTATAACTGAATGAAACCTTTACTAATCTAATAATAATGTACATTTATGTTAAATATAATAATATTCCCTACCTAAATAAACTAGTTTCTAAATAAATATAATAATATTTTGGGAATGTTTTATAAATCTACAATATTTATAATATACACTATTTTTTATTTTTTAGTATTCAGATATTTTACAACAAACTTTGGTATATGAGCACAGACTTTCACACCACCCACCACTCTTCCACACTATCTCATAACACTGATATAGTTATTATATAGTAAAGATGTCTGCCCATCCCTTGTATATGTATTAAGTGGATTATGTCCTGTACATGAGGGGTTAGATTGGCCTTAGGTCAACATGGGTGTGACAAGAATCTCGGCCTCAGGGTGGTCTTTGAGCATTCCATCATCAGATTTTCAATTGGATGGATGGTTGAAGTGTTGGAGTGTGGAGTGGATTGAAGCCTGTCCATTAAAGTATGAGGTTTGACTATCTTAATATATATCTGAGCACTTATAACATATATGTGTGGAGATGATGATCTGGACCAACTGATGATTGCTGGTTTAGCATGAAATATGTATATTGGTGATTATTTATCTTTTCAACATACACCTGGGTCTTTTTTTATGTGGACTTATTTAACACGATTTTGAAGTTACGCGATTGTTTCACCGGAAGTCGAACTCCATTACTGCGATATTACTTTAAATAATAAATTTTGTGCACTTATGTTATATTGAAAGTAATAGCACATTATTGGAATTCGACTTTCATCTTAGTAATTTCAATATTTTCAGTGCTTTATAATAGTAAGATTTTATGCAATAATGAAATTAAAATCATGATTTCCACATTTTATGTATACACACATGAAATTTTACAACATTGTGCGTGTTAATTTTGCATTTTAAATCACATTCTGTTTTTGCTTTTTAAAAAAGAATGTAATCAATTATTAATTATTTAGTGTCCGCAAGTATATTTTTAAAAGGTGAGTAATAGCAGTGGGCACAATTAAATTTGACAATTAAAAATTAAAATCTGATTTTTAATTGTAATTAACAATTTTAAAATTACTTACGGTGACTTGAAATTAATGTGATGTAAAACGAAATTTGATTTTTAAATGGAATTGAAAATTAAAGACAAAAATAAGAATTTAATTTTTAGTTGTTAGTTTTAATTAAATTTTTCCCAGCAGTGGTGAATAAATGTCTTTTTATTATCATAAGTCTAAGTTTATAAACAATTAATAAAATCATCATCTCAAAGATTAATTACTAATTACATTGTCAACAGAAAACCATTAACACAATATGAGAGTGAACTTGGTGCTAGTTGTATTTCCTCTTGTGAAGAATCTATTTTTTACCAGTTTGCAAACGAAACTGTTTATCAGCAAATAGCGATAATAATTAAAACGTGTATAAAAAAATGTAAATTACTGTACTGTAAATTATGCATAAAAATATATTATTTTGAATAAAATTAAATATTATAGTTAAAAAAAGTTTGTCTTGTATCAATTTTTTTCAAATTTGAAATTTTTTATTAGTCATATTTTATTTCCTTATTTTTTTTTTTGCGCGAATTTTAAAGTAAATTTTACATTGATGCTTTGCTTTTACGTGAGTTTTGAAAAATCACAGTTCGTATCCCCCCTTTTTTTACGTCTATTTTTGCACGATTTTGTTTGCATGTGTTTTCTGAGGAACCTATCTATCACATAAAATGAGACCCAGGTGTATATGTGTTCAAGTGTATCAGTGTTATGAGATAGTGTGGTGAGTGGTGGGTGGTATGAAAGTCTGTGCTCATATACCCTATATATTACATATATAGACACAGGTATATAATAAGCCTGTGTGTTTCAGTTAACAAACTTTGGTGTAACTATTTACATTCAAATTTTAATAACTAAGAATTTCTACAAACATTGAACATAATACTAAGAATTTATACAATTTGCCATATTTTCATAATCGAAATGAAATTTTCATGAACAAAAAATCATTTAAAATATTTCTGTATTTATGAACACAGAATTAAAAGAAAAGCAGGTTTTAGTTATTCAATCAAAAGAAATTAAGATATCAACCTTCATGTTAGTGAATTAGTTATAAAATTCAGTGAAAGCATATTTTTAAAAATATATATTGCCATCTATTGCACATCATTGTACACTTATTGCAATGATAACAACATGATTTGGAACTTGATTTCATCAATATTTTTAGACTAGACAACCCTGAATGTTACAGGCATATTGCAATGCCATTCATACTTAGCATACACAAAATTTGGAAAAAAAATCCATTGTGTGTTAAAATTCGATTAGGGGACTGACCCAAATAAAACAAACAAGGAAATAACTTCTAAATCAAATATAAGCATTAAGTCAAGCATTGGTAGCTGAGAGGTCAGCACAGCTGCCTTGCAAGCAATAGCTTGCAGACAGTTGTTGCGGATTCGCTTCCCCGGCTGATGCTTTGACATATGGAAAAAAATATATAAGCATTAAAACTCATAAGCCATTTTAAAATTTCAATTAACAAATAATGAAAAACAAGAACACTGAAGTAAAAGTACTTCCAAAACAAATTATAAATAGTTAATCTTAAATCACTTAGGTAAGAAACAATATAAAGCAGTAATGCTAATAGCAACAGCATAAACTCCAAGAGAAAAAAGAATAATAATGCAATAAAGATAACTATAATCACATGATCACCATTTTTTATGCTTATACAAGCTGTTTACACAAAGACTAAACTTTCCATAGTAGTGATACCAGTGCAAGGCAGAGTAATCAATGGATGCAAAAAAGTTTTTGAATAAAATCCCTAACTAGTGCCTACTTATCCAAGATTTCCAGACTTGTTTCTACCTTGTGCCTTTCATCAGTGAAGAGTCTTGGATTTGACAGCTTGTGTAAGCATAAGAAATGGTGGTCATGTGATATTTAGTGTTTTAATACCAATTCTGCCCAAAAGGATTATGGTGACTGTGGTTATTAAGGAACCAAAGACACTAAAAGTATGGATGCTGAACTGAGTTCAGATCTATACATCTATATAAGCTAATGAGCTTGAATTGGAAAACACTATTGTGTTTTCATTTTGCACTCAAAGCTTCAGGTAAAAGATGGCTGCTGGAGGGTTGCATTAGATCCTAAAATCTAGGTGCAGTGCTCTCAGATGCAAGTTTCCTCACTGATGAAAGCCACAAACTAGAAACTAGTCTGGGGATATTGGATGAGTAGACACTAGATAAGGATTTTATGTACAAACCTTCTTGCACCCATTGATTACTCTGTCTTGCACTGGTGGTATTACAGTATGAAGAGTTTAGCCTCTGTGTAAAGATGACTATAGAAATCAATCTATAAAACGTGAATGTGTCCATATAAAGAACAAGTTCATTCATTATTCTGCTTGGCCTTTTTATATTCTGCATTGGTGTCTTTTAAATCCCCTTTTTTATATAAAATGTTTTATGTATAGGTGACAGGTGATCATATTCCAGTTGCTCTTTATGAAACCTAATCAACTGCTCTTAAAAAAAAAAATAAAGAAATCAGGAGAACCTCATAGATAAGTATATGAATTTTCTGCTGACTGTTGCCTTTGGCAGGATGGCTCAGTTGATTAGTGTGTTACCTTAAAAATTCAATACTCAAGAATCTAAGGGTCCAAGTTCGAATCCAATGCTATTAGGGTCACTAGGCAGACCAGAAACACCTGAAGAGAAAGGGGACAATAATATTACTTGAAACATTGTGCATATTCTAATCTGTGTGCTTTTACTATAAGTTGAATGTATTTGGAATATTTAAATAAAGTTTTTTTTTTTTTTTCAAAAACATCCAATACTCATTCATATTAGACGATGGAAACACCATCAGCATAAACCTTCAGGAAAACACTCATTTCAGTAAAATTTGATTCTCATGCAATTTTCAAAATTAAATTTTTCTTCATTTGTTAATTACATATTTAAAAATATGATTTTATCAATTGTTTTATATTAATAAAAAGAGAATATATATTAGCATAGATAATAAGTGAATTAGACTTTCTTTAATTTATATATATATATATATATATATATATATATATATATATATATATATATTCTAACTTTGTCTTGTGCATCCTCACTTCAGAATAGTATATGGTATAAAATAAAACGGGTTCTAGCTCTGTTAATAATTAATAAATAAAATATTCAGCATTAAAATTAAAATGTTTCACTAGCTCAAATTTAAAATACGAATAAGGTTCAGTTTATAAAAATAAATTAAATAAATATTTAATATTTTCATAAGACTTGAAGTGAAAATACAGGTGACAAGATAGATTACATTGAGCAAATATCACAGGATACTACCTCAATGGCATAAGAACACTATCCCCCCTTATTACTATTTCAAATAACAAACTCATAGTATTCTTATGACTTTAATAACTTCTACTCACTAAGATTAAGTTAATAATTAAATCTTAATCTCCTATTTGTAATAATCTAGCTCAAATAAAATAATCTCAGGTTCATAAAGTTTATTCTAAGTTAATTTAAGGGATTTTATGTCATAATCTACTACACTTAAATTAATAATAATAAATAATAATAATATTCTTTATTGTTCAACTACTACTGGATATCTTTTCTTTTATTATAATTTTATTACCATAATAAAATAATACAATAATTTTATATAATCTTTTATCTTCATGTAATGATATAATAAATACGTGGTAGCATCCGATAATCTGATAGACAAAGTATGTGTGGCAACTGATAGCATATAATTCAGTATACTATTGTGATAACTTAGTTATGACCAATAAAACAATGTAAAAATTATAATTATTTAATTAAAAGAATACCAATAAATATTTAAATTCTTAAATAATTCTCTATTTATCTTTTTGTGCAAAATTATATATTTGTTTCAATTGTTATGAATATATCATGATTTCATGCAGTGAAGTGGTGAAATAAACAATCCAGACACAAAATTTTGAAAAACAAATTTTAACAAAATTTATTAACAACAACAAATAAAATAAACAATTTATGTACACTATTTACAATGGATATCCTTATTTTAATCTTACATTTTTATCTACTAAGTTATATAAAAAATAGTTTATAGTTTAGTTATATCTTTATTTATACTTAAGACAAAATATAAAAAAAATGTTACCATTTGGTTTCTCATTATGGTTAACTTATTATAAATATATTTACTTATTAGCAGAATATTTCATCCTTAATATTATTAAACTATCTTATTTTTAAAAAAAAAATTCATAGGAAAACATTCTACAGAAAAAACAAAATTAACTTTATAATGAGTATGGATTTCTCAAAATATTAAAAAAAAATTTCATCTTGCAAAGTCAAAGATGTTACATAAAATATTCATCCAAAATTCAGTACTAGATTTTAGTGGATATCATTTATCACACTATGTTTACTAATCATAATATATTCTTATTTAGCCTTACTTTAGTATGATATAAGTGTAATAATCAATATATTCCTGTTATTCAATGAACAAAAATATACTATGCATATTGTTTATATAATTTACTTTGTACTATTGTATTTTAAAAATATGCAATACTTATTTTTCTTCAAAAAAAATAAAGCATTCAAAAATAATCAACATTCTAAAGAAAATATTTTGTTTAGATACTCTATTTTAAAAATTTATATTTCATTTCCGAAAATAAATTCAAAATATATTCTATGATTCTTTCCTTTCCTTAGGATACTTTGGACCTTCAATTTCAAGTTATAAATTCTATTCCTTCTAAGCAAATAAACCAATCTTATACAAAAAATGATAGAATAACCTAAGTTCTAAATTATTTATCATTTCTTTTCAAAATATCTTACTGAACGATGCAGTTACATTAAATAAAGATAGTGAAACAGATGTATAGGGTTTAAGGAAGAAAGCTAGAGTATCACTCATAACATATCTCAAAAATCATGGCACAGTGCATTACAAGAAAGAGGTATGACCTTTACCTGTCTAATAACCTCTAATACATGAATGACGTTAAAGCTATTTCTTCAGCTTTATTAGAACATCAAATATTTAAAGAAATATAAAAACACTGTCCAAATAAAATGTGTACCAGTTATAGGGCTTTGTTAACTATGCTGATATCCACATAAAGACTAAGTATTATTTCTATTCCTTATCATATCCTATTTCTTAAAAACATCATCTTGGTTTCCTGTTCACTAAGTACTTTCAAGCCACTATCTCAACATTATTTCTCAAGATTTTTCACATCTTACATCGATAAATAACTATCTGCATTTACAAAACAATAAATAAAATTCACTGATAATTTTAAAACAATCTAGCTGTTCCATAAGAAAAGTCTGTCTACTTCATCATTCTGTATGTTTAATCATATACTATCTAACTAGACAATATTTGAATATCCAACAACATGAAAAGTTTTAAAAGAATCACATAATTATTTGTTATTATGTTGGATTATATCATTAATATAAAAAAAATCATCATATGCATATTTTCAAATCAATCCTATCTCATAATGTTTTTTAAAATGTTGTATGAAATGCGTTACATATAATTAAAAAAACTTTTACACTTCATTCTTACGATTCATAGATGATCTAAAGAAAACAAAAATATACATTATAAATTATTAATAGTCATTATTATTACCAAAATAACCTTTATCTGGTCATCATATTCAGTAGGCTTCTTCATCCACTAGATACCGATCATTGCAAACATAAAGAAATATACATTCATACACTTTATTTTAAAATATATTCTTATCTAAATTATTAGATTATTCCATTATAAAATTTATATATCATCAACAAATTAATGTTTTATGTTTTCTTAATCTTATAAAAAAAATTTAGATTTAAACTAGGGTAATAAAATAAAAGAATCAAAACTATAATTACATATTTTCTTGACAATAGTTCCTGATAAGTCCAAAATGTTTATTATTTTCTCTAGAGTTTTAAAATGTTCTCCTCCAAGCGCATTAAAGTTTAAAAATAAAAATAATTATTAATCCATTTAGTAAAATTTATAGAAAATAATCCTGGGTCTTTACTGTTCAGAATAAAAATTATTAAACTGTAATATTAAAGAATTATTCCCATGAAGTTTATTCAATATTCTCTGATGCATCACTCTGTTCAATTTAACTTAAGTTATCCGGTAAACTTTTACACAATATTTGTATTTTCATGGATCCATCCTTTATTTATCTACTATATGTTCATTTTTTTATATAGGTTTTATTTATTAATAAGTTCTTTTTAATTCTTGTAAAATATATATTTAAAAAAAAATGTTTCCTTCAAAAAGGACTAAACATTCTATTTCTTTCATTATATTTTATGATAACTCATACGATATAAATATCTTATTCTTTTTTTTAAAAAAAACTCCTGGATAAGCTTATAAATAATGCTTTTTAGATGGCAAATAGTTTTCTGTTTAAGCTTCCAGCATAATGCCCGAATTATTTTTATATGAGTTAGAATAATCCTTCGGTTGATCATAAATAAAGCTGTATTATAATTTAAACATTTTATTTTGTAGTATATCCATCTCTATTGCGTAGTTTAGGTTAAACTTCAGATAAAATACTCCTGGCAAGTAACTTTTAAAAAAACTAGAAAATCATTTCCACGAAGTTTCTAAATATATTTTTTTTTTTAAACTCTCTTTTGCAAAATACTTTAAAATTATCAATTAGTTTTTTGCAGATAAAGTTATAAGAAAGTACTAAAAAAATTGACTAAAATAAAAATTTAAAAATACTATCTCTTTGATAGCTATAATTTACCTTTCTATGGTTTCAATACATTATTAATGTCCTCTTATACCCCAGTGCAATTCATATTTATAGTCTGTAAGAATACCTCATTTGATTGGTTGATTCTTACTTTAACTTGAGAACAAATTTACATATTTTCAGTTTATAGCAGAATTATATTTGAAAATAAAAAATTATGACATAATGAACTTAAAATATTATTTAAAATATTACTTTCAGATTGATTATTACTTTATCAAAATTATTTAAACATTTAAAATAACTTTTAAAATAACTTTAATAACCTATTCCATTTATCTATTTTTATTTAAACAAAATATTTAATTTTTTTATTAACTGTATTCGTCTTTATTACATTATTTTAAAACATTACATACGATCGTTAACTTAATATTTATTATTATTTGCTTTTATGATAGGCAATAATTCCATCTCATTCTATAATATAACTTTCAAAATATTTTAAAATTTGTTATTAATTCAAACAAGCAGTGTGTGTGAAAGTATGCATTATACAAGTCACATGTTCAATAACTTTGACAGACAATTTTTTAATCTATTTCTCTGCCCAGATTTATAAAATTGATACACTTATTATATTTAATAATATAATTATAAAAATTTGGAAAAATAATTTAAAATATAGAATTAAATACAATTTTCACCATCATCAAGTTTATTTTTAAAATATATTATATTAATTTTGATTATTAAACATAGTTTATAAATTTAAATACTATATAACATTTATTTATCTATACGTTTAAGACTATTAAAATTGAGCTTATTAAACATACTTTTAAATATTTATAGCTATGTTATTTAATATGGCCAGCTTTTACAACCATATGCAACAATATTTAAAGCTTTACATAACTATTTTTTAAATAATTCGCTATAATTTTATATACTACGTATTTGCTTTAGCCTCAAATTGTACTTTAAAGATATAATCGACAAACTATAATTAATGTATTAAAATAACATATTCTAAAATTTAAAATTTTTAGTAATTGACTGAGATGGACTATTACTGACCTATAGAAAAGGGCACAATATATATATATATATATTAGAAACAATGCTAAAAAAATTAACTTTTCTTTTTTTGTATATAATGTTTATTTTTTAGATCTGTTTAAATAATCATTCTGTATGTATGCATGTATATTAAAATTTAAAATTCATATGACTACTTTTAATATACCAATCATATTATAAATAACATTAGAGAGCTGGAAATAATATGTAGAACTATTTCCATCATTAATTGATACATTCAGCTATTAATAATAACACACAAGTAGGTTTACAGCACAACATTGAGAGTGGCATTATTCTGCTCTATTGCTAATCTAATTAATAACGATTTTAATATGGGAATCGAGCCTGAAGCTTTAGATTTGAGAATATTGATTAGTTAGAGCATCGTCTTAAGTTCAATATTCACAAATCGAAATATCCCAGGTTTTGTTTATGCTAAACTTAATGTAATTAATTATAAGGGACTTGAACTCAAACTTTTAATCTCCCTACATCTATCCAATCCACCTTATACAACCAACACACATGACCACATACATATGAAAAGGGTAAATAATCTCCAATATATGTATTGGATAGATGTAGGAAGACAAAAAGTCTGAGTTCAAGTCCTTTATAATTACATTAACTTTAGTAAATATTTAAATATTACATATTCAGCCTGTATTGTGTCCATCTCTCTTCTATACAATTAAACAGACATATTAAGGTCGTATGTATGAGGGGTCAGATTGACTTAAGTCAACATGGGTATGACAATAATATTGGTGTTAACTAGGGTATGAGCAATCCATCCTCAGATTTTTAATAAAATGGTAGGCTAAAAAGTTGGAGAGTAGAGAAGATTGAAGCTTATCTATTAAAGTTTGGAAATTTGCTATCTTAATATAAACTGAGCACTGATTGTATATAGGTGCAGGAGATTATAATCTGGACCAACTGATGAGTGCTAGTTCAGCATGGAATACGTGTATTGGAGACCATTTGTATTTTTTACATGTATGTGGTCATATGTGTCGGTTGTATAAGATGGATGGGAAAGATGTAGGGAGATTAAAAGTCCGAGTTCACATCCCTTACAATTATATATATATATAATTATTGCTCTAGAATCAAATTTAATCAATTATTTAAACACTGTTATGAATATTTAACATTTTGTTTGAATAATAAAATAGAATTAAATGTGATCATTAGATGCATTATTGTATTAAATTCAGCTTGAATTCAAAGTCTCATTGATAAAGACAACATTTAAAAATCAGTCTGCGGATAAATATTTGAATTCACTACTAGCTGTTAATCGCTGATTACTTAACCTTTGTATAAGTGACGCTGGCATAGATAATTGCTCTCTATTGTGCAAAAAATATTTACTATGATTACTAGAACTCATCTCAGTGAACACTAAACTCCAGCCAAGCGAAGTTGGATTTAAAAGTAATTTTAATACTGTAGAATATATCCAAACTTTAAAAGAAATTGAAAAAAGAACAATAAATGTAAGCTGTCATTTTGCTTTGTATTTGTAGAGCATAAAAAAAGCCATTTGCTTTTATAAGTCCTTTCAAGTAACTAAAGCTTTTAAACATCAAAATATACGCCAAGTATATAAATGATTATGTTACATGGTCATGTTATGAAAATTAATTTTGATAAAGTTGTACTGCAGATTGATTCCATATCTCCAAATCTTTTTATGAAAAAAATGTTTATAAATTAATTAAAAAGTTAAGGAAATAATAAAAATTAGATTATTTAAACCATCTGGATTTTTCAAGTGGTTATTCAAAGAAAGCCTCAGAGCTTCAGAAAATATTACAAGGGCCATCAAATGATAAAAAAAATAAACAAAGAACTAAAGATAAATGGTAAAAAAAAACCAACTAAACTAACATTCAATTGCACTTTAAAATAAAATAAAATTGATAGATAATAATAAAGTAAAATATGCTAATAATTATAAAACCCTTGGTTAGATTATTATTATAAATACAAACAATATGAAATTAATCATATAATTAATCTTTGATATCGTTGATAGAAATATTAAAATAAAATATAATTATGTGTTTAAAACCAGCACTTAAATGTGAATCTGAAACTTAAAAACTTAATAGAAAAGTAATACAGAGGGTTTAAATTGCATAACAAAATATGGAAACACAATAGATCAAAATTAAAATATATGGGAAAGAAAATAAGCA
Source organism: Epiperipatus broadwayi (assembly GCA_028023455.1). NCBI lineage: Eukaryota > Metazoa > Onychophora > Udeonychophora > Euonychophora > Peripatidae > Epiperipatus > Epiperipatus broadwayi. The sequence goes on along the minus strand of JAQFVV010013026.1, from coordinate 237,658 downwards.
TAAAATAAAATTATTAAAAAAGTAAGAGTCTGAAAGGGAGTTGGGCTGGGCATGTTGGTAAAAGAGATGCCAATATATGGACAGTGAAAATGGGATTTCAAAAGATTGTAGAAGACCTAGAAAGAGATTAAATGTGAGATGAATTAAATAACATAGTTTTTGGAATGATGCAGAACCTGATACATATATATTACTAAATAGATCTTAAACTGAGTTTGAGTCATATTAAGATATCATTTATATGGTAGATATCCAAAAATTATATCTTCAATCCTAATGATTATTATGATATATAGGTATGTTCAGTGATGAAGAAATCGACAGATGTAAATAATGGAATTTGATAATACACTTTTATTTAATGGAAATTAATTACAATCTTAGCTAACATCTTTCTATTTAAGCTTAATAACAAAAAATAAATTAATTCCATCACAATATTTAAAGAAAATTTAAAAAAAAAATGGCAGTAGAGGAAGTTAAAGAAAATGACAGTAGAGGGAGTGTTAAACAAGTGTACAAATTTTGAAAATTTAGTCAGTTGGGTTTTGGAAATAGGATTGTCAAGAGGTAGGTAATTTTTGCAATGTAAAATAAAAATAAAAATTTGTAATGTGGGAAAAGTTAATTGATAATTATAAAATATTTAATAAAAATAAGAAAAGATTAGAAGTTGTTGTTATAATATAAGTAAAATCACAATAATATGTATTAATTAATAGAATAAATGTTAAAGTTTATAAATATTATAATAAATATTGATTTTAAAAAATAAAATAATGTGATATAAAATAAATTGATATAAAATAAATATTGATAGAATTATTTAAAGAATAAAGCAATAAAATGGGAAATGATTATTTATAATGGTCAGATTAAAATGTATATTTTTGTTTATATTGTGTATTTAATTATGTATATGAATATGTGGATAAGTGTATTAATTGTATAATTATATATTTGAATATTGTAGCTCTGATGATGGCTGCAGGACAGTCGAAACTGCTAGTTTGATATAAATAAAAGTATTGAGAAAGTGTTTAAGAAAGGTGTAAATAGTATAATATTCATTAGTAAGTAGATCATTGCCAGAACAGCCCATCATTAAACAGGCAAAAACTCTCCATATAGTAGTGCCACCCTGTGCTAACCAGAGTAATCAATGGATGACAGAAGGCTTGTGCACAAAATCCCTATTTAGTGCCTACTCATCCATTATCCCCAGACTAGTTTCTGGCTTGTGGCCTTCATCAGTGAGGATCCTTAAATCTGAGAGCACTGCACCTAGATCTTAGGATCTAATGCAACCCTCCAGCAGCCACCTTTTATCTCTTCTTAACTACAAAACTATGAGAATGAAATTGAAAACAATATTTTCAACGTAAGCTCAATAGCTTATATAGTCATATGAGTCTGTACTCAATTCAGTACCCATATTTAGGTGACTTTGGCTCTTCAACAACCATATCCACCACCATCATATTAATCAGGATTGGTGTTAAACCACTAAACATCACATGATCACCATCTCTTATGCTAGCACATAACTGTTATTAAACAGGCAAAAACTCTCCACATAGTAGTGCCACCCTGTGCTAACCAGAGTAATAAATGGATGCCAGAAGGTTTGTGCATAAAATCCCTATCTAGTGTCTACTCATCCAATATCCCCAGACTAGTTTCTGGCTTGTGGCCTTCATCAGTGAGGACCCTTTGGTTAGAAAAAAAGAAATAGAAGATCAATGTTTTCTTAATACTTTTGAACAATTAATTAATTCTCATTTAAATAAGAGTTTACCAAGATTACATAAATGAAAAAAAAAAAAGAAATTTAATTACAAATTTAGATAAAACTATTGAAATAATAACCAATGATTCTTCTAATAGTTTAAGCACACTTTGTGGCTCTGATAATGACTTAAATTCTATTAATAAACATCCTAACAAAAAGAAAAAGAAAATTTAAAAAAATCAAGAATATGAAAATGAATTAGATAATCTAATGCAAATAGATAAGTCTAATACATCATTTAATACAACAAATAATGTGACTGCTTATGTCACTCCTACAAATTCAGGGTCACAACTTAATTTATTGACACCTGAAGTGGTAGAAGACAAAGAGAGTGATTTCCAATTCTCACCCTTAGTTGGATTTGATGTATTGGAATGATTCTTTCATTTTTTCCATTGATGCCTAATCAAATTTAATTTATATTTTAAAATTCTAGTTTTTATCAATACTCGATGAAAATTAAAATAATAGGTATAAACGTAAGAGGATTAAACTCTTTATAATGTGTCTATGCTATAAAAAAATTTTTCTTAAAAGAAACACCAGACATTATTTTCTTTGCAGAAACTAAATTGCATATAAACAGTAACTGCAAAATATCAGAAATTTTATCTTCACTAGGTCTGTTTAAATTCTCCATAGCAAATTCTTCATCAGGAGGAGTTGCATTCATAGTAAATTGCATCTCTAAATTTACAACTTTTAATAATATCCATTTAGATTCAAATGTTATAATAGTTAATTTTGTATTTGGTCAGACAAATCTAAATGTAATATATCTCTATCTACAAAATAATAATAATACGATTTATAAAGTAATAAATATAATTAACTTGGCTCTTTATGATAGCTCAGCATCAACCATTCTATTGGGCGATTTTAATCTTCCTTATCACACATTTGACAGAAAATATTTACATTTAATTAATTATAAACTCATGTCAGCTCAAGGTTTCTTTAATAATAATGCTTGTTCTTTCTACACAAAGCAGTATTCTTCACTTATAGATTTGATTTATTACTCTCCTGACATACATTTCAAGATTGAAATATCTCTAAAACATGTTTTTTCTCTGATCACCTAGCTTTAAAAATTTTGCTTTGCATAAATGGGTCAATTAATATTATTGATGGTCTTCCAAGAACATCAAGACTAATTAATAAATTTACAACTCCTGAGGCTTTTTTTTTCTGAGGCCTACATTTATTTTCACAAGGCAAATATCCTATCTCATCCACAGACTGATGCCTGGTTTACTTTTACTGAAATTCTAAGAGCCATAACCAATTATTTTTGTAGAAAACAAAATGGACCATGTAAAATGCTAAAAGAAATTGATTCTTTGTCTCCATAATGAATTCAATGCCATCTACGACACTTAATATTAGTAAAATACTTCAAATTAAAATTAAATATAAAGAATTACAAAGGCCACTAGCTGAAAATATTTCTATTAAGAGATCTAAAGTTTTTCTAGCCAGTAGACATGCCTGGAGTAAAAGTTATATTTATTGGGCATTAGGATCAAAAACAAAACTTAATACACCTTTATCCATTTTAGACAATGGAGCCAACTATGCTGGTTCTTCAATGCTAATGATTATTAGGAATTTTTTCTTCAATAAACTTCGAACAATGTCCGACAATCAAATTAGAACCATATTCAACAATAGTCAAAAAAATGATCATGAAATAACTGAGCAATTAATTTTAAACAAATTAAATTCACTTTTTGAAAAAACACATCCTGGATCTCATGGACTCCCAAAATTTGTTCTATCACATTTGGCCCACTTTACTGTTTCAATTATAAAAGGTGTCATTGACATCATAGCCTCAAGTTGTCAAGACATACCTGGCTTCTACCCTATTTCATTGGTGCTTGTTTTAAAAAGGAAAGGTCTTCCCTCTATTACATCCAATATAAGACCTATCTCTATGACTCCACTTCTTATTAAGATCATAGAAGGGCTGATTAAAGACAAGATTCAACAAAAGATTTTAGATAATATTTCTTCTACTCAATATGCAAAGAAAGGTTCATCCACAATGCATGCAATTTGCCTTTTCAAAATTTTAACAGAATACATTAGAATTAAGAGAAAATCAAAGCCAATAGCCGTACAACTAGATATTATAGCAGCATTTGATTCAGTAAGAATTGAAATTTTAATGAAAACACTACAACAATATGGAGTTTCCTCCATCTATCTTACAATGATAGAGAATCTTCTATTTAATAGAGAAACTTTCATTACACTCAATGGTAGAATTGCACCTGGCTTTAACCTTTAGAGACCTGAACGGCCATTTTGAATTACCAGAAACAATTACAGGGCATACAATTTTAAATGAAATGTCTAATTTATTACAAATATATATATATATATATATATATATATATATATATATATATATATATATATATATATATATATATATATAAAGTGCAAATATGAAAGAATGTAATAAAGCTGATAAAGTAGTCATTACCACAAAAAAATAATTAAAAAAGGGATATTTTTCACATTTTTAAAATCTTTATTTTTACATTGGTTCACAACCTCTCAATTTTGAAAGGTATAACCTAAAATTACAATTTCATAGACAGCTTCATCACATTCGGCATGCAATGCAGAAAAAAATAATATATAACATGACCTACCTGAGTTACAGTTTGTTAGTGTAATGTGACAGAAGGTGACAATTTCAGTTTTGTTTTTTTACTAACAAGCCTAAATGTTCAATTTTTGTAAGCAATTGTTATTCTAGGCCCTCTATGCGGGATATCTATTAGAAATGCAAGGTTTTAGTGTGGATCAAAAAAAAAAATAACAGTAATAACTTTAGTAAAGTGTAAGTTATGGGGGTAAAAAATAATTACTATATTATTGAAAAATCATGGATGGGGTGAGCTAAATTATGCATTATTTCATAGGAGACCATAATAGCAAAGTCTGTTTCAAAGTAATTAAAAACTTATCTACAATGAAATGAATAAAAACATAGTATGTGATGAAATAAATTAAAAATTTGTTTCTAAAATAAAATGAATAAAAACATAGTAAATTCTAAGTTATGGGTGTAAAAAATAATTACAATATTATTGGAATATCATGAGGGTGAGGGTGAGCTAAATTATGCATTATTTCACAGGAGACCATAATAGCAAAGTATGTTTCAAAGTAATTAAAAACTTATCTACAATGAAATGAATAAAAACAGTAAATAAAATAAAATAAATAACCCAAAGGAATTACAAGCAATTATTATATATCAGTGGGAGATGATTTTGACTGTTGATTCAGCATTGGGAGGCATTGTAAATTATTTAGAATACCAAAAAATCGATATCAGGTCATAACTCTAGCTACCGGTTGATGCAAATATTCATTTTTAGACCAAATAAATTTGTTTTGGTATGCATGATATAGTACAAACATGAATAACCATACCAAAAAATGCATTCAACTCAGTGGGTGACAGATCAACCCACTTCAGTAATGCCTTCCACTCTGAAGCATATCTATTGCTTTCAGTGCAAATATATAATTTCTTATCAAAAAATAAATGAAATAGATCAGGAATTGAATAGTCATGGGTAATGGGGAAATACCATGAAACCTCAGAATCAAACACATCAACAGAAAAGTCTTTGTCAGAATCAATCAAAATTATGTTCAGCGGTGAAAGAAGCCATATGTCCAGATAAATTTTTTATACATTGATAAAATCTAGAAAGAAAAAAAAAATTCTAAAATTTTAATAACATACTTTACAAAAATTGCTATAAAAAAATCTAATTTTCATCGCATAGAAAAATTTTTTAGACGTCCAAAAAGATAGAAAAATGGCAAAGAGAAAGAAAAAAGACCCATAACCGTGACATATACGGTTTGCGCGCTATTGCGGTCGAAATTGCAAACTTTTTTTTTGCGTAAATCTGCGCACTTCGGTCTCAATTTCTATTCCTCAGGGCTCACCCTTGAGTGCACTTTTATTCATTGCTTATATTAACCCCCTTCTCATAGAAATGGAAACAAAACTTCCTGGAGTTTTTGTTCCTTTTCTAAATAAAGAAATCAAACATCTTGCATATATGGATGATGTTGTTGTAATGCTGCCATCAGCTAAACACCTGCAAGAACTTGAAAAAATCCTTATTTTCATCGGACTACAAATTAAATTTTAATCTATAGAAATCTGCAGTTTGGAAACTTCATTCAGGAGAAAATGTCCCTGCATGATTCTCATCAAAACCTCAACCTTTTTTAGGTATATCACTTTACCTTTCACCAAACAAAATGAGGAAAATGTTACAAGACAAACTGATTATATCAACAACAAAAAAAAAGATTCTCTAAAAAGCATTTACTTATCTTTATATGATAAAGTCCTCTTACTAAATTCTCTTGTTTTCAGCAGAATTAATTATTATTTACCGATTTTAAACCCTAGTAAAAAATTCACTTCACAAATTAACTCATTGTGCTCTGGGGCTCCTTTGGGAAAAAAGTGGTCTATATCAATATGCGTAAAATGCAAAATCCAAAAATGCTTAATGGCCTAGGTTTACATTCAATTAATATATTACTAATTAAAAATATAATTAATTTATTCTACTACATCAAGATTGAATTTAAATACCAAAACATTATTGATACAATCATTCCCACAGATAGGCCTCCCCCGAATATTAAAAAAAATTGGCTACAACTTCTCATCTCACTTATTGATAAACAAATGGATTTAAATGAAATTTTTTTTTAATAATAAGCACACATATTGGAACACGTTTAAAATGATAAATCCTCAGGTGATATGCCCTCCTAGTTATCTTGAAGTGACTAATATCAATCTTTTTAATAAAATGAAAAAATGGTATTTAATGCCTAAATATATTGATTTTATTATTAAAATAAATCTATCTTCACTTCCTACCAATGATTTCCTTGTTTCAAATAGAGGATTTAAAAGGATTGATTCTTTATGTATTTTGTGTAAAAAAGATAGTGAAACATTTGATCATATTCTTGTTTCTTGCTCAGGACTAAGAGAAGCAAAATATATAATTCAAAATTATTTCAATAATCACAATCCAGAACTCTTTGATATGATTCATAATATCAAATGGGTAATTTTTGCAATATCAGAAGATGCATATTTATTAACCACATAATATGGTTACTTAGATGTCATATAGTTATAACTAATTCTCTATTGGACTTACAACTTTTTATTAAAAATACATTTAATTCTATTCGAAAAAAAGATAAGCTTCTTGCACCCAAAGAAATCTACCTATCCACATGGACTGGATCATAACATTATGGTTCTAAGTACAAGAAATTCATCAAAACAATCAGGAAGTTACTATTAAAAATGTAAATCAATTTATATTAGATTTTTTTGTTGTCTAAAGAAATTTCATTTGTAACACTTTATATAAAATTAAAATATTTAAAAAAAAAAAAATTAAAATAATAAAAAAAATGCTTTGGTTCGATAAAAATGTTTTTTTTATCTGACTAGTGGATTAACATTGACATGAGAGATAGTGTTATTATCAAGTTTGTTAAAATGAATCTTGAAAATCAAACTTGCAAATTATTATTATGATACATACATTCAGAGTTTATTATTCTTCATGCATATTATAACTAAAAATCTATAGTTTCTTTTATGATATTTCATTAATAGTTAAAACTGTCAAAATTCATTAACTACATAAACATCACATGATCACCATTTCTTATGCTTATTTATAATTATTAAAACAAGCAAAATTCTCTATACATATTGCCATTCAGTGCAAGCCAGAATAATCAATAAATGCCAGAAGGCTTGTGCATAAAATCCCTATCTAGGGCCTACTCATCCAATATCCCCAGACTAGTTTCTGGCTCGTGGCCTTCTCAGTGAGGAGACTTGGATCTGAGAGCACTGCACCTAAATCTTAGGATTCCTAAACCCTCCAACAGCCATCTTTATCTCTACTTAACTACCAAAACTATGAGTCTTAAATTGAAAACATTATATTTTCAACTCAAGCTCATTAGCCTATATATTCATATAGGTCTGAACTCAGTTCAGTACTTATACATTTTAGTGACTTTGGTTCTTTAATAACCATAGCCACCACTATCCTATTAGGCAGAATTGGTTGTAAACCAATAAACATCACATGATCATCATTTCTTATGCTTGCTTATAACTGTTATTAAAACAGGTAAAGCTCTCTATACATATTGCTACTCAGTGCAAACCAGAGCAATCAATGGATGCCAGAAGGTTTGTGCATAAAATTCTCATCTAGTGCCTACTCATCCAATATCCCCAGACAAGTTTCTGGCTTATAGCCTTCATCAGTGAGAAGTCTTTGATCTGAGAACACTGCACCTAGGCATTAGATGGGGATTTTATGCACAAGCCTTCTGGCATCCATTGATTACTCTGGCCTGTACTGAATGGCAACACGTATAGAGAGTTTTGCCTGGTTTAAAACTAAATAAATTGACATGTATAAAATTACAATAGCAATATTTATAAGCATGGCTGAAAGTAAGTTTTAAAAAATATATTTAAAATGATTTTTAAAATAAATTTCTTTACCATATATGTATATATATATATATATGGGGGGGGGGGTTTGGGTGTGTAATGGCACAAATATTTTTAGCTAAAATATTCTCCAATGTTTTTTGGGGTGAAATTCTTCCATGTAAAAGCCATTCAAGTGAAGAAAAATCGGTAAGAAGATAATTATGACCTTACCATGCATTTTTAAATATCATGCATAGCCACAATTATGATGAGCAGTATTCAGTTATTGAACTTTTTCAAACTGAATAGTCCTTTCATCTATCTTTATACACAGGATAATAATAATGTGAAAAGCTAAAACCTTCGACAGATGTGCCTTAAAATGCTTATGTGATAGCCAATCAGATGTAACAATGACTGCACATGGAACTCTCAATTCAAAAACACAAGCCAGATATATGAAAAAAAAAATACAGGATAATAAAAAAAAAACATTTGCCACATACATATAAACAATCATTTACATAAAATTTGACTCATATATATTCAATTTAATTTGTCATATAATTTTTATCAAGTTTATCAAAAATAAAACATTACTTTGATCTTAACATAAAGCTATTTTAAAGTTATTTTTTTCTTTTAAGGAAAATTTAAGGAGAAAAATGCCAATATAAAAATGATTTTTTGATAACATATGAATATGGGAGATTTGAACACAGACTTTCAAGCAACCTTCGACTATCCACACTATCTCATACCACTGATACACATGACCACACACATGTAGAAAAAATAAATAATCACCAATGTACATATTTCATGCTGAACCAGTACTCATCAGTTAGTTTAGATTATTATCACCCACATATATATCACCAGTGATCAGTTATATTAAGATAGCAAATCTTCATACTTTAATGGACAGGCTTCAATCTACTCCAACCTCCAACTCTTCCACCATCCATACCACTGAAAATAGGCAGGATGCAGGCTTAATGTGTAATATTGCTAAAGTGTAAGTGAAATTAATTTTTTTATCATTATTGCAAAAAAAAATATCATGTGTGTTTTACTAAAGTGGCGACCTTGTGGCTTAAATTTACTCCATGCTTTATAATTCCAGCTCTTTCACTCTTGTTTTTGATTTTCAAGTAAGAAAACATTAATTATTTTTTTTGCTACAAAAGAAAATATTCAGAATGTGAAAAGACCCGTGAGTTAAAGTGGAGATGTGTCCATCTACCATAACCATGAATTGAAATTTGAATGTAATCTAGGTAAAACTTGAAATTCTTTAAAGCTTCATCAAGTCATAGTTTAAGTCACCCAGTGAGGGGAGAAATTTGGGGAATATATATATATTAAGCATTAAATCACCGCACATGGTTAAGAAATCCAGTACTGCCCTCTGTGAACTAATATATAAAATACATTAGAGTTCGTATTTTGATCTGGCTATTTTGAAATACGAACTCTAATGTATTTTATATATTAGTTCACAGAGGGCAGTACTGAATTTCTTAACTATGTGGGGTGATTTAATGCTTAATATTTGTATATTTATTTCAGTATAGCGTTATGCACTGGGATTATTTTATATATATATTCACCTGATAGTTAATAAGGCCTGATGAATAATGACTTCTTATATCTTCTTCAAGGAGGATATTTGTATAGGCAATTGTCCTACAGTGCATGATTTAAAAACTATTTTATCTTTTTATTTTTATATAAATGTGTGTGAAAACGTTTGCCAATAGTCATTTAATTTTTTTTAACAGAGAAAGTTTTCATAAGTCTCTATTACCATACTCTGATTATAACCAAACTAATGTTTCTAGAGAATATATTATGCAACAATTAATTCAATTTATTCTGTAATAAAAACTTTAGCACATGCACAATGATTATATTAATTTGATAACTGCTTTTTATAAATCTATTAGCTAGCATTAATATAGTTTTCTGAGTTTTCTGTAAGATAAATGTTCTTAGATTCTTTGATTAAATACACCTCAAGAGATTAATTTTCAAAACTGAAGAAATACCATCCTTAATAACTTGTTTTTTCTCAGAAGCAGTTTTTATCAATCAATACTTTATATTAATTGGATCGTTAATGCATAGCTACTGGCTTATTTTAAAATCCACGATAATGAAACAAAACAAAATAAAATTCTGATATGTTTATAAATGCTCCAAACAGTGCCCTGACTGCAGAAAAAATCAATTGGCCTTTTATTTGTTATAGCAACGTTTTTTAGTCGGCTGCTGATTTTCAATTATAATTTATTAACACTCAAACGTCTTGCAGAATAATTGGGATGCAAAAAAATATAAATGTTAGATATTTTAAATTTATTATTAACATATGTTAAAATTCTCAAATGAATTGTCACAAGAATGCAATAATCAATATATATTTTTAGAAAAATAAAGCAAAAAAGTAGGTAATAATGTTTTTACATATACCATATATAAAATAGTATTTAAAAAATATATTTTTTTTTAAAACACATACCGTAAGAATCAATAAAAAATAGTCATATATCACATGACCCCATTTCTTTTTTAAGCTTGTAAAATATAAACAAAAAGCTATGCTAGTTGCTGGACAAGCTTTGTGATAAATGCTTAGCAAGAGTAAGCATTTAAAATATCTCTATCAGAAACCATATCCAAATCCCAGATCAATGTTTTTGTGCTTTGGCACTCCTCAGTGAGATGCTAGGGTAGTTTCAGACACTAGATCTTTGTTTATACCATAAGAATAATTTATAAATCAGACTTTCTACAGTCATTTATTAAAGTTTGCAAATTATGTTCTCTCATGCTGAAACTAAATCATTGATCACCAAAAAAGATCCATTTTCATGTTGTTATATGGAAAATAAATCAAACATTAATACTCAAAGGGATTGAAACATTAATCAAACCAGTTCACAGTTTCAGTTGTCAACTAGAAAGGGCTTTATTTTTGTCTGATTGGTGAATGAGAGGGAAGAGGTTTTTTTATATGATAAAAAAATATTGATAAAAAAAGTATTGATACAAAAGAAGGTATTACTTGCAAGTTTATTAAAATGACTCTAAAAAGACTGACTTGTAAATTATTTTATACTATCCACATTGGACAATTATTTCTTTTAAATGTTATTAAATAATTGCAGTGCTATCTAATGTGATAGGCATTGTTTGTTTATATAGTTATTAAAATTATTAGAATTTACATTGGAATTATTATTTGACACTGTGTGCTGGTTTATTGAAACTTTATGAAGACTACCACTAATATAATGCTCCACAACTTTGAGTATACATAACAATATATAAGTGGACTATTTTTTCTCTGACTACTGAATTAGCATTGGTATAAGAGATAATGTTATTTGCAAGTTTACTGAACTGACTCTAAAATGTTTAATTGGAAATTATTTTTATCTCATGTATTTTTAAATTATAAATAATAATATAGTTTAAACCATGGCACATGCACTTTAGAGATGGAAAACTATTTAAACTGAATACGCTTCTTTCCAAACACAAGATAAAATCTTTTTAAAAGATAGAATGAATCACTCTATCTTTTTTACCCAAGCTATATATATGGGCCAATCTGAAGCATTGGAATCTGAGAGCATGAAGATTTTAATTAATCTCTTTAAATTACTAATCATATGATTTTTATTAATGTTGCTTGGAAAATTTTAACAATTTATGATATGTCATTATTAGATGGAAACTTAAACATGTGTAAATATTCTATTTATATAGTTTGATGTTTTTATATAAATTATAAATAATAATGTAGCTTAAACCATGGCACATGTGCTTTAAAGATGGAACACTATTTAAACTGAATACTCTCCTTTCCAAACACAAGATAAAGTCTTTTCAAAAGAAAGAATGGATCGCTCTATCTTTTTCACCCAAGCTATATGTATGGCCCAATCTGAAGCATTTTTTGTAACTCTTAATATTACTATTTGTTTGTGGTGCTACATATTTAATAAATATTGCTTATTTAAGATATCAAAATTATTAGAGTATACATAATAAAGGTGAAATAAAATAGTTATTAGAGTATATATGTATTAGTATATATCACAATCTCTTCAAGCAGTAATCAAAATTATCAGACGTTCTAGTCAATTTTTGTTTTAAATTTTCATTTCAGCGATTTTGAGACATTTTTGTTTTTTTTTGGGGGGGGGGTCAAATTTCAATTTCAGCGATTTTGAGACATTTTGTTTTAAATTTCAATTTCAGCAATTTTAGCCATTTTAGTTTTCGTGCTGGGGGGGGGAGGTCCAATTTTCAATTTCAGTGATTTTGAGCCATTTTTGTTATTTGAAATTTATCACTTACAGGCTTTTTGGTGGTTCTGCAGTGTCACCTGGTGGCTCATCCAGTAGGTGAGAAAAGCACCGAATTTTCTTTCTTTTGAAAATTGAAAAATTATAAATTAAACTATCTCCCATCAGCAGGATTGTGTTCAAAAATCCATTATGTCACTTCCTGATACAAAAAAGAAATTTGCAAACAAAACTTGAAACATAAAGATAAACTATCACTCATTATCTGTAGGGATAAATGATTTTCTCACCAACTGTATAATACTACTTTTGTTTCATAGTCATTACATTAATTCTCATTTAATTAATCAATATTAACTTGTGATCTTTAGTCTAGATATCTATTTACTGAAAATAGTTATATTTCTCACCATATATTCTTAGGTAGTTATCTGGAAAAAGACTTGCTTAAAACTTCTCAGCTTTATGAAAATTAAATTTAAAAAGTCAAGTTTTACCTAGATTCATAGCATAGGTTGTGAATACAACAATCATTTGCATTAATTATTCCATACTCCTTATTTCTAGGATGAGTTAATAAAAAACTTGTCAGCAACTTATTATTTATATCAGTAATTAAAATTTTATATGTATATGGTATGGTTATATCAAATGCTATGTAACAGGATAAATAAGTCCCTGGAAAATTAATTTATACCTGAACAAAAGGAAGTGATCCCATTGAACACCCATGAATCATAAATCATACCTATATGTTAATATAAACATATATTGTATTCTACATTTTAAATATATAAATATATTAAATAGCCTAAATATTACCACATATTCTTTTAGATTCATATAAATAAAGATACAATAAAAGACAAATGACCCCCAAGATGCATTTCATTCTGAACCAGCACTCATCAGTTGGTCCAGGTCACTATCTCTCATATATATATATATCTCTACTACATGAAAAATATTTATCTACATTCAATAATTACATTTTGAATTTTAAGTGTCAAACTAACTCAACCCACATTTTTGACACCATCCATTTTAGATAAATACAGTAATGATTATTACTAATTATTTATTAAACTATAGATTGTCTCTAGCATGGATACAAACTTTAAACTCAATTAAAGATTAGTATATCTGATTTTTCAAAATTAAGTACACACACACACACATGGAATTATTCACATTTCTCTTTCCCACATGTAATGTCTTTATAAATATATTAAATAACCTCAATACTGCCACATATTCTTTTAAATTCTTATAAATAAAGATACAATAAAAGACAAATTGACCTCAAGATGAATTTTGTGCTGAAACAGTAATCACCAGTTGGTCCAAGTCACTATATCTCATATATATATATATATATTATAAAAAATATTTATCTTTATTAAATAATTACATTTTGGATTATAAGTGTGCTAACAACCCACATTTTGACACCATCCATTTTAGATAAATACAGTAATGATTATTACTAATCATTTATTAAACAAGTGATTTCTCTAGCACAGATATAAATTTTAAAACTCAATTAAAGATTAATAGGTACTCATACTTATGACAATCCATCCTGTTTTATGGTGCTGTTTCCATGCAAAAGCACAGAAATATGCTGTTTACACAGCCAAACTTACAGCCTATAGAACAGTTTTGTTCATATTAGCCATTGCAGGTCTATATCGCATTGCATACAACCTCCTAATGTGCTGTGTGACACTATACAAGTAATGCACACTTCACATATCACTACCGTACAATGTGAGGGTGTATAGAACTCAACTGGTCATAACTCTTTTAATGTGCATTAGAAGTAATGATCTTACACCCTACCTGATGTACTGTTACATAATAATAATTGTAAGCCCATCCCTGCACTTCCTTACACATCTTTAAAAGTGAATTGAATTTCAAAAGAGTAGATTCCAGCACCATTTCATGGGAAAAGTCATGTTTGCACGAGAACAGCTATGAGCTACTAAAATGGCTGTGGTGGAGTGCTATGTGCTGAAATGTATAATGTAATTTAAAAATGTAATTATTCCATTCTATTAAATAATGTTGTTTTGTAAAGAGCAGCTACGAGACAAATGAAATGTCTGAGGTTGCACGTCGTTTTAGAAATCCTAAAATTGGTTTGATTAGAGTAGTGGATTTATTGGTCAATCTTTTGGATCACCAAAAAACTGTGGTCACCTCCTGCAGAGTAGTGCTGAAATATATAATGTATTTAAAAACTGTAATGTAGAAAATAATGTTGTTTTTTTTAAAAAAAAAAGTAAATGTATTTTGAAAAAAATTCAATGTTTTATATCTAAAGAAAATGTAAATCCCCAAAAACAAAAGAAACCAGTGAAAGCATTATTTTTAAAAAAATTATAATGCAAATCAACCCGGTAACATTATATCTATTTGTTTTGACTAGCAACAGCGCCATCGACTGGGATGGATTGTCATAAATATGAGTACTGATTAATATATCTAATTTTTTAAAATTAAGCACACACGCACATGGAGTCATTCACATTTCTCTTTACAATCTCTACTTTAGTGAATGATTAGTAATAATTATTATTATATTTATCTAAAATCGATGGTGTCAAAGATGTGTGTTGAGTTTGTTTGACACTTGTAATCATTTAATATAGATAAATATTTTTCATATAATAAAGATATATATGAAAGATGTTGACCTGGAGCAACTGATGAGTGCTAGTTCACCATAAAATGCATCTTGGGGGTAATTTCTTTTATTATATCTTTATTTACATGAATTTAAAAGAATATATAGTAGTAGTAAGGTTATTTAATATATTTATAAAGTTATTACACGCAGAAAAAACAAATATGAATAACTCTATGTGTGTGTGCTTAATTTTAAAAAATCAGAAATATTAAGCTTTAATTGAATTTTAAAGTTTATATCTGTGCTAGAGACATACTCTAGTTTAGTAAATGATTAGTAATAATTATTACTGTACTTATCTAAAGTGGATGATGTCAAAGATAGGGGTTGAGTTAGTTTGACATTTGTAATTCAAACTACATTTTAAATAATAAAACAGTTTTATTTATAAGTATAAATTTGTTTTTGGCCTCGAAATGATATACTTCAAGTATCTAATGAGCTGTGATTGGATCTTGATATGAGTACAGATTATTTTTGTCCTTTTTTTAATTTTTCATTAGAAACTAATACGTAAGAGTTTGTATATTTCATTTTTCTTTTGATAATATATTGTAGCATACATTAAATCTGGCTACAAATATTAATATGTGTATGTATGAAAAAAAAGAAAGAGAAAACCTCTATAAAATAGATTTTTCTATATATCAGTAAAATAAATTTGTTTTTAAATTAAATAATAAATTTTTTTGAGAAAAATAAAAATTGAAACAGGAAACCATAGATTTAATTAATTAATTAAATAAAAGATATATATAAAAAAGAAAAAAAAAGTATTTAATTTATCCTAAATATTTGGGATTTTGATAAAATTTAATTAGGTACACATTTTAGATAAAGGATTAATAGTGTAACAGTCAGAATCATCTATCTCGCTAACACACTGCAGAATTCAAACCCCAGACACGAAACTGAACATTCTAGGAGGGGTTGCCTTCTAGAGATACTAAGTTCGAATCTAAAGTCCAAATTTCACAGCACCATCTACGTGATAACGCCTCTGGTGCCACTACTAGTATAACCTTTGACCGGTGCCTGGTGGTCAGGGAGAAACAAAAGACTCTATACTAAAAGAAGTTTTGGTGGCTAATTAACGTCTATGGATTTATAAAAGAAATGCAGAAAATATATATATATAGACCGAGACAGTGATAGGAATCAAATAAAATAAGAGATAAAATTTAGTTTTAAATAATTTCACACAATTTATTTATATAAATATATATATAATGCCACTGTCTGCTTATATGAGACAAGGACACGTATTAAATAATTGTTGGCATTTATATTTCAGTAATGACAAAAGGTTTTAAAACAGAGTGATATGTTCTATTCCTCGGGCTAATAGCATTACGATAATGTGCTTGACAAGATAGGAACATGTGCGAGGTGCTTTGAGTAAATAGACAAGTTTAAGACAATATTTGAAATTAAATGTACTAAAATATTTATTGATTTCGAGAATAGTACGGACTAAAGCTTACTAAGCAAATGTGGGAATGAGATCAAAGCATTTATTTGAGAATAATAATAATAGATTTGTATTGGGAGGTCAGTATTGCTGATAGTGAATTTATAAAGTTGGAGGGTGTGACTCATTTAAGTCACGGATGCTTTGTAAAATAAATATAAAATGAAACAATATTGAAGATCCGGAATAATTATGGAGGGCATCTCGCCGCTAACCTGTAGGAAAGTATTTTGATGAACAGCCGAAACTTAGCGACTGTGTGACGATTGCGTTTAATTCCCAGGGGTGTCATTTGGGACACCCTCTGCCTGGAAACCGCAAGCGTGGAGAGAACGACCTTAGCCGTGTAAAGAATCCTTGGAAAATAAAACAAAGCGGTCTCAACAACCAATTCATTTACCAGCAATACGAGACAAGTGTACATAAAACATATTGAATGGGTTTTACTTGGATTAAGAGAAATGCCCAATCAAATTCCCCGAAATTCATTTAAAAGGGTCCACACATTCTCGACGTCAATGATGAACTTGATAATTAAAGTAGAACATGGTAATTAAAATAGGAAAATGCATGCTTGCGGGTTTGAAAAGTAAGTATAGATTGATATACGCAATCATGCATTAAGGGACACATTTAATCATTGACTTCGCACATACTCTTATATTAGATTAAAATCAATAACATGTAGATTTTAAACTATGTGATTATATTATATTAAAGAAAAGAATCGCCCTTGAATGAGTGATTTGCAAGATAATAAATTGGAAAATTATAAATTTAAAATATGCCTTAATAGCGGCGTCTTACTTTCAATAGAGGGATTAGTTCACTCAGTCAAAGACGATTCTGACACATTATCATAATAAAATAAAAGAAAGCTTTATAAATAGAAAATATTAACCCAAGGATAGAGAGCAAAATGTTGAGTATATTTAAACACATTAAAGAAATACATAATGAAGTTATGTGAAATATAAGGAAAACAATTTTAAAAAGCTATAGCATGTTAGTTAGGAATCACAAGAGCTCTTGGGTTAATTTAGGTTACCTCTGGAGATGCATTTGCAGGTAGATGTTCAGCAGGTTTTATAATTCAGCAGCAAAATCTGGAATGTTCATATTTTGGCAGTGGCAGCAGCGGTTCCGGGGTCCAGGTGATAACTTCCGATGGTATGGAGCAGTGGCTGGCTATTCCGAGGGGACATAGCCACCTTAACACCTCTACTCGGACATGTCAAGGTTAGCAAAATATTAGAATAGAACACAGAATGATTTCTCTTAGACACATTAGAATAAAAAACAACTAACTAACTGGAGAACAAAAGAAAACCCTCCTTTTTATAGTGGAATTTAACAATAGAACTGCCCTGGAGCATTACAAAAATATCGGACTTATCAGCTGTAATTAAATCATCGGAATGTCTAAAGGAATTCAACATTAATTTCTTTTGTTAATTTCCCTGTTGACATTTGAATTACAAACTAGATTTAGTTAAAAATTACTTTTATTAATTAAAGAAAACCTTAAGTGGACATCTGCTGTTTTTAGATAAACTTATACAACATTTACTAATTAAACTATTGTCCCTGATTTATTTTAACAGAAACATTTGGAATAACTTTTATTAAATTAAAGAAAATGATTTTACTTTTTAAATTGCAATATTTGAATCTATTTACTAAACGAATATTTACTAAATGAATTTTATTTTAAATCAAAATATATTACGACAGTAATATTTTTGTAAACAGATTCAAACCAAATAACTAACAATTTATAACTTTGATATGTTTTAAAATGGATATCATAGTGTGTGCGCAATTACGACTTATATAACTTACTTTTTAATAAATGTAAATTATGTGAACAAATACATAATTCATAATATTTTATTTTATTTGGGAATAAGTTATATATATAATATGAGCATTGTGCTTGTGGTTTAAAATTAGGCGGGATTTTCGGTATATACGTGTATTGCAGACACACTACGATAGATTGGGGTTCAAACTAAGGTATGAGGGTAGGAAGTAGGTGAGAAACGGTGAAACGAAGATCTGCAAAGCAGACCTTACTGTTTCAATAGATATCAAAAATCGAATTAACAATATATTTTGAGTAATAATTAATTAAATACACATAATAAAAAAATACAGATACGTCAAGAATTTACGTCTTTTCTGGTATTGCCTTGCTTGCTTTTCACCTCTTCTCTTACATCAGAATGAAACCAGTGTGCCAAAATGAAATGCGAGATGTTAAAACACACAGATGAAGTGGTGATATATTAGGGCAACACAAAACAGTGATATTTCACAAAAATGGAAAATATAATCTCTTAAATACATATCTTTGCAATAGTAGGCTGTCTTCATTGTGTGTGTACATTCAGACTTTGCCGCCATGTAGCTACTAATTATGAAAAAATACATTAAATCAAAGTTAAAAGTAAGCCTATCACTCTTGAAAGATATTTTCTGTTATCCAAGATATCCATCTATCAAAGGTTTGTGTTAAAATAAGGTGATAAAAGGAAAATATTTGTATGTTAAGCTAGAAACCAGGGAATAACATTAAATGTCTAAACAACTGAGAGAAATTATTTAAAAATTAATCCAGCTCTAGTCATGGAATTATCCCAAATACATAAACCAAATTTGGAACAGGAACTGATTAAAAAATAATTGCAGTGAAAGCTACATAAACTTATTCAGCTCATCATAGCTGCATTTTCCTAATATCTGTGTAAATTGAGGTAACCAAAAACAGGCTCAAAGAATTAGCCTACAAAAGTTAAATCCACATGAAATCAAATTGCCATATCCATGAGGTTGGTGCAAGGACCTGTTTGCTGTGTCAACTAAAGTGATTATTCTGTGGAGCATTGCCATGTTTGCCTGAGACAGTAGTGTACTAACAGTGGTTACAGTATTACTGAAGCTAAGGAAAGGGTTTGTCCTAAGATATTTCTCATTATAGAGATAGTATCCTAATCTGCAGTATGACAGACATATTATAAATCAATAATTTCTATAGAAAAAGAGATAGATTTTTTTTTACTTGAACCTATTTGATGGAAATGATGGTAGGAAATATGGCTAGATACTCAGTTGGGTTATCAGATGTTCTTAGAACATTCAATCCAAATACAGTCAGTGTGATTATTTCTAACACTAATTAATTCCAGTGTATAAATCCGTGCACATTCTAGTTTAACTATATTGAACTGGATACTTTATCCAATTCAAGTGTTCTATCATGTAAATTGGAAAAAAAAAAACAAGTTTTATATGTGCAATAACACACATACTTATTTATCTTGAAATCTTATATTTTTAATTCTCAGTTGATTTTAGTATAAAATATTTTTTTTATGACACTTGTTTTCTTTTAAAATAATTAAAAGCAAACAAAGTTTAATTAATGCTCTTATATGTATTTTATTTAAACTAAAAAAAAATTAATGTTGATGTATTTTAAAGCTGAGATTTAGTTTTGTATTTTCTTTATATAAAAAAAAATAATCATTTTTGTAAGATAAAGCCCTGTAAGATATTGTTTTTCTAATTAGGTTTGAGCGGGAAATAGAGATTTACCTTGATTGAAAGTTGCAAAAAAAGATTGTGCGGGAGATAACAAAGGACATAAATAGATGGGTAATTTTTTTTTTTAATTAGAGAGGAAGATTCAAAGAGACTATTCTGGTCATTCAGTTTTTTTTATTTTTATTGCTCAGCTTATACAGCTTCTGTTATTGAGGATCGATCCAGATTTTAGCTGTTATTGAACTGTTGCATTGTGAAAGTGACTAAATTTTTCTTTTGATATTGGTGCCACGGGAATCACTAAGTTGAATTTCTGTTGACCAACAATAACTCTATTTGCCATGATAATAGCAGTCATTCAGATGCCATGCCTGTAATATACGCCACGAAGAATCTCCACAACCTGATGTGCTGAGCCTTTCCAAAGATGAACCTCCGGAGCTCCAAATTGTGAATTCAATCATGACCTAACTGTCAAGTCCAGAGTGGATTCCGATAATGCCTCCAGACTTCTGAACCTGCAGTAAATGACAGCTGTTGTAGAGGACTCTATAAACCGAACTTTGTGTGAACAACAGAAATTAATATTATCTCGAGGTAACTTACCTTTCCATATCAAAATCAGGATTAAATCTCTAATTAAGTCTCTTGCAAATCTCAGCTTAATCTTAAAAAGAAATTATATTTATGATGTGTAATTTATCAATTTAAATATTAATGTATTTTTGTTTATTTTACATTAAAATCTTTAGTAGCAAGATTTTCAATCTTAAAATGTTACTTGTTCGAGAGTGTAGGGTTTATATGCTTAATAATTTCTCAGTTTTATGATTAACCCTTGTTAAATGCTCAGACCAACCTTAGTCATTTTCTTTTATTTTTGTTTGTTTGTTTGCTTCGGCATTAAATTAAATCAAACTTGGCTTTTGCTAGTGATTTATCTTTTTGGTAGAGATTTATTTGCTATAATTCAGATTACGTAGTTCATGTTTCTTTCTTGTGTGAGACTAACCTTGGCTTGTTTCAATGTACTTGTCCATGAGCGTTTTGCAGAATTATGACATTCTTGGTTCCGACATTTCTTTTCTGGACTAAGAAAAGCTCTTCTGCGCTGTCCCGTTATTCTCCACAAACATCCATCTTACTAAATCTCTATAGGGAAAAGGGAATTGGTTGGGTGATCCACTAGCAAGAAGATATAAGCCATTATTGTGTTATAGATAAGAAATGAACCTGTCTGCCTGGGTATTACACTCAATGTTAAGATCTGCTAAGTAAATGTAGATCAAGTTTCATGTTTATTTTGTTATTATGTTTAATAAATTTAAAAAGTTCTTATAAGTATTTTGGCTGACGTTTGTCTCAGTGTTTTCTCAATTGTCTGAACCACATTCATTAGCTTTTGCTCTCCCTGGGTTAGTCTGGCACATTCATGTTCGTATATCCTGCCCACCCTTAAAAATAAATGTCTAGTTCTGATTTTCGGACTAGTGGCGCCCTCATGCTCAGGATATACGAAACTAAAATCTTTCGTCTGACACAATATATATAAAAGAAATCTAAATCCCATTCTCATTATTTTGGAGGCATCAATGTAATGCTCAATAAAGCAATTGCATATATATATACTCTACATGTGACACCTTTAACGTAAGGCTCAGTAAAATAATCCTATTATCCAATTATTCTTGTTACAGAAATGTAGTAAATTGATTAATCACTGAAAAATTTAATAAATCATGAAAAATAATTTGTTTTGATCTGAGTAATAGAATATATTAAGCTAAATGCAAGAAGAAAGAAAAGGCTAGTTTTATTTTAAAAATAAAAAATTAAATATATATATAATAATATTCATGAAAGCAGAAAGATTAGACAAATATATTAAAGGGCAAAAATAAGGTGATAGAATTAGATTTCTCTTATATAAAAAAGTTACAGAGTGGAAGAAATGAGCAGACACACCAACTAATAAAATATTTAAAAAATAAATAAATATTAAGAAACAGATTTTATGAATCATTCTAATGTAAGGCTAAGTTATAATTCTTAAATTAACACATGAAACTAAATACCTATATTATTAATGAGAGAAACTTCGCTATTTTATCAGACTTTCCTAAATGATAAGCATCATTAGTAAGTCTTTATATGCTGCAATCGTGATAAATAAAATTTTTAAGTAAATTCAACTTTATCTGCTGTTTTACTATAATATAATAGAAAACAATTAATAATTAGTTACCTGTAGCTTAATATATCATGATCAGAATAATATAAAAGAAAATGTGGAAGATTATAATACCTGATTTAGAAACTTTAAACTACTCAATCAAAGACTCTATATGCTTTGACAACACATGGAGCCTGATTAAGCTAGATTAAACAACACCAGTAGCACATCAGACCATCTGGTTGCCCGAGCAACACGGATTACTTTTATTTTATTTACAAGTGTAT
This sequence comes from Epiperipatus broadwayi, assembly GCA_028023455.1. Classification (NCBI taxonomy): domain Eukaryota; kingdom Metazoa; phylum Onychophora; class Udeonychophora; order Euonychophora; family Peripatidae; genus Epiperipatus; species Epiperipatus broadwayi. Next base: position 214,828 of record JAQFVV010013026.1, on the reverse strand, counting down.
CATTCTTACATATGTATTTCAATAAAGTTATTTATATATACATGCTATGCTTATGTAATCAGAAATAAAGTAATATGATTGTAAGTATACATTCAAATAAAGTTGTCTTGGTTTCTCTACCAAAGTATTCTGAATTGCTCCCCTGTAAAGATATTTGATGCCATTTTGGAAAGCTGTACAGTAAATTAGATTCAACCCACATTTTACATTATCTCAAGTGTTTTCCTAGTCCTCAACTTATCTGCCGCAAATTGGACTTTTCAATATTGTACTCTTAAAAGGTGATTCATATTTGAACTCTAGACTTTATGAATAAATCCTAATTGTAACATAGGTTTACTTTTAATAGTTAATCATCTCATGGACTAATGCTTTGAGTCTCCACAAGTTGGTCAATTTTTGGAAATGCTATGGACAAAAAATACAATGTATCATTTTAAATTTCCATATTATACTATATAAATCAATGTTTACTTTGTAAAACATTTTATATCCAATAGAGTTTAATCCTTTTTTTTTAAAAAAAAAAAAGTTTGTCTTGGTTTTTCAAATTCCAAGATAACAATTTTTTTAGATAACTTTATAATTATCCAATATTGGTCAGAAAATGGGTATCTGTCTATTTTTAATCAAAGAGTTAAAAACAAATTGAAAAGTTCTTAAATTCTCCTAGTTTCTCAAATGATTAAAGTTGGTAAATAATGTTTTCTCTTTCATGGTTTCTGTAAGAGGAAATGTTGGAGAGACCTTTGCTTAGCATTGGACAATTTAGAAGCTGTTTACTTTTTATCTATTTGCAGTATATAAATAACAAAAGGTATAGAATTTCTTCTAATATAACTTTTGACAATAATATCACTAGAAAAAATTACTTATTAAATTTGCTTATAAAAATGATTTTGCTCTTTAAAAAAAAGATAAATAAATAAAAACTTATTTTATTCTGAATATATTTCAAAATAACTAAGATTAGAAAAACTTTGAAGCAAATTAATTCTTTGTCTCTTATTTTCTATTATATTTCTTTAGGTTGTACACTCTGTAGATTTTGATTTATCTTTAATTATGCAGTATTTTTTTTCAGATAACATATTGATACATTTGTATTTACATTTATCTCATCCAAGATTCCTTTATGGACATGCTGCTTAGTAAATACTTATGTGAAATTTTTTTAAAAAATAATTACGTTTAATATTAATGTCTTATATTGTAAATTTACATATATGGTGAATAATATTTCTGTAGTACAATATTTATTTTAGTATAAGTTTCACTTCAACACTCCCAGGCAAGGTAGGAGCTGGGTTCTATTTACTTTGAATGCCTTAGGGAGAGTTGTAATCATAAACATATGACTAAAGACATTTGAAAAAGATCTATGATCTCCAAGGTGAACATTTCATACTGAACTAACACTCATCAGTTGGCCCAGACCACAATCTCTTACACATATCTTTATCATATTTCAGTGTATATAGATATCAAATTACTATACTCTATTTGATGAGTGTCAAATGTGCTGCCCTCACAACTTTGACACAAATCATTTATAAATATACTAATAATTTTTATTAAGTATTCATTAAACTAAAAATTAACCAATAATGAATACTATTTCTGTACTATAATTTTCACTATACCACTTTCATTCAAGATAGGGGACTGGTTTTTATCCACTTTGAACATCTTGTGGAGAAATATGGTGTAATGAAACTTATGCTACAGAAATATTAATAATTATTGGATAATCTTTAGTCTAATAAATGATTAATAAAAAATTACTAGTATATTTTCATTAGGTGATTTGTGTGAAAGTTGTGAAGGCAACACATTTGGCACTAATCAAATAAACTGTGGTCATCATCATCATCAACTATTATCAATCCACTGCAGAATGAAGGTCTCCCCAAGTTCAATCCATCTTTTCCTATCTTTAGCTTCTCTTCTCCACATCACCCCTGCACACTTTCTTATTTCATCCATCCATCTCACATGTAGTCTCTTTCTGGGTCTTTTACAATTTCTTGGAATCCAGTTTAAAATTTCAATTGACCATCTATTACCATCTCTTCTAGCAATATGTCCAGCCCAACTCCACTTCAGTCTTTTAATTTTTTCAATGAGGTCAGTAATACCTGTTTGTTCTCTTACCCATACATTGCGTTTTCGATCTCTTCTTGTTACTCCCAACATGCATCTCTCCATACTTCTTTGAGTGGTCTGAAGTCTCTGTATTGGTCTTCTATTAAGTGTCCAAGTCTCAGATCCATAAGTAAGAACTGGCAAAACACATTTATTAAAAACCTTCCTTTTCAAACACATAAGTAATTTGATATATATTTATATTAAACAATGATAAAGATGTGTGTAAGAGATTGTGATCTAGGCTAACTTATGAGTGCTGTTTTAGCATGAAATGTGAATCTTTGGAATCATAGATCTTTTTCACGTCTTTGATCATGAGTTTATGATTACTTACTTTCACAAGATATTAAAAGTGGATAGAAAGCAATTCTTACATTGCATGAGAATGGAGTAGTGAAAATTATACTACAGAAATATTATTTCTTATTGGATAATTTCTAGTCTAATGAATGACTAATAAAAATTAATAATACATATTTCATGTATGGTGTTTGGAAGTAACACATTTTCTGCATATCACTAAATTCTAATGAATTATTTTATACAAATTTAAAATTGAATGTTTATTATTACTTTAAAACTTGTAAAAAATGCAAAAGTAATAAAATTTTATGAAGTATTCACGAAGTAATAAATAAATGGCTAAAAGCTCATTAAAATTAATGATGTTATTTTTATTATTCCATTGCTAGACTAAATTATGTTGAGATTGGCAAGCAATAATAAACTCTTTAATTTAGTTCTTCCTCCTGACTCCAGGCTAATAATTTGATTTAGAATGGTAAATTCTGAATTTCAGTTTGAAATATGGTACTTTATTCAGCAAAATTTAATTATTTTATAACTTAATCTTTAGTACAATCCAGCTAATGATACACAATAATATAAGCCTTTAAATTTTAATATATTATTGTTTAATTAATTTTATAACATCATTTTATTTTTTCCTGCTTCTTCTATTATAGTGTTTATTACGCTTTTCCTAATGCAGATGCTCCAATTTGGCAAAGCAAATTAATTAATCAATTTATTATTTTACTGTATTTATATTTTGAAATAATTTTATTTATCTTTTTTTTTTTTCAGAAATCATTACATTTTTTTTTGCTCTTGGGTATTTTTGTACATGTATTTAACTCTGAACTCAAACCATTATTTTCGTTTAATAAAATGAAATTATTTCTTTCAACTTTAAAAAGAATTCCTGCTATTAAGGATTGAATAATTGTACCATTTTTACTTTGTGTATGTGTGTGTCAGAACATATAGAAGATCATACATAAAAAAGGGTAGTTATTTCTTTAAAAAAAAATAAGTTAAGAAAAAAGACGTTGTTTACTATTTAGTTATTAAAAAAATATAATTAAAAAGATATTGTTTACTATTTAGTTATTAAAAAGACGTTGTTTACTATTTAGTTATTAAAAAAATGTAATAAAAAGACGTTATATAAAAAAGGTCAGTTACTTATTAAAAGGTCAGGTCCAGGTAACGTTATAATAAAGTGTTTTTGAGGAGAAACAGCGCCATCCAGCGGCCTATACAGTCGATGATACTAATACTAAAATGTTAATCGAAGAAAAAAGATCATAATTTGCTGTGCCGTAGTATATGCATCAATAATAACACGTGATTTTTTTACGGCAGCCATGATTAAATTCCAAGAGAAAGATTACATTGAAATTCAAATCAGTCAATGAAATGAGTGTTGGGTAACGTTATCACCATCCTTTTTAAACAATGTATTCTTTTCTAATAAATTATATTATCTCATGATAAAACAATAGGACAATTTCAACTCGACTATTTCAAGAAAGATTTTCAGTTTGACTTTAACAAGTATCTACTTATTTATTTTACTTGCTATCTATGGTATTCTCAATTATTTTACCAGCACTACAGATTAAAGCAACAATATTTTTCTGATTCTTTTTTTTTATTGTCCAACTTTTACATCCATCGAGAGTCATAAGGAACCTACTAGCTTGAACAATTCTGATTTTCATTTTTAAAGATATGAATATACATCATTGCAATTATGTATTTGTGGGACAAAGAAAACTGCCAACAATACATTAAAGTGTGAGCATTGTAGATGTAATTATTCTTGTCATCATCAGGCAATGATTTCTAAATTTAATTGTTGTTTTTTTTTTAAAAAAAGTTTGGAACAAAAATAGACTCTAAAAGAAAATAATAGTAATATCTATATAAGTGTGTGCTTACCACATTTGAAATAAAAATTGTGTTTAAATGAAAATAAAAGATTAGACTATGCAAAAAGATCAATGAGAAATATTAGAGAAGGAAAAAGACAAGTCTAGAATGATAGATGCATTGAATTAGGAAAGAACATTTAATTTAATATTTATTTAGAAAAAATATTAATAACTACTTACTGACATTAAAAATATTTAAAGGAGTCGTTAAAAGTTTTTTAAAAATTGACAGCCAGTTTTGAAAAGAAAATGTAATAATTTTCAATGATAAAAATCCCATAAATGTCAAAAAATAAGATGGAAAAATGAAATGGCAAATTAATTTTTCCAAATGCAATATTTACAAGTTTAGATAAATGCTGATGAATAAAATGAAGAATTAATTTAAATGAAATTGCAATAAACGAATAGCTTTTACTACCATATATATATAAATGTAATATCAGATTCAGAACTCTCATAAATTTAAACAAGCAAAAAGATCGTCCTTGTTTATATTATGGGGAAAACAGAGAAAATCTTAGAAACAGAATGACTCTACACTCATTAATGTATAAGAAATCTAATATTAAACCTGAAGAATTTAATTTATCCATCTTTCTTAATCATGAGAGAGAAAACACAGCCATAGATATCTATGATCTGAGTATTAGTCAGAGTTGTATGCAAAAAGAAAAATGATCACAAATGCAAAATAAAAGAAGCATGGTTTATTATACAAAATGATGTAATAAATAAAAAAAGTAATAGTATTCAAAACAGCAAAAAATTAAGGTTCTCAACAGACAGACCATAAATATGATGTAAAAAATGTTGAAAATATACTTCGCATAATAAATATTGATAATATTTTATATTTAAACTCTGTATGAGTATTATTTTACATTAATATATATATAACATCCAAATACAGATATATTGTTTATACTAAACTTAATGGATTTAGAAGGGACTTGAACTCAGATTTTCAAGCTCTCCACAGCCATCCATTCCATCTTATACAACAGATGCATATGATCCCATACATGTGAAAAAAATAAATGATCTCCAATATACATATTTCGGACTGAACCAGAACTCATCAGTTAGTCCACATCACCATCTTTCACACATAAATATAATCAGTGCTAGCTAGAACTAATTGCATATATGTGTGGGAGATGGTGATCTGGACCAACTGATGAGCGTAACTTCTTTATTTTCCTGATAGTTTCAACAATCCAGCAGTCTTTATTAGAGCTACAATATTTAAATGATATAAATACTTAACTATTACATCATATATATATATATATGTATAATATTTTTTTTTGCATTAAAGTGTATATGAAAGAAGTTATTATAAGCAATATATATCACATATTTCAACACATAACCATGGACATTCCCACTAAAACTCTATTTGTAATTAGTAATTTTTTTTTCATATTTCATAATTAAAGATTAAAAATGGTTTCATTTTGAAATTTCTTAGTTCATGATTAGACTTTTTTATATATATAATACAAAATTTCAACTGCAAATAACTTATTGTAAGGGCTTTTTTCATTTTTCCCCACTCTTTTAATATGACTAAAAAGTAGATACAATAATTTGGAAATTGCAAGAGAAAAAAGAGAGAATTGAAACATTACTATGTAACAATTACATCATTACAATTATTTCAAAAGTTTTATTTTGATTTAATTTGTTTATTGATAATTATTTTTGTTTGCAAATAAAAGTTTATTTTATACAACATTAATTTATATTTTTATTTGGCAAAAACATTAATAATTACAAAAAAAAACCCCAAATATTTATCAAATACAAAAAAAAGTCTACTTGTAACTAAATAAATATTTTTATATATTTCCCTTCAATCCTATCTCATTTTGGCCTTTCACTTTTGGGAGCCTCTGTTTGCTTAACTGGGATAGATAAAATGCTAACGAGAGGTAGGGGACGTTACTCATGAAATGGGAGGTGCTCCATAGTGGTGCATCCCTCTTCCCAGTGTTATATATCCATAATATGTAATGTTCTATGATATATTGCAAGGCTTCTTAAACTTTTTTATATAGCGACCCCCTTCAAGCTTAGGAAATTTTAAACGACCCCCTCCTCCATATAATGAAATATATATTAACCGTAGATGTAGATGTAATATCGCACTATTTTACAATGTAAATAAAATAAGGATTAAAGAATACGTACCCATTCATTTCACATATATATAATTGGAAACGTTGACGGGATATCGGTCGTAATAAAACACAATAAATAGAATGACATAAAACTATATATAAATTTATTCAATAGAAAAAATAAACTTTTGTAACAATTTTTTTATAAGAAAACATAAAACTATATCTATATATTCAATAGAAAAAATAAACTTTTGTAACAATTTTTTTAATAAAAACATATTATTAACATCAAACAATATTAATGTGACGGATGTGATTGTTTATTTTTACACAAATAATTAAATCCAGGCTCAATTTGAGTTAGTGCAGATCGTAATAAATTTTCAACGTTTATTAAAGTTGAACGGTATTTTGATTTTATGTAAGTTAATGTGGAAAAGGCTGATTCACATAAATATGTTGTACAAAATGGCAGTAATTTGTTCATTGCCATTTCCGATAGTAGGGGATATTCTGATTTGATTTCTATCCAAAATTCATGCACAGGCACTTGAGAAAATCTGAGTCGCAAGGTAGTATCACTTGTTAATTCGGCAAATTCTTCTTGTGCTTTTAAGTTTAAAAAATTAATTTCTTCCATTTCAATTGAAAATGGATTGCAAATCCATTGTTGTGTATCGATATCATTGGGAAAATACCTATGCATGTAAACTTCCATATCCTTCAAATGATTAACTATAATTTTTGTTATAGGAGTATCTTTTTTTGAAATATTGTTACTAATTATATACTCGTCAGTAAATGGAAACATTTCGAGCGATCCACTGTCCCTCTGTTCTTCCATATAAGAATTTTTTTAACAAAGGCCTCAAGTTTATTTTTTAACATAAACATATTAACGCAGACTCCTGCATTGATAAATTCATATCATTGATTTTATCAAAAATATCTGCCAAATAGCATAGCTTGAGAAGCCATAAATTATCGTGAAAATAATCGGCCAAATTAGAATTTTGCTCTGTTAGAAATATAAGAACTTCATCTTTTAAAGTTAATAATCGTTTCAAACTTCGACCTCTTGATAGCCACCTAACTTCAGCATGTAGCAATAAACTTGTATAATCCGAATCCATATCAATGCACAAATTTTTAAACAATCGACTATTAAGTGCTCGACTTTTAATAAAGTTGATGATTTTGACTGCATCAAAAAACACAGTGTTTAATTCTGGTGCAATTTTTTTAACAACAAGTGCCTCTCGGTGAATCATACAATGTGTAAATGTAATATGATCATTTCCAGCTTTAACAAATGCTGTAAAACCAAGATCTTAGATCTGCAGCACCGTCCGTGCACACACCAACACAATTTTTCCAATTTAATCCTTCTTTTTCAAAAAACTCATTTACTTTTTTATATATATCTTTTCCACGAGTATGACCTTCCAGAGGATGACAAAACAGTATATCTTCATGAATGCTTCCCTCATAAATATATCTTACAAAAAGTAACAACTGTGCCATTTTTGAAATGTCTGTCGACTCGTCCAGTTGTATTGCAAACTTTGAGCTGTCTTTAAGCCTCATAAGAAGCTGTTGAAATTGATCATTGCTAATGTCTGAAATTCTTTTGGACACAGTGTCATTTGATAATGGAATTTTACTAATTTCAGCAGCATACTGTTTTCCATGAACAATTTCAGACATTCTTATAGCTGCAGGTAGTAAAAGTTGCTCTCCAATAGTAAAAAGTTTCGTATTTGCTATCAAATACGAAACTTCATACGATGCCAATAGATATTTATCATTCAAAGTAACATACTTCTCCAAAGTGTTCTTTTCTTTATTTGATGTTTGCAAAAGACGCTCAAAATATTCTATTGGCTTTTTTGATAACGTTGCATGTTTAGTATTCAAATGTCATTGCAGTTTTGATGGTTTCATGCTTTCTGCAGCCAAAACTTCTTTGCAAATTAAGCACACTGGTTGTTCTTCATTGTTGTGAGAAGAGCATGTGAAGCCATACTGCAAATATGATTCGTCATATTTTCTTTTTTTTGTTTTGCTAGAAGTCGGATTTGAAGCACTGCAACTTGGTTGTGACGGTGTGGCAGACTTATTAGTTGGAATTTTAATTAGCCATTTATCCATGATGGTTAAATAATAATAAATAATTAAACAAAATGTAGTTGAACTTTAACGTAATAATTAAAAACACCAACTGAAAATTACACAGTAAATACACACATGTCACTACGAAGACAAAGCTGAGTCCAAACTGAAGTACAAACAGAAAAATAACTACACTCGAATCTTTACCAGTGCAATGACAACAAATTACGATCAGATCAATCCCGATGCATGGCGTGTTCAAAGTGTGCAGCGCACAAAGGCACCAGTATCACAAAGACGCCGAAAAAGAAGCTTTCATTTAATTTTTTTTATTATTCTTTTATAAAAATAATATGCCGATTCGCCTAGCCTAGCTTGATTATGCTTCCGTATTGTATGTGTAAGCTGTAAGGTGACGCGGCGTCTGGGTACTTATAATCACTAAGTTATCTTGCAAACACTGACGCCGGCGGCCAGACATCAATGTCGAACGTTCAGTTGAAAATCGAGGAGCGCGTTGTATTTATTATTTTAAATGCTACTTCCATATTTTCATTTATAGGCCCTACATAATAGTTTTGCATTGCCACTTTTTTCAAAAAATAGTTATAATAAAACTACAATAGTATTTTGTATGATTTTTATTTATATTTGTACGTAGTGTGTATACTAATTTTAAAATTTTATTTATAATGATTGAAAAGTATCAGATCTTTGCGACCCCCTTTCAGTAGTCTCGCGACCCCCCTGGGGGTCGCGACCCACAGTTTAAGAAGCCTGGATATATTGAACAAGTTATAATGTTATATAATAATTTGTTGTGTGATGAAATGTTGAGACACATAACAAAAGGACATAACAAATAAGGAAATATTCATAATGTGTATTATATATCTGATATAATCAAATTTTAGTCTTTGATATTTAATGATGATATTTAGCAAAATTTTAGAGTGGAAACACAATATTTATAACACATATAAATTACACATGGTTTATACAATATGACATTTAATTTCATGATATTACTTTTTTAAATAAATGTTATATTGCAGTAAGATAATAAGTCAGTTCATAAGAATAGGATCATCTCATCACTAGTGAAGGCTATATCACACTTTAATCACAGTTTTTATATTTATAATCTCATATTGATGCACATGTGATTATCCAAAAGTAATCATGGGCCATTGGTAATCTGCTAATAATATCTAAGTATGTTTTTATCAACCATTACACATTGATTAGTTACAGTGGCTGTAATTTAAATACATTTGAAAAACAAACTGTAAGCTGACGTTTATCCAGCTTATAAGTTCAGGACTTAGAGTTTGGTGAGTCTATGACCTAAATATTAAATTAAAGAACACTTTATGTTATAATGTGAAATGAATTATAAAACTAGATTCAAGATTTATAGTTTCTAAAAAATAATAAAGGGAAAAAACACTTTAAATAAGTAGTTTATGATGTATCTCTAAAATTAACATACTCTAATTAATTGTGCTAAGAAAGTGATAAGAAATCACATATTACTGTTGAGCAAGTAGAATCATTTAGTCATAGGACTCTATTTGCCTATTTATTGAAACCGCATTTTAAAAATTTAACATTTATGCTGAAACAGTATGATTTCATCATCATACGTTTCACCTATTCTAGAAATCAATAGCCTTCATTTCCCTAGTTCAAACCCTAAAGGTACACATATATATAACAATATACTTGGGAATTTAACATGTATAAAAATGTATATTTACACATATATGTGTGTAATTGTATATGCACACACGTTTGCTATAATTGTATATATTTTGTAATCATTTTATTTGCTAAAGAAATGGTATATTCATATCTGAATATTATCATGATATAACGTACACACCTTATAATTTTATAAATATTCATCTTATGATTTTAAATAATTGAATTGGTTTCAAGCTGGAAAAATTGTAATAGATAAGAACAGAATTCTCTAAAGTATTTCAAACTGGCTTTAAAGTACCCAATTACTTAACCATGTAGAGCAACTAAAAACAAAGGTAGATGTCTCACGTCTAGGATAAAACGCTAGCAGCTTAAATCTCTTTCAGTAAAAGAAAAGGAGAAGCAATCCAAGGTTTAAAAAAAGAACTTTACCAATCTCATGAGACACCGCTGGTACAAATCCAGATTTTAGGATTCTTAATAAAATAAAAGTTGGACAATTAAACCTGCACTGAAATCCAGATTGGAACTGGAATCGGAGAAAAATAAAAGGAACAATGAATAAACCTGAAATCAATCAACCGATTCGTCTGAAGCTGATGCAATTAAGACTTCTTAGATTTTAATGTCTAAAAATAAAGATTGTGAATGAACTGTAAGAGGGGGGGGTTAAAAAAGTATAAAAAAGGCAGTTGAAAGAAAATCATCATCCATTTTTGCTTTACTCGTGTTTCAACATATATCCAGGCAGCAGGCCCAGTTTCTACCATGCAAATAAGTGGCTAGAAAAGCTAAGGCCATCTTCCCGATGGTCAAGAACCGTTTATGGAGCCCGGAGATCCAAGCCACAGCCCTACTTAAAGAATAGCCAATGATGAACCAGCCCAGATCAATCAGTCCATGCGTGTATTTCATACTTTCAAGCTGCAAGCCTCCAGATAAATAACCGGTAACCACTTCTCAATCAAACTGAATCTAAAAGCTATAGCCATCTATAAATCTTTCCTAAAGCTAGCTATATAATAAGTAATGTGCACAAACTCTTCCATTCAAATCTTATAAATTAATCACACTATGTTTAAAAGGTGTATTCTCTCTTAAAGTAATTAACTGTATTAGATAAACGTATCTCAACCGGTATAATTTAAAATACTTTAAAAGTTAAATGTAAATCTTGCCTGATCTCAAATTCTTAAATCTCTTTTTAAATTCAACTTATAAAAGCTTATTTGCCTTATTATTTTCTCTATTTGCGTCTATACTTTTGCATCTATATATATATATTGTTAAAATACATTTATTGATTTATGCTTTGCCTTCGGAGCAGAGACTATTAATTATTATAACTTAAAGAGACGTTTTGTTCTCAAGTAAAGTAATTATGCTGTTTGGCATATCTGTAGAGTGTCTCTGGTCCGAAACCTACTTTGATGTATTATTTGAACTGCTATGCGTAGCTTAAATTCACATATGTTGCTTATTAGAAGGTTTGTTTGGTTAAATAAAAGAGAGTGATAATTTAAGGCATATTCAGTAGTTCAGTAGTTAGCCACGTTTAAGCCCCAGATATGCTTTAGACCCCCTTAATGTAATTGCATATAATATGTAGTTAATTAATAAACTAGATCAATTTTAATAAAGTCCTCTTTAGCACAATTTCAGTGTTTATTTAACTAACTGGCGTAGGGTAGTTTGCAGAAGAAACTATAGATTTCGCGCTTTACTAGTTGTTATAATTAAGATTCCAAAAGCGTTGTGAATGAGTTTTTACGAAGCCCTGAGGTGCATTCTGCCTGGCTATCATCTAATTATTAAGATAAGATTAGGTTTTAAGGGCCATCTTATCATCCTTAATTCGGACAGCCTTCTCTTGAATGGGATAATGATTTTAAGGGTCATTCCCATTTCCTCCTTTAAAAACTGGAACACCGGAATCCAGCATCTTATATCGTGGCTGTTCGAGCATCCGAACTAAAAGTTCATGTATAGCAGGCGAGCGGTAACTGAGAACCGAGCAAACGCTGCTGAATCTCATGAGTAAAAGCACATTCAAGCCGCATCTGATGTAATTTGCATAGCGCCATAGCCTCAGAAGTTATGCTACAAAACGCCAGTTCATCTGCTGTATATTAATTGTTCAGCATTGATCTGAACCTAAGATCTAGTTTATCTAAGAATATCTACATAAAGAGCACATTGACTGCTCATCGCGTAATGATAAATCTAAGTACACATTGTATAAAGTTCCCACTCTCTTAGAGTTTAACCCTTAACATACTGAGTAGGAATGGCCGACATAATTTAGACATCAGTATAGACGTAAAATAATTATTAATGTATAAACGATATAATAGAATAGTGATCGTTAAGTACAATTGATTACAGAACGTGTAGTTTGTATTTTCACCATCCCACCTGCGAGTGGAATATTCAGTATATTTAATTGTTATTGTTCGTGTTTTGTCAATATTAAATAATTTTAAAATCTATTAACGTCTGCAGTATTATTCACTTTATTTATATTAAACCACCATCCATAATGATTTTATATGCATTAGATAATCAGCCATAGGTTGTGTGAGTGTGTTTGGTTAAGCTATAAAACATTTAGTTAAATATCCCCGAGTCTCTCGTTTTACCCTTTGCTATTGCCGGCGCGGAAATTGAGAGATTACGAGTGTAACCTCATATATGTCATTCATAAGGTAGTAAGTCAGGGAGTGTTGGTGAAGGAGCTGAGGTGCGGTCAGATTTGGTCTCAAACCCTCATCTAGATCAGCCTTGGTATACTTTACCAAAACTCTGGATTTTGTTGCGTGGATGTTCAAATATGACTGTTGCATAGTATTTTTTTTTTTCCGGGAATGTCGCGCCAACTGGGGCCTTCGAATATAAACCTACATACCTGAGAGGGGGGATGTTAACATAGATGTGTTTTCATATCATTCGTTGTATATGTGTAGATTTTTTTTTTCCGAATATGAACGCCAAACGTGGACTTTCGTTAATTTTCTCCACGCCCTGAACTAAATGCATACGAACGCACAAATCATATAGATTTATGTTGAAGTTCAAGTTTATATTTTGTCGAATTATATTTTATATTTACGATATACGTAGAATTTTTATATCTATATATGTATAATGCACGCATTGGTAGTGAAAATTTTATTTTGTCTCAGAGAAGCGTTTGATTAGTAATTTTTTTCGTATTTTTGATTTTTTGATTGATTGTTATTTAAAGGCAGTGGCAATTAATTTCACTTTTTATCAATTTTATATATATGCGAGTGAAAAAGTAAAATGTCGTTTAGAGTATAGAATTCGTAAAAAGATTTCTAAACGCCAACGCAAATGTTAAAATCAGTAGTACTGCCGCAAGTAATTTCGCCTTTTGTCAAGTATATATATGCGTGTGAAAAATAAAGTTTTGTTTTAGATCATATGATTTGTAATATTTCTAAACATAAATGCTAAAATCGGCAGGTAGCAGGAAAGATTTTTTTAAAAAAAGATTATTTTATATGTGCGTATTGATAATAAACTTTTTTCTCAATTGTAATTAAAAGCAATAACTAAATAGGAAAGAGAAATTTTTACATTATTTTATATATGTAGTGATAATGGATTTTTCCAATTGTAATTAAAAGATGTAAATAAATAAGAAAGCAGTCTTTTTTTTTTTTTTGTTGAAATAATTTATATATATATACGCGTGTCGAGAATAGTTTTAATAGTTAAATAGGAAGAAATTTTTTTGAAATATTTTATACATATATACGCGTGTTGATGGTAAATTTTTGCGTCACAAAAGGACATTCCATTGTGATTAAAGACAGTGACGGAGATTGATTTCGAATTTTATACGCAAGTAAAACGTTTTGAAATATTTTATATATATGTATGCGTGTCAATAGTAAATTTTTTTGCCACAAAAGAGCGGTCAATTGTGATCGAAAGTAGTGACTAAAATTGTTCTAATTTTATCCACAGTTATATATATATATATGTGGGGGGGGAATGTAAATTTCTAGTCTATGTTATGTGTTGTATAACACACTTTCTCAAATCAAATTCGCTAGAGTTGGAATGTAAACACACTGTGGCTGATAAAAATTATTTTTGTAATGAGAAATAAACGAAAAATTTTAAATTTTGTTATATAAACAGCAATGCATATTGTGAGGTCCAATACTGTTTATAGATAGATACGGGTATCTCATCCACTGGCAACTGGCGCCCGGGGCTCTTAAATAGCTGAGAGTTTCTCATATAAATTTGTTGTCAGGGTGAGACAATTGAAAGGACTCACTGTTGGGAAGTTTGGTTGGTGATTCAATTGTACTAGAGTGAATAAACAAACGATCAGGCAAGATTGTTCTATATATATATGTGTGTACTTAAAAGGGGAATGAAGTTCAAAAAAAAAAAAAAGAGAAAAAGCAATCATAGTTAAAAGAAATAGTGATGGCAGCTCTGCAGTGTTGGAAAGAGAAGACAGGCGTGGGTAAGAACAATTTTATTATTATTAGTTAAATTTTTTTGTGGTTGTTGTTGTAATCTCATATGTTAGATAAATTAAGAGCTTGGTTCAGTTCTAAGTAGTTACTAGTGGTAGGGCAGAATCCATGGACGGTCTTTTCATTGGGAAGGATGGCAATGCGCTGTTGAGAATAAATTGAAGTACATTTAGCAAACATCAGAATGGATAACAGTACAGAAGAGAGAATAATGGTAGAGAAGAGTGAGGCAAGAGAGGAAAGGCTCAAAGAGGGGGTGGAGAGTAAAGGAAAGAGGCTGAGATCAGGAAGAGAAATAGTGGAAATAAATAGTGCAGAAGAGGAGATAGTAGGGGAAAGTAGGGAGGCAGAAAACAGGGAACAATCTAATGGGGAACCAGAGCAGGTTTTGGAGGAGACAACACAGAAAGAAAAGAGAATGATAGCTGCTCTATTTAGCAGGATAGAACAAAGAGACAGGGAAAGAGACAAAGAAAGAGAAAGAAGAGACAGGGAAAGAGACAAGGAGAGAGAAAAAAGGGAGAAAGAGAGAGATGATAGGTTATGTGCCCTATGGAGGGAGATAGAAGAAAGGGACCAAAAAATTAGGAAGGAAAAAGAAGCCAGGGACAAGGTAGCCAAGCAGGAACAGGAGAGACTATCAAAAGCTAGAGAAGAGAGTAGAGTTACTGAGAAAGACAAAGAAGCTGTAATATGGTATCCAGAAGAGGTTGAACTAAGAGAAACTAAGGGTGAAATGGTGGAAGAAGTTGTAGAGATAGGTAGAGAAACTGAGAACAAAGAGAGTAACCATGAGGATGTAGATACAGAGGAAGTAGAAAAGACAGGATCTCCTTTTGAAATAAGATCAAAAGAGCAAAGAAGTGAGTCAGGGGTTGTAGAAGAAATGTTGCAAGTTAGTATGCAAAAAGAGATGTGGGGGATGAGTGAAAAAAATAGTTTAGTGGAGGAACATGTTAAAACAGAAAGGAAGCCAGAGGATACCATTGAGATAAAGCAAGTTGAAGGAACTTTAGAAGTTTCAACCAAAGATATTTCAGGGGAATCACAGGTTGAAAATCCTATTACTGATGAAGCAAAAATCAAGATTATTAAAAAGGAAGAAATTGAAATTAGGAAGAGTGATATGGAAATTGCCAATCCACCTTCAGGAAAGCTGCTAATTGTGGAATATATCTCTAAAACTGCAAAAGAAGAGGTAGTACATACAGAAGTCGAGACAGACTTAGTGTTAACCACCGAAAAGGAATGTAAAATGGACGTAAAGATAGTAGAAGTCTCCAAAATAGTTGTAGGGATTGAGGGGTTTAACTTTGATATAAAAACTGAGGAAGAGCTAAGACTTGAAGAAGAAACTGTAGAAGAGTTTAAAAGGGATACAAAGACTGCTGAGGAGTCGCAAGCTGATTTAATAAAATCTAAAATTGATGTAAATTTTATAACAGAGTCCAACATCAGTGGGGAGATCATGGAAAAGTATAAAATCGATGCTGTGAATATTGATAATTGTAATATCAATATGGAGATATCAGAAGATTCAAAAATCTATTCAGAGACTGAAATTGATATCGAAAACATGGAAGGGATGAAACCTGATGAAATCATGCAGGGATCTTTTGAACAACAAAAGATAGTTCGGAACATTGAGGACTCTATAGATATGGAAGGAAATGATGTAGAATACAAAGCAAATCCTCTTTCGACCTCATCGAATCATGTTATTGTTATTGAAGAAATTAAGCCAAAATCTTACCCAGAAGTACTAAAACTAAAGGCAATTGAGGTTACCGAAACTTGCATAAATAGGAATGTTTTAGAAGACAGACCTTTCTCAGAAATTTCCAAAATGAATAAGTTTGATCGAGGGGCAGAAGATAGTGGAGCTAAGTCTGAGATCAAGACCGAGGGGGATGGAGTGATTTTCGATGGTGAGAGTAGCCCAGATACTGCCAGAACCCAAATGGGAAAGACAGGGTGGAAAAGGAAGAGGAGAAAAGAAATTACTTACGTCGTTAGTAGGAGAAAATCATATGGTTCGAATATGAGAAAGCGGATAAGGTTTCAAGAGATTAATGATAATGTCCCAAAGAATAAGGTTGCAAAGCCGACAAGGTTTCTAATGCTTAGAGCCAAAGGTGAAATAGACCGTAAAACAAAACCCCCAGATGCATCAGGAATAGTTAATATCTAAGGATCTAGTTCACATTTTACCAGTAAAAATATATATAGGTATGGTGATAAGCATATTGGTAGAGGTAGTTTTTTTATTTATATATATATATTTTTTTATTATTATTATTTCACCAATATAAATAATCACAGAGGTGGTAGCACATTTAGTAGATGTAGAGGAATGATTATATATATATAGGTAAGAGTAAGGCATAGGTATATTTTATCCATATGAACAATGAGGTATTAGATGTAGTGAGAAATGGATTAGATTTTAGAGTGAAAGGATTCATTTGTTTGTCATGTGTTTTTTTTTTGCGTTTGTTTTTTTTTTGTACTGAGTAGACCAAAGTTAGGATGGGAGGTGCTGATACAATGTGAGAAATAAATTTCATAAATCTTATACACAGAAAATGACTTATGATTGCTCATTTAAATAATAAGTAAATTCATTTTTTTTATTGTTTTTTTTTGTTTCCGGACTTCACTGATATGAAACAGTATGATTTCATCATCATACGTTTCACCTATTCTAGAAATCAATAGCCTTCATTTCCCTAGTTCAAACCCTAAAGGTACACATATATATAACAATATACTTGGGAATTTAACATGTATAAAAATGTATATTTACACATATATGTGTGTAATTGTATATGCACACACGTTTGCTATAATTGTATATATTTTGTAATAATTTTATTTGCTAAAGAAATGGTATATTCATATCTGAATATTATCATGATATAACGTACACACCTTATAATTTTATAAATATTCATCTTATGATTTTAAATAATTGAATTGGTTTCAAGCTGGAAAAATTGTAATAGATAAGAACAGAATTCTCTAAAGTATTTCAAACTGGCTTTAAAGTACCCAATTACTTAACCATGTAGAGCAACTAAAAACAAAGGTAGATGTCTCACGTCTAGGATAAAATGCTAGCAGCTTAAATCTCTTTCAGTAAAAGAAAAGGAGAAGCAATCCAAGGTTTAAAAAAAGAACTTTACCAATCTCATGAGACACCGCTGGTACAAATCCAGATTTTAGGATTCTTAATAAAATAAAAGTTGGACAATTAAACCTGCACTGAAATCCAGATTGAAACTGGAATCGGAGAAAAATAAAAGGAACAATGAATAAACCTGAAATCAATCAACCGATTCGTCTGAAGCTGATGCAATTAAGACTTCTTAGATTTTAATGTCTAAAAATAAAGATTGTGAATGAACTGTAAGAGGGGGGGGTTAAAAAAGTATAAAAAAGGCAGTTGAAAGAAAATCATCATCTATTTTTGCTTTACTCGTGTTTCAACATATATCCAGGCAGCAGGCCCAGTTTCTACCATGCAAATAAGTGGCTAGAAAAGCTAAGGCCATCTTCCCGATGGTCAAGAACCGTTTATGGAGCCCGGAGATCCAAGCCACAGCCCTACTTAAAGAATAGCCAACGATGAACCAGCCCAGATCAATCAGTCCATGCGTGTATTTCATACTTTCAGGCTGCAAGCCTCCAGATAAATAACCAGTAACCACTTCTCAATCAAACTAAATCTAAAAGCTATAGCCATCTATAAATCTTTCCTAAAGCTAGCTATATAATAAGTAATGTGCACAAACTCTTCCATTCAAATCTTATAAATTAATCACACTATGTTTAAAAGGTGTATTCTCTCTTAAAGTAATTAACTGTATTAGATAAACGTATCTCAACCGGTATAATTTAAAATACTTTAAAAGTTAAATGTAAATCTTGCCTGATCTCAAATTCTTAAATCTCTTTTTAAATTCAACTTATAAAAGCTTATTTGCCTTATTATTTTCTCTATTTGTGTCTATACTTTTGCATCTATATATATATATTGTTAAAATACATTTATTGATTTATGCTTTGCCTTCAGAGCAGAGACTATTAATTATTATAACTTAAAGAGACGTTTTGTTCTCAAGTAAAGTAATTATGCTGTTTGGCATATCTATAGAGTGTCTCTGGTCCGAAACCTACTTTGATGTATTATTTGAACTGCTATGCGTAGCTTAAATTCACATATGTTGCTTATTAGAAGGTTTGTTTGGTTAAATAAAAGAGAGTGATAATTTAAGGCATATTCAGTAGTTCAGTAGTTAGCCAAGTTTAAGCCCCAGATATGCTTTAGACCCCCTTAATGTAATTGCATATAATATGTTGTTAATTAATAAACTAGATCAATTTTAATAAAGTCCTCTTTAGCACAATTTCAGTGTTTATTTAACTAACTGGCGTAGGGTAGTTTGCAGAAGAAACTATAGATTTCGCGCTTTACTAGTTGTTATAATTAAGATTCCAAAAGCGTTGTGAATGAGTTTTTACGAAGCACTGAGGTGCATTCTGCCTGGCTATCATCTAATTATTAAGATAAGATTAGGTTTTAAGGGCCATCTTATCATCCTTAGTTCGGACAGCCTTCTCTTGAATGGGATAATGATTTTAAGGGTCATTCCCATTTCCTCCTTTAAAAACTGGAACACCGGAATCCAGCATCTTATATCGTGGCTGTTCGAGCATCCGAACTAAAAGTTCATGTATAGCAGGCGAGCGGTATCTGAGAACCGAGCAAACGCTGCTGAATCTCATGAGTAAAAGCACATTCAAGCCGCATCTGATGTAATTTGCATAGCGCCATAGCCTCAGAAATTATGCTACAAAACGCCAGTTCATCTGCTGTATATTAATTGTTCAGCATTGATCTGAACCTAAGATCTAGTTTATCTAAGAATATCTACATAAAGAGCACATTGACTGCTCATCGCGTAATGATAAATCTAAGTACACATTGTATAAAGTTCCCATTCTCTTAGAGTTTAACCCTTAACATACTGAGTAGGAATGGCCGACATAATTTAGACATCAGTATAGACGTAAAATAATTATTAATGTATAAATGATATAATAGAATAGTGATCGTTAAGTACAATTGATTACAGAACGTGTAGTTCGTATTTTCACCATCCCACCTGCGAGTGGAATATTCAGTATATTTAATTGTTATTGTTCGTGTTTTGTCAATATTAAATAATTTTAAAATCTATTAACGTCTGCAGTATTATTCACTTTATTTATATTAAACCACCATCCATAATGATTTTATATGCATTAGATAATCAGCCATAGGTTGTGTGAGTGTGTTTGGTTAATCTATAAAACATTTAGTTAAATATCCCCGAGTCTCTCGTTTTACCCTTTGCTATTGCCGGCGCGGAAATTGAGAGATTACGAGTGTAACCTCATATATGTCATTCATAAGGTAGTAAGTCAGGGAGTGTTGGTGAAGGAGCTGAGGTGCAGTCAGATTTGGTCTCAAACCCTCATCTAGATCAGCCTTGGTATACTTTACCAAAACTCTGGATTTTGTTGCGTGGATGTTCAAATATGACTGTTACAATACATAAATAACAAATATCTTTTAAATGCAGAAAAACATCATCTTTGGTACATAATAATTGCATCTTGTTTCACAGTTATTTCTATCCAGCTTCAGGAAAAATCCTATATAGATGTCTATTTTAATTTATTCAAAATTGAAATGGATATTTGTTAACATAGAATGTTATTTTTTTCAGTAGTATTTAATATTATTGAGTCAAATTTTAAGCATGTACTCATTTAAATTTCAGTATATTACTTTCTAGGATTACTAACATGAATTGGGATATTTATTTTGTAGATCTATCTTTCAAATTATGCTTTTTCAGTTTAATTATTCTTTCAGTAATATTTATTAATACATTATTACTGAAATGCAAACTTTGAATTTGTATTCATTTGTATATTACTTTCTAATAATAATAGCCTAAATTTAGTATGTAATATGTTTACTTTTCACTAATGTTTGTTAATGTGTTGTCATTGTTTTCTAACTTTGAATCTGCTCTCTGGTTGCTCCAATGTGCCATTATCTTTGACCAGAGAGTACACTCAGTGAATCAAAAGCTATTGGACCTAATTTGCTCTCTCAGAACCAGAGATACCAAACTAGCCCCACCTCCACTCCATACAGACACTTGGGCAATCCTCCAACTTCTATCCTCTCAGCCTCTGTCATAGGACTCAATCACGAAGACATGCATTTCAGATCAGCCTGGACTACACACCATTTCCCCAATTCCACTTCCCATTCCCTTTTCACATGTATCCTTCCCCTCTTACCATGTTGCTCCTGAAATTTCAATTTATCATATAATCACTCCCTTGTAAAACTTTTTCTAGTATCTGTATCTGTTAGTTTTTTTATGAAAAAAACTTTGAATATGCATTTAAACTAGTTCTAATACATGTATTAAGTTTGGATATTATTTTTTGTATACATTTATTCAATTATTATTATTTAATTTAACACGTGAATATACGTTTTTAATTCCTAGACAACTATATCAAATTATTTACCTTTGATATTTTTTTCTTTTTTTGTTTATAAATAATAAATTTTTTTTTTTTTAAAGGTAATATATTAAAAACCATAAAAATAATAAAGCATAATGATATTCTCATATTTATAATAATATATTTTATCAAATATTATTTTTAATGAATATAAAATCCTTTATCGTATCTTTTTAAAATTAAGTCTATCATTTCTCACTTTTTAGTGAACGGCATTTTGATTAAATTTTGTTTTTTAAAATTGTACTTGACAATGACAAATTACATAAAAAAAGTTTGACATTGAAAAATGGCTTTTAATAATAATAACACTATTTTTACAAATACCATGTTATGTGATGTTCTATTAAATGTCCACTAAACTGTCAAATACTTTTCTTGAGCTATAATTAATAAATGAATTCTATCAGTTATTTTTTAGACCCACACATCAATATATATATAGATATTTCATTTCAATATTCTACATGTGTCATTATATAGGCTTCATAGAGTAACAAATAGTTCACCAGGCAGATGAATTTTGAAATTTTCCAGGTCACAAAGAGTTTTAATATATTTTTTCAGATAGAGAATTCATATCCAACTCAGCTAAACATGCAATAATGATTGTAATTATCTAGATTTTCTTGATCAGACAATCGAAATTCCTACTTAATCTCTCAATTGGTCAGATGAATGTGCAACTATTTGCAAGTAAGTGTGGCCATTGTAACTCGAAAAATAAAAGACAAAATAATAATAATAGTAGTAGTAATAATAATAATTGTGAAATCCATATTCAGTGGCAAAAATTCAATATCCTTCACTCCACCACAATCAATCTCCAAGGTTTTCCCCTCAAGTTCATTACTATTCATTTTCTAATTCATCAACATCCAACTACCAAACACATATTAGCAGGTAACATGCATAACCTATATTGATGACGTAACTGTCATCCTCCTATCCAAAAAGACCTACTAGGCTTACATAGGATACTACAAGAATTCACA
Source organism: Epiperipatus broadwayi (assembly GCA_028023455.1). NCBI lineage: Eukaryota > Metazoa > Onychophora > Udeonychophora > Euonychophora > Peripatidae > Epiperipatus > Epiperipatus broadwayi. The sequence goes on along the minus strand of JAQFVV010013026.1, from coordinate 192,404 downwards.
GCTATATATATATAAACTCAATGTCAAATTAAATAAGATTGCTGTTTAGTCTCTTTATAATAATTATAAATATGCTACTTTTTTCGCATTCGTTAGTGAAGCTATAATTATAGTTAAAATAATGTGTAATCAGTCTGCTTAGCGCTTTCGAAATTTAATGTTGGAATCTCATACTCATAGCTTTGTGAATGAATACTGTTATTATTTATTGTACACATATGCAATTGAGTTTGAATATTTAATTAGTTTATTGTTTAGCGAGAGCAAAGCAGGTTTCTCTTCTATTAATGGCACTGGGATCATTTGCAATGTACAAAGCCTCTTTAACTTTTCTTTTGGCATCACTCTTCTCTGTACAAACTATTTGGGCAGAACTAGGTTCAAATACATGGCTTGTAGCTGATTGGTGGTCCCAGAATACAGATGTTCCTTCATTTTTATTTTTAACCCTGTTATATACATACCTGTGTTGGTAAATTCTTGTATTAAGGTTAACCCAAGTCTCACCGTAGTAAGATGCTTGGCAGCCTAATTGAGGCATGCCATTTTATAGACTACATGAGGGGCTTGATCTCTTTCTATTGTATCTTTAGAATTATTTATTAGTTGGTTAGTATTGGGAGGTGTTCTGAAGCTAAATTTGAAATTGTTAGGCAATTTTTTTTTTTTTTGCAATATTTGAGGTAACATTATGTATAAAAGGAATTGATAGGTATTTCATATTGTCTTTAGTTTGTTTATTTCTGAGTTTTCTATAAAATGTTTTTATTCTCTGATAGATTATATTGGGTTTAAAGCCTACCAAACCATACACAGACTTATATGGGAAAAAGTCATCCACATTTCAGGGTTTTCTCTTTTATATTAGTGCAAATGCAATGTGGCATAAAATCCAGAACAAACTCAAAGAGGAAACAAAGAGAATCATTACCTCACTCTCAAAGGCATATCTCTCTATATATTCTCAAGATCCAGCTATTTAACCAGCTAATCATCACTAAAATTACCTATTAGTCTCTCATTATTACTTTTTCTAAAGATTTTACAAACAAAATCTCTTCTCCTTGCAACAACTTTTGTGGAAGAGGAAGACAGTATTCCTATCTGCAAAATAGCTTAGCAGGCCACCTGTTCACATTGGACTTGGCCTTTATATCATTCATATTTTTTTCATCTGCAGATAACCACAATCTTAATAATAGCCATATTCAAAAACTTTCCAATGCTACAATACCTTCTTAAAATAATACCAACAGATAGGCTACCCCCCTAATATGATCAATTATCATTTATCATCAATTATATAAAAAACATATCCTCACAGATATATCTTCAAACTATTTGCAAGTATTCATGCTTGCAAATTTCTTCATTAGTTCATCCAAATTTGCACCATGAAATCAATCTGACAATGCATGGAACCAACAAAATTACACTAAGTTTAAACAATAGTTTCTAGAACCAAAGTACTTTAACTTTTTGTAAATCTCCAAGCTCTGACCACTTCATATTTTCTGAGACACCAGTGGTTATAGACTAATGTTGATTTCTTTTGTTACTTATGCTATGGGCAGAAGAAACATAGCAATATCTATTCTATCATTCTTCAGTACTGGACAGAATTTGTTATATCATGACCAGAACCTATAGACAACCCTGCACCACCCCTCAGACAACCATTGCCTCATATTTCAATGGTTCTGGCCCATCAATCTGCATGGCTACCTTTGTGTTCTGTTCATACTGGATCAATCATCTTAGGAAACAATACCCGATGCCATCCATAAAAATTTAATATCAATCTAGAAAAATTAAGAGCCATAGGTAATAAAATTTGTGCATCCTGACATCTTTGCAGCAAGCCGGTTTACTTATAACACGGCAATCAAAACTCTTAACTGCCCACCACACTCCTATCAATCTATGTCATCAACAAGTGTCCCCCCCACCAAAGATGTGCTATTAGCCAACAACTGAAGTAAAAGAGAATTTTCATCTGACCACATGATATTGATCTCAAGGAAGACTTAAATACCAAAAGGCATACTAAAATCAGAAACACAACAAATATGTTACTGCTTCCACCTAACAATGATGACACAATGTATTTGAGAACTCAGATTACATGAACTACCACTCATCAATATCTATCAAGTAAAGTGAACACTAAATGTCATTAAATGATTTATAAAAACATGTAATGTATACATATGTATCTGCACCCTCCCAAAAAAAGTTAATTGAAGGTAATTGTATAAAATATATCCAAATGTAAGTTTATCAAATGAATATTGACAGGCTCCATTCCTGTTTCACCACATATAATCCTGTAAAATAATGTAAGCAATCCTGGTCAACTACCTTCTCCCTGGTTTCCTTTATATATACACACTTACTTTCTCCTTTAACATGAAAAGTAAACATATGTATACAAAGCAGCTTATAGTAAATATAATCCTTTAGTAATTAATAAAATTTTCTTTTGAAACCTAATAATAAAGATAATAATAACAATAATGACAAAAATAACAACAATAATAACAATAATAATGATGATGATGATGATGATGATACTACTACTACTACTACTACTACTACTACTACTACTACTACTACTACTACTACTATTACTACTACTACTACTACTACTATTCATACTACTACTACTACTTTGTGTTAGATATACAACCAAACTATAAACCACAAATACATCTAAATATAGAACAAGTTGATTTATTATTTTGTTTATTTGTTAATTTGCATGCTGTCTTTTAATTTCTTTGGCAAAAAAAAACATATATCATGTTTAATTGTAATACTCCAATGCATTCTATTCTCTGCCATATTTTCCTAATGAAAACAATCAGCATTGCATATATTTAGCAAGTCTTTGTGATATTTTTTTAAATGTAAACAGGATCTATCTCTCCCAAAAAATATGGTATAACTTTTAGTATTTGTTGGGGAGATTTTATACTTCTCTAGGTGCTGAACCCAAACTTTTCTTTATCTACTTTATATATAAAAATTATATAATTTATATATATATAATACAAAAAATATATAGTTTTATTTTTTATTATTGTCACAGACCTTCTTATTTAATGGCAGAGAATTTGAACACACAAGATTTTGTTTCCATTTTAGTTATCAAACTAAATAAACTATCAAGTAATGGTCAGTAAATGAGAATCTAAATAATATTCGCTAGAGAATAAAACAAGGAAAGAAAACCACCCAATGTTTACCATTTAGCAATTGGTAAACTTTCTTATCAATGATCCTTCCTTTAATGTTCCTCTCTGGGAGGTATTGGAGAGGACTTTGTCTTCCAGTGGGCTATTATATGTATTATATTATTAGCGCACAATTATGTTTATAAAATGTGACTTGTTTAAATTCAGCTAATTTAATAGTAATATTATTAAAGCATTTTAATTATAATCCTCCATTACTGCTTTCAACTTTCGTCAGAAATACAAATTTTACTATTATAGAATTTCTATTAAAGATGTTAAAACTGATAAGTATATACAGTATGATATTATTATTAAAATATAAAAATACATAAGACAATATTAAAAATTAAGAAAACAAAATTAATCATCACATGATCACATTCGTTTTGCTCTGTTTAAAACAAAATTAAATGTTAGTTTTTAGGTCTTATCAATAGAGAATTCTGTAGTACTAAAATTTAACACTCCTGATAAAAGTTGTAGACAGTAATAGAAAACTATAACCCAACAGTTTATTTAAGATTTAGTTTATATATATTTATATTTTTAAATCAACCTAAAATAAAGTTTTTAAAGATTATTATTTGAAAATTACATTGTAATTTAATAATACATTTAAAATGCATATAAATTTTACATATATAAATTAGCAATTTTTTTACAACATAAATAAAATAATAATTAATTAGTTATTAAACAAAATAAACAATTCTTATAAATATAATAATACACATTATTTTATATTAACTGAATACATTTAATCATTTAAATTTTCAAAATGCCATAATGATGTGATGTATTATGGCTTCTTAAACGAAGTCAAGAATATCTGAGCAATTATGCCCCGATAAACCTGTTAGCCTCTGAATTTTCCATTCCCCATTCTAAGTTTTCCCATAATCTGCTCCATTTCATTTCCACAACATAATCTTTGTCAACTCTATGGCCTTTATATCTAAATCCTTTTTATATTTTTTAAAACCCAGCATAAAAACCAATAATTCACTTTCCGTATAATCACTTTTTTCATAATTATTCTTCCAAAACTTCATTATATGTAACCTTTCTATTTTCAAGCATTTACATTCAATTAACAAATGCCTAATATTTTCTATTCCTTCCTTACATAATTTACCAAAATAAATCACCCATATTTATGTGATGCGATGTGATGTACTATGACTTCTCCTTAAACAAAGTCAGGAATCTCTCAGCAACTATGCCCAAAGAAACCTGTTAGCCACTTTACCTTCCCCTTCCATTCACCACCCTAAACTTTATTAGTATTCAAAAAGGTTACACAAGTTACATTTGACAACATAGTTCTTACATATAAATTGGTTCACAGAACTACATATGTACAATGATTTGATCAGTGCATTATATGCGTTAGCAAACAAGAAGTATTTAAGAAAAAAAAGTTCAACAAAGTCAAAGATGATCACTCAACAATAAGATTATATACAATTAGATAGACTCCAATTAAACTAAAGCAGGAATGTGTCCAATTTGTGTCAGTTGACTTCAAAACTGGCACAAGGGTCAATGTTAGATATGGTTTTTCTGTTAGTACTTTTATATAAGTTCTTCCATATTTCAAGTCTCAATGTACTTAGTATGATCTGTAATCTTCATGTCTCTTTCATGTATGGTTTGCAGTTTATTTCTGAATGTGTTTGGGTATCTTTTGGGGTTATAATTATATACGAAATTACACCTTGTACACCATAAGGCATAGAGTATAAATGTGCAGATTCTTATTTCAGCAAATATACCCCTTTTAAATGAGTTAAAAAGGGTTTTCACATTGATCTTTTTATCCTTGAGTGAAGTGCTAATTATTGCACAAATTTTTTTCTAGACTTGGGTATGAGAAAAAAGGGTGATTTTGTGTCTCCAAGTCCCTATGGCAAAAATTACACATATCATCTATATCTTTGTAGTTTCTTTGGTATTTCAAAAAATGTTGCATAGGTAGCGAGTCAAGATTTATCTTTAGGAGAAAGTCAAAATGTTTTGGTTCACATGATGACAGTTTGAATTTGCGACATAATTGTTTATTAGTGATATGAAGTGAAGTTTGTACATCACCTTGACTTGGATGTAGAAGTTGATGAACTTCCCAATATTTATATTTGGCTTGTGGTGGTTTGAAGTTGAGATTGTGGATTGTTAGTAATGGTGTATTATTATTATTATTATTATTATTATTATTATTATTATTATTATTATTATTATTATTATTATTATTATTATTATTATTATTATTATTATTATTATTATTATTATTATTATTATTATTATTATTATTATTATTATTATTATTATTATTATTATTATTATTATTATTATTATTATTATTATTATTATTATTATTATTATTATTATTATTATTATTATTATTATTATTATTATTATTATTACTACTACTACTACTACTACTACTACTACTACTACTACTACTACTACTACTATTACTATTACTACTACTATAATAATAATAATAGTAATAATAATAATAATAATAATAATAATTAATAATAATAATAATAATAATAATAATAATAATATTTTATTTATTTATTTATTTATTATGAAACAAACAATAAATGTATAATACAGTGAGATAAATTCCATACAAGAAAAATCTTGAGTGAGGTATTTAAATGTAACAACTAAAAACACTAATAAAATACAAAAAAAAGTATAAATATAGCATAAAATATTAAGATTTTACAGATATTACATTTGGCAATTCAATCACAGTAGTAAATAATTACAACATAACATACAGTATAAACAAACAAAAAATAAAACAAAATAAAATAAAACTAATGCTTAGCATAATATAACCAATGCCATAAATGTTTTTTTTTTAAAAAATCAAATAACTAGTGTTCATTAAATTCACAGAACAATCTCTTATAAACATATTAAATAATTTAGACCATTATAACTAAATTGCTTCCTACTGGATGTTTTAAGAAAATTAGGTAAAGCTAGCGGATATTTAGTAGATAAATGAGTATTTACTAAAAACACTAATAAAATACAAAAACAAAGTATATATACAACATAAAATATTAAAATTATACAGATATTACATTTGGCAATTCAATCACAGCAGTAAATAATTACAACATAACATACAGTATAAATAAAATAAAATAAACAAAATAAAACTAATGCTTAGCATAATATAACCAGTGCCATAAATACTTTTTAAAAATCAAATAACTAGTGCTCATTAAATTGATAGAATAATCTCTTATAAACATATTAAATAATTTAGGACCATTATAACTAAATTGCTTCCTACTAGATGTTTTAAGAAAATTAGGTAAGGCTAGCTGATATTTAGTAGATAAACGAGTATTTACAGCAGAAGATTTAGTATCCAAATGAAGTTTCCTACAATAAATATCAAGAATCACTCTATATTTATACAAATGGAAAACATCTTGTATATTAAAAGTGGCATAAATATCTTTAACAGATGTTGTACGTGATCTACCAAAAATGATACGCATTGTATAATTCTGTAAAACAGACAAAGTAGTCATTGCAAAAGTAGAACAGTTCCCTCAAACTGATATATTATAACATAATAAGCTTTGATAAGAAGAAATATATAAAGTAATCAAAGCTGATCGAGGAAAAAATTTAGATAAGTAGAAAAACATATAATTTAATTTACATAAACGAGAACAAAGAAAGTCAATATGGTTTGACCAAGATAGTCTGGAGTCAATAAAAACACCTAGACAGCAAATATTATCAACAAATGAAATGTTAGCGCAAGTACAAGTGCTATTACAATGCCAAAAATACTTATTACAAATAGTAATGTTAAGTGAATGAACATTTGACTTATAAGAAAAATTAATAGCTTTTGTTTTACTCTGATTAATTGATAAATTATTAAATGCTAACCATTTACTAATTAGAATTAAATCATCATTAATTATTTTTTCAACAAAATTATATGAAACTGCAGCATAAGATGAAGCAATATTATCTGCAAAACCATAAATCTTAGATTCTAAAGGTAAAGAAAATAAATCATTTATATAAATTATAAATAAAATGGGACCCAAAACTGAACCTTGTGATACACCATAGTTAACTGTTATAAAAGAACTTACAACACCAGAAATATTTGTTGCTTGTTTTCTATCCTTTAAGTAACTCTCAAACCATGAAATAAATCCACCACGAAAACCATATGAATATAAATGCTTAAGTAAACTTTTGTGAGATGAGTCAAATGCCTTAAACAAGTCTAAATAATTAGCAACAGTTTTAAAATCCTTATCTAGTGAAGTTATGAAATTGTTTACATGACTATAGAAAGTGTCCAAGGTACTTCTATCAGAAATAAATCAATATTGATGTTCAGAGAAAATATTATTTTTAGATAAAAATGACATCATTTTCTCTTTAACCACCATCTCTAACAATTTGGATATTACAGATAATTATTAATAGAAATTGGTCTATAATTGTCAAGCTGTTCAGGATCACCCTTTTTAAAAACAGGTGTAATAAAACCAACTTTCAAACAAGTAGGAAACAAACCAGCATTTATGGAAAGATTAATCAAATAAACAAGAACAGGTATGAAAGCTGACATTTTCCTTAAGAAGAAGAAGAAGGAAAAAGAAGAAGAAAAAGAAGAAGAAGAAAAAGAAGAAGAAGAAGAAGAAGAAGAAGAAGAAGAAGAAGAAGAAGAAGAAGAAGAAGAAGAAGAAGAAGAAGAAGAAGAAGAAGAAGAAGAAGAAGAAGAAGAAGAAGAAGAAGAAGAGAAGAAGAAGAAGAAGAAGAAGAAGAAGAGAGAGAGAGAGAGAGAGAGAGAGAGAGAGAGAGAGAGAGAGAGAGAGAGAGAGAGAGAGGAGGGGGGGGGGGGAACAATAACAATAACAACAACAACAACAACAATAATAATAATAATAATAATAATAATAATAATAATAATAATAATAATAATAATAATAATAATAATAATAATAATAATAATAATAATAATAATAATAATAATAATAATAATAATAATAATAATAATAATAATAATAATAATAATAATAATAATAATAATAATAATAATAATAATAATAATAATAATAATAATAATAATAATAATAATAATAATAATAATAATAATAATAATAATTACTATTCCATAAATGTCTTTTGTTCAACAGGTTATATTTTAATTACATCCAAATTACAAAACATTTTATTACATAAAATATTATGCATGCAAATTTGGGAAGAATAATGAAGCAAAGAATAAAATGTATGAGCTTTTAATATAAGGCAAAAATAAACATTAGTAATTAGCATGATCACATATGACCCTTTGAGACAGAAAAACAAGTTACTGTTGTATTGTAAAATTTATAAAATTTACAAAATTTTTGTTTACTTCTATATTTTTCAAATAATTTATAATTGAAGTAAAGTATATTTTTACAGCATATACTTCAACTTCATCACATGCAAAAATTGGAAATGATAAATTTTTCCAAGCTCTGTTATTACCAATGAGCTGCTTTTATTTGTTAGATAGCCAAAACACTAACATTTATTAGATTGCCATTTCATTAAAATTGATATTGAAAATATAAATGTTTATTTTATATTTGTTTAGACTTTTAACAAACAATGCAATAAAACACTATTGACAATATTTGGAAAAAGGGGCAATTTCCAGTTTTTATATCTATGATTTGAAATATATATTTATTAATTATATTTATATATTGGACTATTTTCATCATCTAATATGAGTATTGAATGTCTTTAGAAAAATTTAACTTTATTTAAATATTCCAAATACATTCAACTGTTACTAATATACAGGATAGAAAATAAAACATTTCAGGAGATATTATTCTTCTCTCTTCTTCGGGTGTTGCTGGCCTGACTAGTGACAGTTTAGCATGGGATTTGAACCTGGACCCTTAGATTATTGAATTTTAAGGTAATTCTCTAACCAACTGCACCAGTCTGCCAAAGACAACAGTCAGTAGAAAGTTCATATACTTATCTATGAGGTTTTTTCTGATTTTTGCACTTTTTTCTAAAAGCAAAATTGATTAGTGTTTTCCATACAATTATATATAGTCACATTATATTGACTTATGGGATTGTTTTCCATTGTCATGTGAGCAGCTTCTTTAAATTTTTTTCTTTGTACCAATTGTTTCTAAAATATATTATTTGATTTTAGGATATTTCAATTTATTTGTAAAAATAATGATTTTATAATACAACCATTAAAAAAATCAAGTCTTGCCGCCATACAATAAATTGGATAAAATAATAATTCAATCAGAAACTAATTTAAATACAATTATTATTGCACTGTGATGAAATACAATATTTATTGAAAGCTGAAATAGAATACATCTCATATCACATTGTTAATGACCTATCCATGTAAGAATAAAGTTGTATAATGTAATAGCTTAGAATTTGAATCCAGATAAAGATGAACACATTTCGGATTTCAACAAATAGAGGATTTTTCCAGTTAGCTAGGTACAGATAACTCAGATTGATTAATCAATGGTTATTACATATTGGTGTTAAATAGATTTTCTGATTAATGTCTATATATTAACTTCAACAAGTTCAGATTGTGCTTCCTAATACCAATAATATATATGTAAGAAAGAGAAATGTGTATGAGATGAATGATTCATATTTGATTTACATAACAACTAAGCAAAGATAAAACGATAAAACAATATTTAAAAACAGATAGATGAAAATAAAATACATAAAAAAAGGAATATTACTTTCAAAATTAAAACTTTATTTACACATTAGAGTGGATACAAAATCAATGATAGGATAAAATTATGTCAATAAGAATGTTTCAATGTATACATATAAATGTGGTATGCAAGCCATGTATATAGAAAATTCAAAAGTTGTATTAGATCAATAGCATAGTCTCAAGAGCAGCATAAGAAAATCATGATAGTTAATTAATGCGAGTAAGAAAGAAACATAAATAAATATAAATAAAATCAAAGATTACATTAATGCCTTAAGGCAGTGCATCATATGCTTAATTAGCTAGGAATATAAAGTAAGTCAAACCTATGTATAAGGTTTGGAAATTCCATTGATTAATGATTATTCTGGCCCAATACATGAATTAGGACTCTAGCCTCATCTGGCTCCAGGTTTGGTCAATTAGCCAAGGCTGACAAGTTCGTTTATCCTCATCTTTTATCTTGTAGAGGGATTTGAAAAATCGATTAACCATTGAGTCATCACAGCCATGACCAAATATCATACTACATCTGGCAGTCCAAATTGAGAAGTTAATGAAAGTGGCCAGTCTTATTGTGCCGAATTGATTCTTTTTAATTGCTGCATTAAGAGAAATGTTAACAGGGTCATAGCCATTTATCCGATCTAACGCTATATTACGGAGATAAGTCCAAGAATCACATTGATCCAGAATGTGGTCAATTGACTCCTCCTGTTTGTTACATAGGGGACAAAGGGGTTTGATGTTGTAGCCCTATATTATTTGTAATAATTTTATAAAAATTTTGCATTATCTGTTATTTTATTTAAGAGACTAACTTTATCATCTCCTGCTTAGTTTTATTAATTGCAATCTTATTAATCCCAGTGCATTAACTATTTTTAGTATTTAATTCCACTAGAGAAAACATAAAAAGTTTCAAATAATAATTGTTTTATAAAAAATGTTTTAAAACTGTTAAGATTCTTCAAAGAAAATGAGATTCAATATGTCACCACATAATGTTTCCTTTCTTTTAAATAAAAAATATTTTTTATAGAAAGTTTATACTTTAAATCCAAGCTTATTAACAGATAATAAGAAGCTTTAAATAAATATTTATAAAGTTAATACATTTCTTTGATGATTTTTTTAACAATTATAATCATTTTTCCTATTATCACGTTAACCCTTTATTAAATACAGTAAAATAATCTAACATGACTGCATTTACCAACTGAGTAATTGAGTGCTTGGAAGAGTTGATTGATGTTTAGAAAATTGATATCCTATTTACATTCCTAAATGAAATTGATTAGACTTAAACAATGTTATTTAACTGTCAATGCTAAAACAACAATAAATGTTATAAAGACTTTGAAATTAAAATTCTATGACGATTATTCTCTAAAAAAAGATCTTTATTAAAAAACAAAAAAAAAATAATATTCATCAATACATAATTCTATTTTGATAAAATAATAATAAAAATTGATTGATTAGAAAACAAAAACAGATTTCATTATTATTTTGTCAAAATATATGATAATAATTGACAAGATATTTCTGAAAATTCACATGATAAATCTAAATTTTGTCAGGCGTTGGTGGACTAGTGGTTAGCATAGCTGTCTTCCAAACAAGTGGCCTGAGTTCGCTTCCCGGTCAACGCATTTGACATATGAAAAAAAAAATCTAAATTTTAGAAAATGACTTTAGGTCATAATGGCTACGAATTATTTTCTACATCCAGAACCTCGAGTTGTCATATAGATAGAGTGTAAAATAATTCCAGGTCAAAGAGATATAGTTAGCTACCTCAAATGATTTGGTAAATGGATATCTAACTATTATTGTCACGAAAACAAAACAAGAATGAAAATTTTTAAATCTTTTACCACGTCATTTGGCATGCCTGGTAACTAATTTCTCTTTCATTGTTCATTCTTAATTATACTTTCAGAAAGAGTAACCTTTGCTTGATTAGCACAAAGTGCCATCTAAAACCACATACTAAAAGTTTTTAAAATTTGACAATTTTTTTTTTGTTTAAGCAGAACATATATACTATTTCCCCCATTCATCTGATAATAAACTGAAGTTCTACATTTCAATATAATTTTATTGAAAATATATTTATAACAAATTAATAAAGTAAATCTTGTAGTGATTTCTTATGTTAAAGATTTTAGTTAACATTTTCAGAAATTTGAAAAATCACATAATCACCAATTCATATGTTTACACAATTCTGTTAGTAAGATTACTGAACTCTCCATACAGTAGTGCCACCAAGTGCAAGCTTTTGTAATCGATAGATGTAGTAAGGTTTGTGCTTAAAATCTCTATCTAGTGCCTACTTATCCAATATCCCCATACTGGTTTCTAGATTGTGGCTTTCATCACTGAGGAGCCTTGGATTTGAGAGCACTGCATCCAGATCTTAGGATCTAATACAACCCTCCAATAGCCACCTTTTACCTATTTCATTAACTATAAAGACTTTTTGGTACTCTTATTAATAGAATGTGTAAGCATATGAAATGATGATCACATGATGTTTTGATGATTTTATATCTATCTTGCCCATAGTACTAAAATGTATAGATGCTGAACTGAGTTCAGATCTATATGACTATACAACTGAAAGAGTTTGAATTGGAAACATTATGGTGTTTTCATCTTCGGCTCCTAGCTTTATGTAACCAAATAGATAAAAGATGGCTGCTGAGGGTTGCATTAGATTCTATGATCTAGGTATGGTGCTCTCAACTCCAAGGCTCCTCACTGATGGAAGCCACAAGCTAGAAACAAGTGTGGACATGTTGGATGGGTAGGCACTCTTTAGAAATTTTATGCACAAATCTTCCTGCATCTGTTGATTGTGAAAGCTTGCACTTGGTGGCACTTCTGTATGGAGAGTTTGGTACTCTTATTAAATTTGAAAAAATATTATAAAATAGGATTAACAGTAGTACTTGTATATCACTCTCTGCTTGATTTTTGAAAATCTGTTCTCACATACTGATATGTAAATAATCAAACCAGAATTATTATTCAACATTTTGTTTTTTGTTGTAGACTCATATAATAATTTATTTCAGATTCTAAACTATAAATTGCAGCTAGTGAATTCTTATTGAAATAAAGCTCCCAAGTCTCTGGTTTGATTAAGAAATATTATCAAGTAATTTCAAACAATTGACATAACTAGTACCATAACTAGTCATGAAAATATTAGTTCTTTTATGATTAAGTTCATTCTACATAATTTATTCATAACTTTCAGTACTTATATAATATTGAATAAATTTTCCTAGCAAAAATTAAATGTCAAAACATTCACAGAAGTTATCAAATTGTAAAATGAAAAAGTTTTAAATGTTAGCTTAGGTAAACTAGTTGTGTGATATTTCTGTTTCATCCATTTTCTCGGCTGTAACAATCATTCTTTAAAAAAGTTACATCATTTGGATACATGTTTTTTTTTTACTTTATGTAGGGTGGTGTTTTAAAAGTATAGTTAGATCATGTGATTTTTTTTTCCTCTGAAAAACAATCTGCCATTTGAAATCATGATTGTTAGTATAAATACTCTCACCAAAATAATAGATTTCGGCAACTGTTTTGTGTTCTTTTTATCAATCAGACTAAGTTTGGCATATGTCTTTTTTGATATTAAATTACTAAGCATCCATATTCCTGACTATATGAAGTATCTTAGTTGTAAGTTTGTAATTAAAAACTAATCTACAAATTTAAAAGTAGTATTACCATTTAGTATCTATTGATTACTCAAGCTTGTGTTAGATGGCTCTGGAATGTAGTGAATTACTGTTACTAATGAAGATATTGAAAATAGAGAACAAAAGTATCACATGACATTCTAAATACAAATCTTGTAATCATTTAAAAAGAATAAGCGAAATATATACTATCAAACAATGAGGATTGCCAATTCCTCAACAAGCTTTGTAATAAATGCTTAGCCAGAGCCAGCACTTAAAATATCTCTGTCAGGAACCCCCCAAACCCCTGACCATGGTTTCATGCTTTGGCACTCTTCAGACAGGTGCCAGGGTAGGTTCTGAACCTACCCTGGCACCTCTCTGAGGAGTGCCAAAGCATGAAAACATGGCCAGGGGTTTAGGGGGGTTCCTGACAGAGATATTCTGAACCTAGTCTGGCACCTCTCCGAGGAGTGCCAGAGCATGAAACCATGGTCAGGGTGTTGAGCAGTTCCTGACAGATATTTTAAGTGCTGGCTCTGGCTAAGCATTTATTGCAAAGCTTGTTGAGGAATTGGCAATCCTCATTGTTTATAACTTACAAGCTTAAGAGATAGGGTCATGTGATCTATGACTCTTACTTTGACTATTTATATCTACTATTATTTTTAAAAAAAGTAAATACACTTTATATTAATATTTCAAACATTTATTGATGTGTGGTTTTGAACCCAGATGTATAAGATGGAGTGGATAACTGAAGGGAGCTTGAAATCCTGGGTTCAAATCCCATCTAATTATATCTAATTTGGGTGTATATAATATAATTGTATTTAAATATTAAGTTTCACTAAAATTATTAAGGATTATTCAATGATGTAAGTATACTAATATTATTAAATTGTAAAAAAATAATTGCTTGGAAATAATTATTTACTATAGTTTGATCATAACGCTGGACAACTTATTAAATGAGATCTAATTTCAATAGAAAACTTACACAACTTCAAAATAAAATCAAAAATTCACAATGTTTCTTAGCTATATTGCCGATAGTGGCTATTGATAACTTCTATTTGATTATTAATATAAAAGTTGTTAGAAATAGACATTCAATTTTCATCTTTTGTTTGAGTATATTCAAAATAATTCTGTTTTTGCATCTGACTAAAATATTTCCATTTTGAATTTTCAACACAGTTATTAAATCAAATATTACTAATATCATAAGTTCAAAAGAATAGATAAATCTGTTCAGTTTGATTGACTAATGTAAAGAGATGGTTTATTTAGAGCTCATGAGAATGAGGTGTACTTCTGGTTTAATTATATATACTGTAACTAATTAAAAATATGAGGATAAACTAGTTTGGGGAAAAATAAAATTATAATGGCTAGTATGCCTTTCTACAAGTTTTTATAAGTTTGTATAAGTTTTAGTTATGTGTATATGGTCTATCTGGTTGCCACTAGGCTATCTAAACCTAGATAAAGTTACATTATATACCTACTTATAGATGTACCAGGTTTGAACCCATTTGATGCATTATTTATAACAGAATGTAGGATTTTGTATTTTAAAACCACGTTACATTTGCATTAATATTAAGAGAAAATCATCCTTATTATTCTTTAATAGTGCAAATAAATTATCAGACAACATTATTATATAAGATTTTGATATCATAAGTGAATATTTGACACTCTCATAAGTCTTACTAGCTCATATTATATTATATCAATTTATCGGTTGCAATTCACTAAATCTTGAGTGACATTTGATGATCTTTGATGGCAGTCAGTATCCCTAATGATGGCTCACAAAAAATAAATAAATACAGCGAAAACCATTATTCATATGGCCGTTAAACACATTTCGACTATTGAATAATCAGATAATGATGATGATAATGATACTTCCTGCCACAGCTTTAGAGCTAACTCGCAATATAAATTTAATCTATTACCAATTTATAATTACTTAAAATATATTTTAACAACTAAGACCATCAATGATGATGATGATCACAACTAATCTCTTGAGAAAGATATACACCTTTTTTAATAAAACAAATTTAACATTTACTACTGATTAATACAGATAGAAAATTTACATAATTAATAATGTAATATATAGAGTATATGAGCACAGACTTTCACTCGACCCACCACTTTTCATTGTTTACACTTAAATAGTAATAATAGCAAAGATCTTTCCCTTAATGACATGCACTCAATGTTCATATCATATAGTGTGATGTGTGTGCATTAATTTCTTTAGTGAATAACTAAAATAACCCTAGAAACATTTTTATTTTAAAAATAAACACTCTATGCACACTCACAGTCACCTATTGCATATAACATATATATTTTCATCTTTATAAATTTAAACATAATATTAACCAGGAAATGAATATAGAAAAATTTGTTAGATTATAGAGATTAGAGCATTTAAAGAAATCAGCTTCAAATTACCTATCTGACTTTCCACTGATCTAGGTCATTAATTACTTTTAAAATCCATCTCTCCTAATGCTAAATTTCTACTAATTTTTAACATTCATTCTCAACAAATATACATGTAAGCATAATTATATTACTAGGTGTGTGTGTATATATGTGTCAATTCCCATTATGAATAAAAAGACTATTAAACCCTTTTTACATACAATAAAACAACATTTCATAATATTTGAATCAATACACAATAAACACATTTTATAAAAATAAAATACATATATTCTCATTTTAAGATTCAAAGATTTAAAGATTTACAGAGAGAGATAAATGGATTATTATTAAAAGATTTGTTAATAATCACTGATAAAAATATAATTAAAATTGATATAACCCGTTCTTCTTTTACCCTCTGATGTAAAGACAGTTTCAAAGAGTCCGATGAATTTTATTTTAAAGTCAGCTTGTTGTCAGTTTAGAATTTGAAATCAGCCATACGCCAATATGTAACATGTGTAGATTTACCAATTATAGCAGTTTACTGGACCAGTCCTATTTTTGGCTTAGGCTTGCAATTCTTTTTACTGCGATGATGATGAAATACATTGCTTCCATAGGGACCATTTTCTCATTGGGATGGTTTCTTCCTTTCTTCTGGGCATAATTATGTTTGATAGATCAATATTTCTGCTTTCCATATATTTTAACATTTTGCTTTACACTTTGATTCAAACTTAGCAAATAGCATAGATGAAATATCATGGTTTCACAAATTTCAGCATTTTTACTTTGTAGTAGCATTCAGATTTAACAGCACAGGTGAGGCAATAAGTTTCTTTTTTCATATTTGGCAATGTTATAATATATTTTAAATACTTTAGATTTAAACCCTTCTGATATGCATAAGTTTGCTGGTGGGCCACTGGAAACCCCAACAAAATATCTTTCTAGCCTACGATCAGGCTGTAGAAACTTATAACTATATAAAAGTTATAATGGTGTTTTCTGAAAGGCAATCAAATTTATTCTCCCCATTTCTTTTTTATTGTCAGAGCATATATGTGCTCTATATGAGGACATCACACATATTTTTGTTACTAAAATACATGGTGATCTATAAATCAAGGCATATGGACAAAGTCTTTTCAAAAATTGACAATTTTTAAAATTTATTACTTAATCTGGTCCCAAAAATGATCTGTATATCTTGGCAATTATTAACAAGCCTTTGTCCTTATTCCTCCACATGGCCTTTTGACTATGTCAACCCTGACCATTTTATCTCTTCTCATTACCCATTGACATTAGGTGAAACCTTTAACTCTTTCAGACAAAATAAAATAAATTGATCTTAAATAATATAACTGTTTTATAAAGAAACAATAAAATGATTTAAATAAAACCTTTTCTTTTAATATATCTATAAATACACAAATACTCACTCCATACAATATATAAAACTTGCGTATTAAAAATAATATGAATGATTTAAAAAGCTATAAATTAAAATTCATGAAATAAATCAGTAAGACAAGTATTAGAATCAAAGTATGAATAAAGAAAAAATAAGATAACCTAGAAAATATGAATTAGCTTTAAAGAAGGTATAAGTCAGAAAAATGATTAATTGAATAGTTTGTGTCTACAGACAACTATTTATATGTGCTTTAAAATTCTAACTTTTAAGTACAACTATTAAACCATTCAAAGTATATACTACTCTTTTTACTAATACAAAGACAAATAGAGAGAGAAACAACTATTTCTTCCACTCTGTCTTTGAGGCTTTGGGTACTTGGTCATGTAGGGTTTGAAACTAAAGCTTTCCCTTTCTATAAAAGAAAATATGATGATTTTTTTATTTTATGCACACACTATTGCAATTTAGCCACAGGCTAAATTGGAATGTGTACAATTCCCCCCTTCTTCCAATAAAAAAAAATCATACTTTCTCATTAATTTCCCATAACCAACAAAATTGAACACAATTTTTTTTCAATTGCTGACCAATTGCAAATGTCATCCATGTGCCCATTAAATTTATTCTTCATTAGGAAATCTGGTACTATGACTTAATTAGAAAAATCTTTGACAGATAATCTCAAAAATTATTCTGCTGAAGGATAAGGGATCAAATTTTCTTGCATTATATGTTCCTTTATTTCCATCAGAAGTAGCAAGCATAAAAGCATTCTTTCCTACCTGACTAATAATCTGGAATGGCTCTTCATATAAATTTAGAAACTTGTTGAATTGGTTTCTTTGTGGGTTGCTAACATGAGGGATGTGTCCTAGCACAGTCATTTGCCTTAAATGGATGTGGTTTGGTTTTAGATTGTTTTACCCTTTTCTGGCCCATTAACTTAAGTTGATCCCTGGGTCTATCAAGGTCATTACCATTATTTGTCTCCTCTGGGATAAAGTGTAATAGGATTTCAATCAGTAATGGTTCCCATTTTCTGTAATGCAGCCTAATAGAAGGAAATCATGTGGATTCATTACAAGTTATATTAATGAGATTGACTAATTCATAAAGTTTATTTACCAACTGTCTGTGATCATCTGGAATGACTCTACAAAGTCTACTACACTCATGAATAATGCAATACAGGGATTGGACTGTGGATTTCATATAGAACTCATGACATTCTTAATATTCTGAGTTTGAAGTCAATCCATGTCTTTGAATACAAAAGCAGTGGTGTGATCTGTTAAAATTACATCAGGTTTACCTACTGATGGAAACTGGTGGTTTGTAAGGTACCTGATAACACCCTTGACATCAGTCTTTGGTACTGCAAATGCCAAAACAAATTTAGAGAATTTGTCAAATGCAACTAAAATGAACTTTTGCCTGTTATAGGGTGGGAGTGGCCCATAAATATCAAGCACTAACAATTTTTTAGGCCAATACAGAATTATGGGTTGTATAATGCCTATGAAATATTTAGCATGATATTTAGTTTTAATACAAATTGTATAATATTTAATTATATGACTAATACTTTTGTACATATGATTCCAATAGAAGTAATCTTTTAATACATAATAGATTTTTGGAACACCATAATGGCCATATTTACAATGAGCATATTTTACTAATTCATTAATTAGAGTTTTAGGTATCATGATCATCCAAGTGTTAACATGATTAATTTTAATCTTATACATGAAAACATCTTGATTTAATTTATACCGAGTAAAAATTCCCTTTAGATATTTCTTGGAACTGTTACTGTTTATGGGATTACTCAGAATGGCAATGATTTTGCCTAACTTTAAGTTTTGTTTTTGAATTACAGATAGATTATGATAGTCCTTTAATATAGCCATCTCTGATTCAACATTAATATTATTAATCAAGATATTCTTAGTATCTGGATATTGCAGTACAAGGCAGACAAGGTGACAACTAAGAATATCAGTAGGTATATCCCTGCATCCAGCCATCCCTCTTCTATGTATTTAAATGGATATGGTCCTATACATGAGAGATCAGAGTGGCTTGAGGTCAACCTGGGCATGACAATAATATTGGCATCAGCATGGGATTTGGGCTTTCCATCATCAGATTTTCAATGGTATGGATGTCTGAAGAGTTAGAGGTTGGAGTGGATTGAAGCCTATCCATTAAAGTATGAAGATTTGCTATCTTAATATAAACTGAGCACTGATTATATATACATGTGTGGAAAATGATAATCTGGACCAACTGATGCATGCTGGTTTAGCATGAAATACGTATATTCATGATTATTTATCTTTTCTACATGTATGTGGTCATGTGTATCAATAGTATGAGATACTATAAATAGTTGATGGGTGTTTGAAAATCTGAATTCAAGTCCACTGTATTTGTATAATTTAAATATATCACAGATATTGTACATTATATGTGTATTATATCTAATTTTTGTATTAATTGATGTAAAGGTTTTTTAAATTTATTTTATTGTAAATAATAGTAGTAAATAATTTATTTTTTGTTAAATTGTAAAGTAAAAGAAAATATATTTAGACTTTGTATTAAATAGTTATTTTATTTTTTAATTAGGTTTCTGTGTCCATTGCCATTTCTCACATGCATATGTCAGCAAATCCATTTAAATAGTAAAAGTCTTTAAAGTATATATAATAGTACATATTATTTTGAAATTGTTACATTAATACAATTTACGAAATCTATTATATATGCAATTAAATTTATCGATGCTCTTATTGTTAGATTACTTAGTGGTGTATTTGGTATATCAAAATACCCTTTTACCTACTGAATTATTTTATCTTAGCTTTTGTTAGATAATTATTTTTAAATGTTAAGAATACTCGATCTTATTTGGTTAATGATATAATAGCTCAAAGTAGAGATTAATCTTTGCTTTCCAATATTATGTTTAAACCCATCTTTTAGATAAATCTGTATTTCATTATAAAAGAAGAGAATGTTGATAAGATGTTAAAAAAATAAGAATCTCATTGTTATTATCATTGCTATTTAATTAAAAGAACTTAAATTATCTTATTATTTTAGATTATCATTGCAAAGTTGCTTATAACACTTCTTTCTTATACACTTTAATGCAACAAATTTTCTTAAAAACTTCTTTATTCTCCTTACAGTTTCAACTGTCCAGCAGTCTTCATCAGAGCTCTATCTTCTTCTCTGCTTATTCTTTATTCTCCTTACAGTTGCAGCTGTCCAGCAGTCTTCATCAGAGTTCTATCTTCTTCTCTGCTTTAATTTTTTTAGTTAAAGCAGAGAAGAAGATAGAGTTCTGATAAAGACTGCTGGACAGTCGAAACTGTAAGGAGACTAAAGAAGTTTTTAAGAAAATTTGTTGCATTAAAGTGTATAAGAAAGAAGTGTTATAAGCAATATATATGATTATATGAAGATATGCAAAGAAAGTGAAAGAGAAGAATAAGAGAATATACTTCTGACAAAGTTAGTATTCTTTACAACTGAATTATTTAACATTTAAAAACCTGAGATTATTATTCATTATTATTGTTTGTAGAATGTAACAATGAATTATCAATCAACCATTGGTCTAACCACTCATTGGGTAAAATAATGCATTAAGTACCATGTGATTAGCCTATGAGAGGATTTGTTTAGTTATTATGCACTTAGCTTATAAGAGGATTTACTTCATGTTATATGTTTATTTAATGCATTAGAGTTCATGTACTGAGATCTATATTTAGACCTACAGTTTACTTTATGATTGCTTGGTCACCCTTTGGAGGTTACACTTTAATGTAATGCGTTTAGCCCAATGACACTTTTAATTCTAGATAACTATTACACGTTGATAACTAGTTCTTATCCAAAAACAAATCCTGAAAACATTTAAAATTCTACAGTTTCTATTTTTCAAGTCCTTGTTTATATATATAAATAAAATAAATGAACAGTTTATTGCTTGAGAGTTCATTAGTAATTTGAGCAGTAGGAGTGAGCTATGGTTCATGGATATTGAACTCCAAAATTCACCACTCAAGCATTGCATTACATCTCATAGAGTTATATTTTTTGTAAACATATGAGATTTGATATAGACGTAGAATTAATAGATGTTTCCCTCCTGTCTCTCCCCCCCCCCACCTCTTTATATGCTGTTTTAAATAAAACATCTATCGAGATTTCTTCTTTGTTTATCTTGATGGGTTCAGTTTCACTTTGGTAGCTGCGTAAAATATTTTTTCTGAACTTGGCAATAAATTGCTGAATCGATTTCACGTAAATATCACTTTACTCAAGAGAGTTAAGATTAAAAGCAAGTAAATGTGAAGTGAGAAAAAGTGCAGATCAGAGTAAATTGTATATATATATATCACCATCTCTTTTTGTTATTCTACATATGAACTAAATGAGATAGGATTTTAATGCAACATTATTTACTAAAAATAATGAAAAACATTTTTATAAAAAGTCATTTTATATATATTAAAAAATAATTCTTTAAAACTATCAAATGTTTTACTTATAATATTTTTAATGAATCTATGACTTATTTATTTTCAATACTTATATCTTTATAGCTATTTTTTTTAAAAAGTCAACTTCTCCATTAACTTCTCCCTCCACTTTAAAATATTTTTTGTCTAATAAATATAAAAATGAGTAGTTAGAGAAATCAGCTATGATTTTTGCTACAATTTCTAACATTCCCATAAATCCATGCATTAAGTGTCATATAGATTTGTATAGAAGTATATACCCTGGGTCTTTAGTATTATGCAACCGATGATGTATTATCCTGAAGCCATATCAGTCTGATCTTGTGATTTTTAAGATAACGTTTCCAAGTGATTTGCGGACAATTGTCCGCAGATCACGTGGACACGGTACGTTAAAAATCGCAAGATTAGATTGATATGCCTTCAGGGTAATACGTCATCAGATGGATAATACTAAAGTACCAAAAAAAATCAGTAATGCTGATTTTTTTTTCATGTGTCAAAGCATCGGTCGGGAAGTGAACCCACGAACCCGGGACAACTGTTTCTAAGGCATCCGTGCTGACCACTCGGCCACCAATGCTTGATTGTGATGCTGACTTTTGACAGTAAATCATACAAATAAAGAATCACAGAGCTAATCACTAAAGTTAGCTAGGACATTAAGAAATTAACTAAGGCAAAATTAACTCATGCATCATATTGATCAGTGTAAAGAGAGTAATGTATATTGTAGATATTTTTTTAAAATGTAGAGAAAAAAATATATTTTTTTAATTAAAAGTTTGCAAAAATATCACAAATAAGTTGGATAATAATGTTGTGAAAGAACAAACTCACAGAAGTATTATTAACAAAATGATTAAAACTTCATGAAATGAACAAAACAATCTGTTCAATTTAATGTTGATAGCGAAAATAATGATAATTTATTACCAAGGTTGAAATACTTACAAATGGATAGTTAAGAAGTAAACTTACATTATTACTCAAAATGATAATTTAATTAAGTACTCAAAATTTGAAACTAAATATTAAAATTTAGATGCTTACCAAAACATTAATTGTGGATTACTAATTTCTAGCAATTAAAATATCAATCCACCAGCTATACAAATTAACAGGTAGATATTTGATGAAATTTGATAAAGTTTTAGATTAGTTTTTGGAAGATTATCATTGTGGATCTTAATTTTTGGCTTTTTCAAATTATAAAATACAAGTTAACTTTTCAATAAATCATTCTAAAAAAAAGTATTAAAACACTAAACATCACATGATCACCATTTCCTATGTTTTCACAAACTGTTACAGCAATGACACCCAGTACAAGCAATAACAATCATTGGATGTATGATGGTTTGGGCATAAAATCTCTATCTACCACCTATTCATCCAACATTGCCAGGCTAGTTTCTTACTTGTAGCTTTTATCAGTGATGAACCTTGATTTGACAGCACTGCACTTACATCTTAGGATCTAATACAACTAACCATTCAGCAGCCAGCTTGTACCTTTTCAGTTGACTATAAAGCTTTAAGTTCAAAATGACAACGGCTGTTTTTAATCCAAGCTGTCTCTTGAATAGTCATATAGATCTGAATCCAGTTCAATAAATATAGATTTTAATGTCTTTGGTTTGTTAATAACCATAGTCACCATCATCCCATGGGCAGGAATAGTATTAAATTACTAAACATCTCATGATCACCATTTCCCATGCTTACACAAGCTGTTAGAGCAGTGACAAACTTTCCATACAGTGATGTGGTTCAGTTCTATATGACTCTATAACAGAATAAGCTTGGATTGAAAATGTTATCTGTTTTCATTTTGGATTCATAGCTTTAAAGTTAACTAAAAGGATAAAAGGTGGCTGTTGGAGGATTGCATTCGATCCAAACAGATTAGGATGCAGTGCTCTCAGATCCAAGGTTCATCACTGATGTAAGCCACAAGCTAGAAATTAATCTGGGGATATTGGATGAGTAGGCACTAAATAGGGATTTCATGCATAAATCTTCTTGCATCCATTGATTACTGCGACTTGCACTGGCTGGGTAAAGGTATTTTGAAACATTTTATTCTTACAGTCAATAAGATAGTATAGACAAACTAAACCAATACACATCACATGATCACCCCTGTATGGAGGGTTTTGCATGATTTAATATAGACAAACTACACATTCAAGATACAGGAGCAGTTTAGCAAAGATTTTTATAGAAATAAATCATCATTTAATGAAGTAATAAATATTCATTATATAAAGATGTTAAAAAATGCAAAGCTATTAGTTTATGGATGCATAACTCACAAAAATTCTCTTTCTCTTAAACAAAAAAAATATCTGTTGTAAAAAAAATATTCATATTATAAATATAAATCATTGTGCTTATAAATAAACATTTTCACAATTTTT
This sequence comes from Epiperipatus broadwayi, assembly GCA_028023455.1. Lineage (NCBI taxonomy): Eukaryota > Metazoa > Onychophora > Udeonychophora > Euonychophora > Peripatidae > Epiperipatus > Epiperipatus broadwayi. The sequence goes on along the minus strand of JAQFVV010013026.1, from coordinate 167,824 downwards.
TTTAAAAAAAGCCTTTTATGACTCTTCCAATATTTTTTATACCTTTACATGTCTCTGCAATATTTTGTCAGTTATCATAAAATTAAATTATACTATTAATAAATATTTAACTATGAAATTAAGAATAAAAAGAGTATACAAATTAAATGCATGTTATTTGTGTTTGTAAAACTATATTTGTATTTGATAAATTTAAACTAACCTGCTTCTCTATTGGATTTACGTCTGCTATATATATATAAAACAGCCTTTAAATGACTCACTGCAGAGCTAAGCTTTTCCAGAAGCCTGTCATTGAGGAACTATAAAAGAGAAGGCAGCATTCATCATACTTACCAATTACTGGACATGAGCTTTTCATGATTTTTATTTTTGTTTAATTTTCTTGATAAGTATAACTAAATACCCATTTTCTGCTAATATTGAATATCTACTTGGGTTTTCTATAATCGAAAGATTTCACGTTGTTTATTTATATATAATATTTAGTGAATTAAATGTGAAAGGTGTTTTAAGCTTCATGCACTTAGTTCAGAAAGCTTGAGTTTGGCTTATTTATATATAAATTTAAGAAGAGAAAAAGGTGTTTCATCTTTTTCTCATATTTCTGGCTTGTTTTTGAATTGAGAGTTCCACGTGCAATCATTATTACATATGATTGGCTGTCGCATAAGCATTTTTAAGGTGCATCAGTCAAAGGTTTTAGCCTTTCATGTTATTATTATATCATCTGCTTGTGCTTAATAAATTTAATATATTTACATTTGTTACTATCATTTGATTACATTTGAAAATTACTTCGTAGTAAATTGAAAGATTTCACATTGTTTATTTATATATAATATTTAGTGAATTAAAGGTACAAGATGTTTTAAGCTTTATGCTCTTAGTTCAGAATGCTTGAGTCTGGCTTATTTATATATAAATTTAAGAAGAGAAGAATGTGTTCCATCTTTTTCTTACATTTCTGGCTTGTGTTTTTGAATTGAGAGTTCCATTTGCAGTCATTATTATATCTGATTGGCTGTCACATAAGCATTTTTAAGGCACATCGGTCAAAGATTTTAGCCTTTCATGTTAGTATTAGATCAGTTTTTTGAAAAAAAATCTTAAACATGAGTAGAACATGAAAAAGTGAAATTTGAACCTATTCATAACATAAGTGAAGGCTGTAACAAAAACTTACATATATTTCTGCAAAATATATATATTATTCATGATAACTTTTTTATCACACTAATTACCATATATATATATATATATTGTAATTAACAACATAATGAAGAGATTAATTGGATAGTGATAGATGAAACATTAACTTAACCTTTACTAAAATGGATATAATCACTTTAATGATGATCTTTAATGTCAACAGAATATTTACAATATCTTAGCAATACCCTAAATTTATATTAATAAATAAGAATAATGATGATGATAAATGATGAAAATCATCATTATTATTATCTCAAGGTTATTATGAACTTAAAGTATAACTATGTATTTATTTGGCTAGAATATTCAACCTATGTTTTCATATTCATAAATTAAATTTAAGGTAATATCAGGATTTAAAATATTTATGCTAATAAATAAGACTTACAATTTTAATCTTTAACAATAAATCTTTATTATTTATATGGCTAAATAGCAACAGGTAGTTAATTGTATGTAATCATATCCTAAGTAATCAAGCATTAATGTTTAGATTGTGTGGGAGTACCAGAAATAAATATGAATAATGTTACTCTTAAAAATAGTGTACCTTAATGTAAATGCATAATATTAAGGCCATGTGACCGTACTTATTTATCAGGTGGATGGTCGTTAAAAAAATGAAAGATAAAGATTAAGTAAATCAAATTTATTAATAAACAAAAAATTATAAAACAAAAGGTATGATTTAAGTTTTCAGCATTTAATATAAATAACTTCTCAGGATGTTACTTAGGGAAGCTGGAACCATACTTTCCTATTAAATAAATTGTATGAGTGTAACTCACGTTATATAGGTAAGACACATACATAATTGAAAAAGGTTGTTAAGCAAATGATAAAGAAACTTAAGTATTACTAATTGTTAATCAACACAGTGAACTAATGTTTTATTTGATCTTTTAAATAAAGTAGTTTAATCCATTTTTCTTTAGGTATATAGCTGATATAAACATAGTTATCTATGAGAACATTTACCCAACTATAATATAATTCTCTAAAGTTCTGCCATTGTTTTGCCTATTTTTTTATTGGTATGGGTGGTATTACATAAGATGCTTATCTAAGCTAATATTTATAAATAAAAGACTATAATGTGTTTTGTTTGGAGCTTTCTCTACTAAACAACAATATCGTCAAGCATTTGGTGGTCAAAGATCAGCACAGTTGCTTTACAAGCAGTTGTCCTGGGTTAGCGGGTTCGCATCCCGGCCGATGCTATGACACATGAAAAAAAAAACAATATTATTCCTGTAAGTCTTATTGCTACAAATATAATTTATTACATAAAATATTCTTCATATGAACCTTAATGTATCTATATTGATAAATAAAGGGTAATTCTTATAAAATCTTCCAATTATACATAAATATACGCATTTGTACATATACTTCTGATATACATTCCTTACAACAGTATAGACTAAGCTTGAGATCAATAAAACATGTGCAACATATAAAATATTATATTTCAGTTATGAATAACAATAATTATCATTAATTAACTCACAATCTGTCTCTAAAATACAGTAAATACACGTATGCACAGCAAACTATTAATGCTAAAATTATGATATGATTTAAATATACTATCTGTATAATCAAGAACTTTTATTGAACAAAACAATAATCTATAACAATAATTAAAAGTTCCAATATTTTTATCTTGGGATAATCTTTTCAATTGTTTTAAAATAATTAAAATCCTTAGCCATTTTAATTGTGAAATACCAGCAAATGGAGCAAAACTTAATCCCTTATGGAATAATAGATAATGATAAAATTTTAACTTATGAATTAAATCCCTTAATGGTGAGTTTTGAAATTTTCAAGAAAATCATAAGTTGTTTTCTTCATTTCGATATGTGTGGAGTGTGTAGTTAGTAGTCTCCTGGGAAGTGAATTCCATTAATTATTTATAATATATAGGGTATATGAGCAGAGACCTTCACATGACCTTCCACACTATCTCACTGATACACTTGAACACATATATGTTGAAAAGATAAATAATCACCAATATACGTATTTCATGCTAAACCAGCAATCATCAGTTGGTCCAGATTACCATCTCTACACATATATGCTATAAATACTCAGATATATATTAAGATAGCCAAATCTCATACGTTAATGGACAGGCTTCAATCTACTCCACAATCCAACTCTTAGAAAAAGTTCACCAGATTTAAAATCTGTTTAATAATAAGTATCCAATATGCAGGTGTTTATCTGAAAACCTTTAAGTTAATTGAAATAAATGTAGTATCACATGACTTTAGAAGTTAGCAAGTGAAGTATAGCTTTCCAATGTAGTTTAAAATTTTTTATTTCAATAACATTTTTAAATTTGATTTTATTTGTGCATTTTAAGATGATCAATATTTTCACATTTTGATTATTCATTTGGACAATTCAGAGATACATTTGCCACATGGAGTAAATGCTTGTCAGTTTTACTCCTTCATCATCATAGTTTATGATGCCAAAATGGCTAAACTTAAATCGAGGCTTTGTGCAGTTTTCCTGTAGATAGCTAACAATGAAAGAACAAGATTCCTTTTTTGATAGAGCAAAGTCACATGACCAGTTCCATCATCATCCTTGCTCAAATTTTTAAATTCTTTTAGCATTTTACATGAAAATTTTTTTATCAATGCTAAGATATTTTCTTGAAGACAATTTTTTGAAGTTTTGAAGAAATTATAATATCAAATACAATGAAACCATTTTAAAATTACAAATAATATTTTAAAGTATATTTAAAATAAAATATTATATTCTTTAATAAAAATTACTATACAAAAGCACAGATATTAAAATAAATCTTTTTATTATTTCCATATGTAATTGTTCTCACCTTAAACTACATTTTATTACAAATAATGTAATACAGAGAGCGTACCAATAGCTCAAACAAACTCTTAATTGATAAGTGCGGTAAAAGAAAATATTTAAAATCGCTATCTGGAACATTATCATTCCCAGATAAATTGGTTTCGAGCTTATGGCTCATCTCAGTGAGCAGTTAGAATATTCAGACACTAGCTATCGGTATGCTCTCTGTATAACTGTAGTGTTTTGTATAAAATGGCGGACATGTTTGTGCACTCCAGAAAAAACTAGAATGTATTCGAGAGGTTGTTTTAGATCGCGTGCTGATAGCTGTGGAATTTAATTAAGGCATTGACATAATGGCGATCGACTATTCCAAGAGATATTTGCTGATTGTAAATATTTCTGGATAAGAGACGATACCTTATTGGACGGTGTATTAATTGCTACAGTTGTCAGCAAGCAATAGAAGACTGGGTAACATCTATGCAGGGCAGCAATTAGAGGACAACTCCAATAGAGAGCAGTCACGCAGTAGTTGAGTAGCAGTTTTGGAGTAGACGTCAGTTTAACACCAGCAGAGATATCTCGCGTTAGTGCTTGCGGTTAATGACCAGCACCCAGTGGAAATGTAGTTCACGGATGTAGCTGAAAGAGACCGCAGCAGAGAAGAGCATTAGTTGCAGAGAAGAGCATTAGTTGCAGAGTAGGGCATTAGTTGCAGAGTAGAAGCATTCGTTGCAGAGCAGCGCATTAGTTGCAGAGTAGAAGCATTTGTTGCAGAGCAGAGCATTAGTTGCAGAGTAGAAGCATTGGTTGCAGAATAGACCATTCGTTGGAGAGCACTCGTTGGAAAAGAACGGCGTGGGAATTGCGATTACGTAAAGTAGAGAGTTGTTGCAGACTGTTCGCTATTCTGATTACTTAATAATATCGTGTCCTAATGTATATAGACGTGCATATGGATACTTCAATAACATTTTTGGAAATACAAGCTTATAAAAGCAATGTCATGTTATATATGACTTGCTTTATTGATTATGATTATTATTACAAATAATAAATGGATCATAAGATTTTAGAATAAAACTCTTTTAAATTTAAATATGTCCAAGAAATATAAACATTCATACACATGTATATATATTCAAATATTATACTAAAAGTTTATGTCATTATTGAGTTTAGTTTTAGTATTATGAATATAATGCAAGTATTTCTTAACTGATCTATTTTAATTAATTTACTCATAGATTGACAATATTGTATATTTTTGTCAATGTATTGTTCTTTTAACAGCTAACTTTATGCATATTGTGTTTTTATACTTAAATACAAAACCACAATTTTTAAAATTGCTACAATTATTTTAAAATGCTATTAAAAATATACAGGAGCACCTCTTAAATTTTGCTTCATAAGATAATGTATGTGGGATTCTAACTCAGACTTTCACACGACCAAAGCTAAGCACTGACTGTATATTTGTGTGGAGATAGTAATCTGGACCAACTGATGATTGCTGGTTTACCATGAAATACGTATATTGGTGAATATTTATCTTTTCAACATGTATGTAATCAGGTGGGTCAGCAATATGAGATTGGCATGGAGAGTTGAGGGTCGTGTGTTCGAATCCCGCATACATTACACACACACACACATATATATATATATATATATATATATATGCAGGTTTAAGCCTGTATAGTTTATTAATTTATAAGATAATAAAATCTATAATGTTAATATTTACATAACAATAATGGTAATAGTGGCTGCAGAAAGGAGTTTGCTATTAACTGAAAGGAGACCCTTTGATTCCTCTGGGAGACCTTAAAGGAACCGAGCAGGGCAAATTCCTAATGTCCACTCCATATGTTCTTGTCGTTGCAGCTGTTATTACTATGTGATTATTCATATAGTATACGAACATGGATGGGCTGCTCACCAACACACATTAGCCAGCATGGTGAGTTTATTGGCTTTTTACCTCTGAGTTTAAGATCAAGAAACACCGTGGTCTTTCTTCTCAGTGCCTGATAAGGCAGAATGAATGTTTGTGTAAATGATAAATATTTTTCCAATACATATATACAATTATGACAGACAAAAATAAAGCATGGCCCTTATTTCCAGGAGGCTGTAAAGTCACCAACCAAGGCAGCAGTTGGTGGCCAAAGGCGGAGGGTGCTAAGAATCCCCTGATTGCAGACCCAGGCTGCCATTTGATGACGACTTTTTATTTATGTACTTACAACTGCTGATCACTTTCAAGTGAAGGAATATTGCAAGAATTAGAAGAAGAACTCTTTTATATTAAATGGGACATTATTGGACTTTGTGAAGATAGAAGAAAAGGTGAAGAGACAATTGATTTAAAAAGTGGACATATACTCTATTATAAAGGCACAAATATTGGAAATACAAGTTAAGTAGGATTCATTATAAATAAAAAGTGGAAGAACAATATTGTGGAGATTGATGGTGTATCGGACAGAGTGGCAAGATTAGTTATACAACTTAATAGCAGATACCAAATGCAGATAATTCAGGTTTATGCCCCAACAAGTTCTCATAGTGATGAAGTAGTAGAAGATTTTTATATGGATGTACAAAAGGCTTTTGATCAGAGTAAACAATATTTTAAAATTGTTATGGGAGACTTTAATGCTAGAATTGGTAGACAAATGAAAGATGAAATTGCTGTAGGTAATTTTGGTTATGGTAATAGAAATGAGAGAGGACATAGACTTGTGGAGTTTGCAGAAAAAGAAAAACTTTATATTATGAATTCATTTTTTGAGAAAAATGTTAAAAGGAAATGGACATGGAAGCATCCAAATGAAGGTACAGCAGAATTGGATTATATTTTGACTAACAGAAAATACACATTTCAAGATTGTAATGTTCTTAATAAATTTAACACAGGAAGTGATCATCGATTAGTAAGGTGTAAGTTACGTGTTAATGTAAAACTAAAGAGACAATAATTATTAAGAAAAACAATATTTACAGTTGATATTCCTAATCTTCAGAAACATTCTAATGAATTTAAATTAGAACTTACAAATAGGTTTCAAGTGTTAGGAGATTTTGAACATGATTCAGATTTGAATGAAATTAATATGAAAATAACTGATACACTTTTAAAAACTGCAACAAACATAGCTGGTAGAAAAAAGCAGCAATTGACTAATAAAATTTCTACTGAGACTAGAGAATTTATGAAGAAAAGAAGGAATATGAAGATATACAAAAATGATGTATTAAAAAGAATTGAATATCTCGAATTTTGTAAAATGGTACGGAAAAGAGTTGAAAATGATGTAAGAAAGTATAACTGTGAAATAGCAAGGAAAGCTGTAGAAGAAAATAAAAGTCTCAAAAATGTTAAACAACATTTTGGTATTGATAGGAAATTTATATCTGCAATAAGAAAAAAAGATGGAATTATTACTAAAAAAGAGATGACATCATGAAATTGGTAGAAGATTTTTATCAAGAATTATATAGTAATAAAGAACAAGTACCTCCTATATCTATTACATCTTCCGAATTGCCCAGAATTTTAAATGAAGAAGTGAGACATGCAATTAAGTGTATGAAGAAAGGAAAGGCTCCAGGAAATGATGGAATTATAATTGATATATTAAAAGAAGCAGGTGAAGAAATAGAAACAATTTTAGCAAAGTTATATACCAAATGTCTAAATGATAAAGATGTACCGGAAGATTGGAAGAATGCAGTAATAATATTAATATTTAAAAAAGGTGATAAAAAAGATATTAGAAATTACAGATCTATCAGCCTTTTATCAGTTTTATATAAAATTTTTACCAAGATAATTACAACTCGTCTACAGAGAACTTTGGATTTCCACCAACCAAGAGAACAAGCTGGATTTAAAAGTGGTTTTAGTACAATAGATCATTTCCAGGTATTGAGAGAAGTCATAGAAAGGACAAACGAATTGTCATTAAGTTTTGGATTTGTAGATTATGAAAAGGCATTCGATTCTATACACATTTCTTCAGTGATTAAAGCATTGGATCATCAAGGTATAGATCCAGGATATTGTCATATTTTAAAGAATATTTATAAAAATGCAACAGCAACAATTAGATTACATAATGATACTGGAAAAATCAACATTGAGAAAGGTGTAAGACAAGGTGACTCCATATCTCCAAAACTCTTTACAGCAGTGCTGCAAGAAGTATTTTGTGGATTAAAATGGGAAACTAAAGGCGTGAAAGTAAATGGAGAGTATTTAAGTCATTTAGATTTCGCAGATGATGTAGTTGTTTTTTCAAATAATGCTTCAGAGCTGCAGGAAATGTTGCAGGAGTTATCAGATGAAAGTAGGACTAAAGATAAATGTTAAAAAGACTAAAGTAATGTTTAATCGATTTGCTCAAAATATGAAAATAAAGATTGATTATGAAGAATTAGAAGAAGTTAACAGCTACAAATACCTTGGTCAGATTATTAATACAGATGGAAACATAATGGAGGAAATTAATCATAGAATTAAACTTGGTTGGAGTGCTTTTGGTAGAAATAACTTGATACTAAAAGGAAATATGCCTATGTGTTTGAAAAGGATGGTTTTTAACAAATGTGTTTTACCAGTTCTTACTTATGGATCTGAGACTTGGACACTTAATAGAAGAGCAATACAGAGACTTCAGACCACTCAAAGGAGTATGGAGAGATGTATGTTGGGAGTAATAAGAAAAGATCGAAAACGCAATGTATGGGTAAGACAACAAACAGGTGTTACTGACCTTATTGAAAAAATAAAACATTGAAATGGAGTTGGGCTGGACATATTGCTAGAAGAGATGATAATAGATGGACAATTGAAATTTTAAACTGGATTCCAAGAGAATGTAAAAGACCTAGAAAGAGACCACATGTGAGATGGATGGATGAAATAAGAAAATGTGCAGGAGTGTTGTGGAGAAGAGAAGCTAAAGATCGGAGAAGATAGATTAAACTTGGAGAGACCTTCATCCTGCAATGGATTGATAATGGTTGATGATGATGATGATGAATGGTAATAGTAGTAATAATAATATTAGTTATAATAGCAATAGTAATAATAATAAACCAATACATTTTTTTAAAGTTATGTTTATTATTATTAACGTAGACATACCAAATAATTGTCACGATATATATAATAATTTAATTCATAATTTTTTTTAAGTAGATAATTTTTTTTAACTATTACAGGAATCTATATCCATTTTTATTTTTCCTCGAATATATGATTTAATTATTATTTAGCAAATATTTCATTCTAACTTATTTAATTATTTTCAGTGTTCTTTTTTCTTTTAACCAAAGTAAATAATTTATTTAATATTGGATAAATAATTATACAATTCACTTTTTTTTTTCATATGTCATGGCATAGGCCGGGAGGCGAACCCGCAACAACCGTCTACAACCAACTGCTTGCAAGGCAGCTGCGCTGACCTCTCGCTAACAACTCTTGACGCTTTGTAATAAATAAAAAATATTTAATTATATAAAAATACAAATAAGCATTCATTCATATTATAATTCAACCATTAAAATAATTGATATTACTGTTCTCTATTTACTGCTTTAGAAACATAATCATATATAAATAATGAATTCATTATAATTATTATTATTATTTATCAGTTTTGATCTTTAATTTAGTCTTTCACTAAAGTACACCTACATATTGTTAACACAGCAAGTAATTTATTTCTCCCCAAAGAATTATTACGTGGTTATGTTTGCATTTTAATATGTGTGTCATGTTAATATGTACTTGTATTTGGCAAATATGAGTACCTAAAGATTAAGCAGTATTTATATTATTATACATACCAATATCTCATCAATATGAATTCTACCACTCTAGAAAATTGATGAACAAAATAAATATCTGTTGGCAATAAAAGATCATGGATTCATAAAAAAAATATTTATTAGGAATCTTCAGCTTCGTTTCCAAATCTATGATAAACAACATTTATTTTCTTGTCTTTTCCAATTTCTGTATTCCATGTTGCACTATATCATAAAACTGTTAAGTTTCTTCTTCACTGACTTTTAGTTTAATTATATACCTCCTCCAGGTTATGACTTAAACGATCAAGAATAGAATGAATCCATCTATTCTTGGTAGCTCTGATATTTATAAGTATATCTTTGTCAACATTATTGGTAATTCAGGATGAAATTAATTTATCATCCATATGGAATATGGCACTTAAGGGTTATTAAACTCATAAGTAACTATACAAGGCTGGAGACAACATCTCCTTTTAATACCTTGATTATAATAATTAAATAAGGATTTCATATGTAAATATTACATTAAATACTACTCAATGTATACATAAACAAAGGGAGTAAATCACTCTCACCCAGGCTGTGACTTAAAAGCATTCTAAGTGTTGAACAAAGGTTCAAAAATAGAATGAGACAAAGCATGAATTATAAACATCAGAGTTACCAAGAATAGGTGGATTCATTCTATTCTTTATTCAAAACTTAGAGTGCTTTTAAGTCATAGTCTGAGAGAGAGTGATTTACTTCCTTTATTTACATGTGCATTGAGCTACATTTAATTTAAAATTTACATACAAGTAAGTAAATTACACACAAGTATGTAAATAAACAAATAGTTAGTCATGCATATCAAAGCATAGTTAAAATTAACAACTATTTCTTTATTATACAATACCAGAGCCCAGAACAGGAATTTTATCAGGTGATTCATATCAGTTGTCCCATCACATACATCAATATTGGTGACATAATAATTAAATTAAAATGCACGAGAAAGACAAAAACAATATGGTTGACTGTTTATCCATTTACACATTTGTGGGTGGTTTGATTAACTAACTTTGTTACATATATTTGTATTATAACACAATACCAGATCCTAGAACAGGAATCTTATTAGGTAGTTCATTTCAGTTGTCCCACCACATACATCAATATGGTGACATAATAATTAAATTAAAATGCACGATAAAAACAAAAACAATATGATTGACTGTTTATCCATTCACACATTTATGGGTGGTTTGATTAACTAGCTTTGTTACATATATTTGTGCCATAACACATAACTTGGATATATTACTTACATGTAAGATGCATCTAATAAATATAGTTATTTGTATATTCCAAATTATTTTGGTTTTAATTTATTTATATTTTCAGACAAACACATGATCACTAACTATTTTTCATATTTACAATTTCTTTAATAAATTATCGGAACAATAAAAAATAATTAAATGATTTATTATTCAGGAGATCACATAATTAAAACAAGAAAAACTCTCTATATGTATTGCCACTCAGTACAAGCCAGAGTAATCAATGGATGCCGTAAGGCTTGTACATAAAATTCCCATCTAATGCCTACTCACCCAATATCTCCAGACTAGTTTCTGACTTGTGGCCTTCATCAGTGAGAAGTCTTGAATCTGAGAGCACTGCAATTAGCTATTAGGATCTAATGCAACCCTCCAGCAAAAGCCACAAGCCAGAAACTAGTCTGGGGATATTGGATGAGTAGGTACTAGATGGGAATTTTATGTACAAGCCTTCAGGCATCCATTGATTACTCTGGCTTGCATTGAGTAGCAATACATAGAGAGTTTTTGCCTGTTTTAATAACAGTTATAAGCAAGCATAAAAAGAGTGATCATGGGATGTTTATTAGAGATCACTTGATGTGTGAACAGCAGAAGTGACAAAACTGTGATCTATGAATCTTGAATTTTATGTATCACTGCACTAAAAGATGAAGAACAGAACAATGTAAATTACAATTTATGTAAATTATAATTTATATAAACTTCAAAATAAAAGTTACAATTTTTATTGATATTTAATAGAATTCTACAACTTTTAAATAAGTTAAAGTTCTTTATTTGCAATAAATCTTTAACTAGTCATTTTATATTGTAAAGCAGAATAATTAACCATTAAAAAAAATGTGATCCAAAATAAGTTCATATATATCATGCAATTTTTGTACTTATTATTCAATTTTTGTATAAAATATAATAAATTATATATAATATTTAGCACTTTTCTCTTAATTTTAAAATGAAGGTAATCAATATTTATACATACACTGTACTATTATATTAAATGAACATTGTTTTGTTGAATGTGAGAAATCTCTTGATCCAAGTCCCATGATAGAGACATTAAAAAGATAAGGGTGGCCATCTTATCTTTGTATCTAAATGAAAGTATATAGGCCAATCTTAAGTAACTTGGATTAGAGTGTGAAGATTTTACATTATTCACTTTACTTCCATTCTCTTTATTATAATATTAACACTCATGAAATTTTAAGATTTATTAGATGTGATATGTTAGACTATTTCCATCATCTATAAGTGAATGTTGAATTAAACTTTATTTAAACTTTCCAAATACAAACAACTTGTTAGTAGTAACACACAAATAATTAACATAGTTTAGTAATTACAGTGTTTTGAGTAGTATTATTCTCCACTCATCTTCAGGTGTTGCCGGACTGATATGAACAGTAACAGTATTCACATAGAAGTCAAACTCACACCTTTAGATTCTTGAATATCAAATTTAAGGCAAATGCACTAATCAACTAAGCTATTCTATCAAAGACAACAAATAGTAGAAGTTTGATATATTTATATATGAGGGTAGGTTCAAATCCTCCTGAGGCCTTTAATTTATTTTTTCAAAAGCAAGGGCAATTAGTTTTTCTTTTTATTAATATTAATTTTTCCTAAGAGCAAGATTAACTAGAGGCTTCCATACATTGGGCATTGCCACACTGGATAGACAAAAAAATTATTTACCATTGTCATATAAGCAGCCTCTTTGAATTTTCTCCTATAAATTTTTTTTTCTTTAGCCAATATTTTTGTATTTTCTCAATTAAACATATGGTCATTAGTACATACTGGTCTGCTAACATCTGCTTTTTCTCTTTTAACCATTAGTTTGTGTTGTTTCAATGGTTGTTCAACAGGGCGATAGTTCTGACCAATATATTCTATTACACATTTACATGATATTTCATACATGCAGTTTTTGTTCTTCAGCATTTCCAGTTTAGGCCTAGTAGAAGTAAGAATTCCTCAATGTGTAGTAGAGCTTTGTAAAGCAGTTCTAATGTTATATTGATGCAGTTTTTTTTTAATTTGAAGATTAAAAGACAAAGATGCTGGTATAGTATTTTTAAAGATAATATTTTTCATTCAGTTTTTAAATATTACTTATAAAAACATTATAAGAACCATTTTATAAAAATAAAATTGAAGGGTGTTACTAATCAAAAATTATAGGAGATTTGAACACAGACTTTCAAGCTCTCTTCAGCTATTCAGTCTATCTTTTATAACCAATACACATGACCACACACATGTGAAAAAGATAAATTTCCAATATATGTATTTTATGAAAATTTATACAAGAACCTCTGTAATATTATCAGACAGCCTAGATTGGTTAGCTGAAGGGAGCTATCTCCTATAATTACACTTAAACTCCAGAAATATAAAGTATACTTGTATTTAATGTAATCAAAAGTTAGTGAATTTTATTTTAGAAAAAAAAACAAAAAACAAACAAAGTTCTAAAGCTTTTACAAACATCTATTTTTTTTAAAACATTTTTTAAAATCCAAAACCATGAGTTGACTTTTCAGAAATCATTATCTCAATTTTAAAATCTTTTGTTTAACTGATATGCCAACTACTTCTTATCTCTTAGCTTTAAATAAAATCAAATTACCAAAAGAACGAAAATTAAATTTAAAATGGAAAAATTCATTTTGAAGTTTAATATTTTTTTATCATTTTATCTTTCAACAGAAAAAAAACAACAACTCAGAAGTACTGTAATTTAATAAATTTGAAATATTTCTCATAATATCAAAAATACATTAAAAACATGGTGAACTAAGTATAAATTAAAATTAAATTTTAAAAAAGATCAATTTTTTTTTTTTACAACTTAAAGAGAAAAAAGAAAGAAAAAATCCATATATTAACTTAAAGCAAGATAAATACAATTTATCCAAACCGCTTCAAACACTTTTTAGCAAAACTCTTTATTTGTACATATATATACATCTATGTTTTGACTGACCTGCAGTCTTCTTCAGAGCAATTTTATTTTGATCTTCTAAATAAACTTGCTCTGAAGAAGACTGCAGGTCAGTCAAAACATATATATATATATGTGTGTGTGTACAAATAAAGAGTTTTGCTAAAAAGTGTTTGAAACAGTTTGGATAAATTGTATTTATAGGATATTATGGCAAAAATAAAGAAAAGGGTGATTTTGGTAATATTTTAAAGCAAGATAATTTTAGCAACCCATGCGATCATGGGTCGATGGTAACTTTTTCTGTTTGCCAATTTTTTTTTAACATATCTTTAAAAAGTAATATAACAATTCCCTTAAGTGTTACTATTACAACACTGCTGAAAATTATTACCATCGTCAGGGCAAAACTCGAAAGCTTTATTCCTAGTAAAGCTATTAGTCTATTCCAAAGATCCAAGCTGATATTATTTTAAATGCAAAATTTCAACTCTAAATATGCTTTAGAGGGAACCTAGGACTCCAGTTCATGCTGTTACAGGCTCCCAGTTTTATTCCCCAAAGTTATAGTCTAGTTTTGAATTCATAGAAGAAAAGTTTACTAAGATGTAAGTGAATACTTGTTTTATTGCCTTTTCATCTTTACAAGAAATTTTAAAGAAGTTTTCATTCAAGAATAATTAAAATTACATATCGTTTCCGTTTTATGCAAACAGCTGTCATTGGAAATAGGCAAACGCTATGTCAAGTAATTCTTGGAATCATTAGAATAACATAAATATTTAAAAAATAGTTTTAAATGAAACTAAATGGTTCTAAAAAGAATAGAGACATTAGAAATCCTAATTTTATTGATAGAATAAAAAGAGAAAACATTTGGACATTAAATCTCATTGAAAATGCCGAAAATAAAAACGTTAACAAAAATTGTTTTAAGAACTTTATCTTTGCATGAGATATTAATAATGTTAAATAAGTTTCTATAGCTCAAAACCAGTCGGGGAAGACAGAAAACAACCTAAGGAACATTATAGATACAAAAATTAATCATAAAATTAAGAAAGAAAGAAATCCTAGTGTTAAATTATTCATAGGAATAAAGTTATGATATCGTTGTGTTGAACAGGTCGAATAAATTATTTTGAATTTTAATTCGATTTCAATTTTAGAATTGAACATTATATATTATGACTTAAGCTATCTTCCTGCACAAAAATCAAGTTTCACCAATGATCACAACAGAAGTTATTAGCCCATTTCCGGTGTGATTGGGGCATCACAAAAAATAAAAATAAAAATTTTCAAATCAACACAGAATTACAACGAAATGATTCCTCAGCAAAAAACAAACAAACAATGATTTAAAGGCAAAATTAGTACAAATGATGTTTTAGACATAAGCAGAGACATTGAAGCTACAAATGATTCATCCTCTTTTAGTTATTTCAAACTTTAACAATAAACTTTCAGATTATACAACTGAATCCTTGATTCCTAATCAAGACCTAGAATTCAATCCAAAGAAGCAGAATCCAATTAGTATCAACAAATAATATCCATAGTGAACCCTGAGGGACTTTATAGTTGGGTAAATTGAACAGGTATTGTGAACATTTGCAGACACAGGAGGTTGATAATGATTACAAGCAGATCAGCTCCATTGACCTCAGTGTGCTAGGTGATATGGACAAATGGTATGTATTCATGGTGTGCAAGTAAATCTGGCTTGATTCCAGACTACATTGAATCCAACTGTTGCATTGGTGGCACAGGTCTGCACTCCTCATTTCTTTCGCAGGGGTTGATGATGGCGGTCGTTGGGGGTCTGGTTTGTGGGTGGGACTGTTGACAATTATTGCCACTTCTGGAAAACCTGCCGGGAGGGTACAGGGTCAAAGTTTTCAGCGCCTTTACTGCTCTGATGGGCTGCTGCGCTCCCTTGATGGATTGTTTTTGGGCAGTGCAGATCTGTGCTCGTCCATATATAGATACATATTGAGTAAGGTTATACAACCCTTTTGTGGATATGCTTTTTTATCAAGCGTATGTTACTTTGTTTTTACCTTGTAACATTGAACACTGTAATATCATGTAGCTGGTGATCAGTCACCTGTGTTTTTTTTTACCTTAATAAAAAAAAAAAATGCTTTTCAGCAATAAGAGAAAAAATTCACATCTTAATTGCTAACTCATTGTTTATTAAGATATCCAAGACAATTTTCTTAATTAAGCAATTATTCCTCTTTTTGTTACATATGCTGATTATCTATAGACTCTTTTTATTTCTCTTCTATTCCTTACTTAAAACCTCAGAAACATAGCATTATATATTGATTTGTAATCATTGCAATTTTTATTTACATTTTGATTTACTAATCATCACAAGATACTAATAAATAAAATATATAAATGTCTTTGTAAAATATAACATACATAGATCATATGCTGTATTCATGCTGTTGACAGGTCCACATATGACAAATGACCAGTGCCTGATCAAAAGTTTTGTCTGCCTTGTAGAATAGAATTTTGGTTCATCTAAGCTATATAATGTTTTGGTGGCAGTCTTCTGTGCCTATATTTTTCTTCAGTTATTTAACTTAATTGTAGGACCCTATGATCATGAACCTATCATGCCAACAACATCTGCCTATGCTAATTGTGATAATGCAATTGCATGTTTGTGCAAGCACATTTCCATCCTATAATAACACACAACTTTGACTCCATTTTCTCTTCTCTTTTTTAAACCTAATGCCCCCAATAATTAGATAAGTAATGATGGAGACAAGTTTAATAAGTTGGCAGTATTTAATTGGGTCTCTGTTAGAAACTGGATTTGAGACAGGAGTTCCAGATAAGATTGATTGTTTGGAAAACCCTATTTAGTTATTTTTCTATCTATAGCAGAAGTCAAAAGGTCTAGAAAAAGTTGTCCAAAAATAATGTGTCTGACACAATATGGCAAGGCTGCCATGCTTAACAAATTACTCATTACAGCAATAAAAATGATAATACCAGTAGTAGTAGTAAAGGATGAGTCAATGCTGGTAATAACGACAAGTCTTATAAATCTGGGGATGTTGGATGACTAAGCACTAGATAGGGATTTTTTACACAAACCTTCCTGCATCCAATGATTATAAAGACTTGCACTTGGTGGTATTATTGTATGGAGAGTTTCCTACTCTTATTAACAACACATGTAAGTATATGAAATGATCATGTGATATTTTGATGGTTTTATACATATCCTGCCTATATGATAATCGTGACTGTGGTTTTTGAAAAAAGACACCAAAATGTATAGATGCTGAACTGATTCAGATCTATATGGATATCCAAACGAATGATCGTGGGTTGGAAACATAATGTTTTTATATTGGTTTCTTAGCTTTATAGTTACCAAGCAGGTAAATGGTGGCTACTGGAGGGTTGTATTAAATCCTAATATCTAGAGGTGCAGTGCAATAAAATCCAAAGCTTCACAATGATGAAAGCCACAATCTAGAACTAGTCAGGGGTTATTGGATGAGTAGGCACTAGATAAGAATTTTATGCACAAACCTCCCTGCATCCAGGATTGCACTTGGTAGCACTGCTGTATAGAAAGTTTGTTACTTTTATTCACAGCATGTGTAAGCATTTGAAATGGTGATATTATGATGTTTTGATGGTCTTATAAATCTATTTTTTTTCCGTAAATATAGAAATGTGGAATGTACAAAATTTATTTGATAAAAACTCTTCCAAAGTAGAATAGAGGACTGCATTGGTGGCTGAGAAGCTGTTAACATTTAAAATCAATATTGCTGATTTTGATGAAACTCAATTTCCAGAGGAAGGAAGTTCAATAGGACAGCTTAATGACAACAAGTTTTTTGGAAAAGCAGATCAATCAGTGAAAGAAAATTCATGGCGTTGAATTTGTTATAAGGTTGAATTTAGTGTCTTCTATTGTTAGAATTCCTTGTTGTATGAATGAAGGATGAATGATGTTAAAACTTGCCTTGCATAATGGCAATAGTGTTCATATTATTACTGCCTATCCTCCAATTTTAGATTCAAGAGAATTCAGAAACAAGGTTTTTATTTCTTGTGGGATTGTGTTACTATAGAAATATCACTGAAACATTCAATTTTCCTTTAATGCAAGTGTTGGAACAAATAGCACACATGAGCCAAAAGTGGTTTGGTTGTTATTAATTTTTTACATAACATACAAACACTTTATTTAGTCACAAAAATTGATATAAAGAATCATGGATGTTTCTACGCCCAAAACAATTGCATTTAATAAATTACATTGCAATTAGAAATCAGAATACATGTATCAGTTATACTCCTTTATTAAATTGATAGTTGTATTATTATTTTTTTCAGTCATGCAAAAAAATATTTGTTCTTTAAAAATATTTATAATAGTATTATCCCAAGGACTGTCATATTACTAGAGGATAAAATTTAATTAAGTAGCATTTGAAAACCAGGCACTCTTCACAAACCTGGTCATGTGTATCAGTTGTATGAGATAGTGTGGATAGTTGAAGGGTGCTTGAAAATCTGAGTTCAAATCCTCTATACTTACAATTAAGTAGCATGTAATAGATACAAGTTAATCTTTTCTTGGATTCACTAAAAAAACGAATTATGACTTTGTTACTGACAATGACCAATGATTAGTGAATTAAGTATAAGAAATCATGTGACATTTTCTGGAAGCAGATACTCTTTAACCAATAAGAAGGCTTGAAAATGGTAAATGGATTAAAATTGCAAAAAAGATTCAGACATTTATTCATTGGGATAATTCTAAATCTTTTTAATGGATTGACAGCGACATATGGATGTGAGAAATGGTATTCACATCTTACTAAATTCAGAAATAACACTCTCTTATAGAATGACAAAGATATTTTGAACAGATGGAAGCAATATTTTGATGAGGTGACAACTTTTAATGGAATATCCATTTTATGTCATCATTTAGATTTGAACGAAATTTGTCAATGATTTTGACTTCATATTTAATCACTTTTGTGAAATTTATTAAAGGTATTTCTTCCACAAGATCTTTTTTACTCAAATTAATACACTTTTTCTTTAGCACATGGTATCTGAATCTGATTGATATACTTTTCCATTGTGAAAATACTGTATCATTATTGAACCCAAAATATGCCTCTGTTAACTCAACCCCATTAGCTCACACTATTCACCCACAAAGAAACTGAAACTGTCATCTTTCACTATACGTTATTTTGCAAACAATTTTTGTATACATATAAAACAAATAAATATAATAACATGGTAATTTTTAAATTTTAACATTAACTAATAAAATAAATAGCAGCCATACTTTCAAATACTGCCACATAATCATTACCAATTGCTTTCTATACAAAATGATAATTACAATTACCAGTTTTTAATTGCTATTTTGTTTAATTACATTATGGCTGAAATTTATCTAGAAATTACACAAATATCACATGATCACCATTTCTTATGCCTGCTCATGACTGTTATTAAAACAGGCAAAACTCTCCATACAGTAGTGCCACTCAGTGCAAGCCAGAGTAATCAATGGATGCCAGAAGGCTTGTGCATAAAATCCCTATCTAGGGTCTACTTATCTAATATCCCCAGACTAAGTGGCATTAGTGTATGGAAAGTTTTTTCTGTTTAAATTACACAAATGCCATTAAAATTTTTAGTTAAAATACTGGCATTGGTAACTAAAATCATGCTATTTAATACTATATTTGTTGGATCCATATTTAATATAAAAACATAATTGTCTTAAATTTATTATTGTATATTAAATGAAGATCATAGATCAGACAAAGAATTGTAAGAAAGTCTTGCTTATTTGTGAAGACATTTAGAAAGTTGTTATAATTTTAGTTTTCACACTTGTTAATATCTAATTTACAACCCACATAATTTAGGGTAATAAATGAAAAGCAGTTCCATTTTCTAGTTTAGTCATGGATGATATAAATACTATTATTGGATAACATGATTTTTAATTGGCAATGCCAAATTTTAATTGTTATTTTGCCTAATAACATCTCAGCTGAAGTTTATCTAAAAAAATGTATGGAGAAATTCTATTCAAATTGGTTTATATTTGTATATATAAATATGAAAAGTATTGCTGCTCTTAAAGCACTGAACATCACATGATCACTATCTCATACTAGCACATAATTGTTATTAAACAAGGCAAAACTCTCCATACAATAGTGCCAACCTGTGCCAACCAGATGCCAGAAGGCTTGTGCATAAAATCCCTATCTCAGATCCAAGGCTCCTCACTGACGAAGGCCACAAGCCAGAAATTAGTTTGGGGATATTGGATGAGTAGGCACTAGATAGTGATTTTATGCACAAGCCTTCTGGCATCCATTGATTACTCTGGTTGGCACAAGATGGCACTACTGTATGGAGAGTTTTGCCTTGTTTATTGCTGCACTTGTAAAAAAAAAAAAATAAGCTAAATATAAAATATATTATTTATCTACAATTTAAATTTATGATTTGAGCTTCAGCCATATCTCAACCAAACCGACGTGACAGCCAATTTGTATAATTAGCTTTACATAATATATTTTATTTCAACGTATTAATATAATAATGACAATTTAAGTCGGTGTTTAAATTGATCACGAAACTCAAAAGTAATTGTAATTTATTTGTAATCATACACAAATTAGAAATTACTATAAATGCTGAATTAAATTTATATTACTAAATATTTCATGAGTATGCTAAGCTCAATTATATCATATATGAAAGGTCTCATCTATCTGAAATTTAATACTTGAACGGTATTGATGTAAACAGTATTATTAAAAATGTGTAAAGTTATAATTTTCATTAAATGCTGAATATCTTTTATATTTATTATAATTATTTTTAGTGTATTTACTTATATATACAAATATTTGAAAACCAGGCACTTTTCACAAACTTGGAGCTTAATTGTAAATATAGGGGATTTGAACTCAGCATTTCAAGCACCCACCAACTATCCAACTGTCTCATACAACTGATACACATGACCACACACATGTAGAAAAAATAAATAATCACCAATATCCGTATTTCGTGCTAAAACAGCACTCATCAGTTGGTCCAGATTATCATCTCCCACACACATATGTAATCAGTGCTCAGTTTTATATTAAGATAGCAAATCTTCACACTTTAATGGACAGGCTTCAATCTACTCCAACTTTTTAGCCATCCATATAAAAAGTTTGAATGTATGGAATTATCCATTTAAATCAAGTTAATTATAAAGCACTAACCTAAAACGTCAGCCTCACGCCAAGAGTCAAAGTACACTGACGGACTGATCAGTTTACTTTGACTCTTAGCCTAGGGCAGTTGTTCAGATTAAGTGCTATCAGTTTACTTTGACGCTTGGACTGGGGCAGTTGTTCTAGGTTAAATGCTTTCTAATTAAAATGATTTATTATGGATAACTCTACACATTCAAGATTTTCATCTAAACATTCATTAAAAATATTGTATTATATATATAAATTATTATAGCTGCTATTGCATTTTAAATAAAGAAATGAGAGAGATATCGGGGAAATATGTTAATGAGTCTTAATATGCATTATGACTTATTTATGTTTTTACTAATGCCATTTTTTTTTCTTTTATAATAATATATGTTGCACCTTATTTATATACATGAATTATATAAATTTAATTTACAAGTGTCATATTTTTAATCAATTCTTTTTTACTACAATTCTTTTTCAATCAATTCGTAAATAATCATTAATCAATTGTTATAGAATTAAAAATTACATTTTTTCCACCTTACATATTAATCTTTATTAAGCTAAAATGTATTTTTGTTCTAAGAGCAATTATTAGAGTGCTTTTTGCCTCACAATTCATTTATTTATTATTTTTATGTATAAAGTAGCTTTTAAATAGCTTATTGCTGACAAAGCTTTTCTAACAGTTCTCTTAGAAGAACTATATATATATATAAAGTTCAAATAGATATACAATATTTTCATATCTGCAACATTATATATATATCATCATCAACCATTATCAATCCACTGCAGGATGAAGGTCTCTCCAAGTTTAATCCATCTTCTCCGATCTTTAGCTTCTTTTTTCCACAACACCCCTGCACATTTTCTTATTTCATCCATCCATCTCACATGTGGTCTCTTTCTGGGTCTTTTACAATCTCTTGGAATCCAGTTTAAAATTTCAATTGTCCATCTATTATCATTTCTTCTAGCAATATGTCCAGCCCAACTCCATTTCAATCTTTTATTTTTTTCAATAAGGTCAGTAACACCTGTTTGTTGTCTTACCCATACATTGTGTTTTTGATCTCTTCTCGTTACTCCCAACATACATCTCTCCATACTCCTTTGAGTGGTCTGAAGTCTCTGTATTGCTCTTCTATTAAGTGTCCAAGTCTCAGATCCATAAGTAAGAACTGGTAAAACACATTTGTTAAAAACTATTCTTTTCAAACACATAGGTATATTTCCTTTTAGTATCAAGTTATTTCTACCAAAAGCACTCCAACCAAGTTTAATTCTATGATTAATTTCCTCCATTATGTTTCCATCTGTATTAATAATCTGACCTAGGTATTTGTAACTGTTAACTTCTTCTAATTCTTCATAATCAATCTTTATTTTCATATTTTGAACAAATCGATTAAAGATTACTTTAGTCTTTTTAACATTTATCTTTAGTCCTACTTTTCTACTTTCATCGGCTAGCTCCTGCAACATTTCCTGCAGCTCTGAAGCATTATTTGCAAAAACAACTACATCATCTGCAAAATCTAAATGACTTAAATACTCTCCATTTACTTTCAATCCTTTAGTTTCCCATTTTAATCCACAAAATACTTCTTGCAGCACTGATGTGAAAAGTTTTGGAGATATGGAGTCACCTTGCCTTACACCTTTCTCAATGTTGATTTTTCCAGTATCATTATGTAATCTAATTGTTGCTGTTGCATTTTTATAAATATTCTTTAAAATATGACAATATCCTGAATCTACACCTTGATGATCCAATGCTTTAATCACTGAAGAAATGTGTATAGAATCGAATGCCTTTTCATAATCTACAAATCCAAAACATAATGACAACTCATATTCATTTGTCCTTTCTATGACTTCTCTCAATACCGGGATATGATCTATTGTACTAAAACCACTTTTAAATCCAGCTTGTTCTCTTGGTTGGTGGAAATCCAAAGTTCTCTGTAGACGAGTTGTAATTATCTTGGTAAAAATTTTATATAAAACTGATAAAAGGCTGATAGGTCTGTAATTTCTAATATCTTCTTTATCACCTTTTTAAAATATTAATATTATTACTGCATTCTTCCAATCATCCGGTACATCTTTATCATTTAGACATTTGGTATATAACTTTACTAAAATTGTTTCTATTTCTTCACCTCCTTCTTTTAATATATCAATTATAATTCCATCATTTCCTGGAGCCTTTCCTTTCTTCATACATTTAATTGCATGTCTCACTTCTTCATTTAAAATTCTGGGCAATTCGGAAGATGTAATAGATATAGGAGGTACTTGTTCTTTATTACTATATAATTCTTGATAAAAATCTTCTACCAATTTCATGATGTCATCTCTCTTTTTAGTAATAATTCCATCTTTTTTTCTTATTGCAGATATAAATTTCCTACCAATACCAAAATGTTGTTTAACATTCTTGAGACTTTTATTTTCTTCTACAGCTTTCCTTGCTATTTCACAGTTATACTTTCTTATATCATTTTCAACTTTTTTCCGTACCATTTTACAAAATTCGAGATATTCAATTCTTTTTAATGCATCATTTTTGTATATCTTCACATTCCTTCTTTTTTTCATAAATTCTCTAGTCTCAGTAGAAATTTTATTGGTCAATTGCTGCTTTTTTCTACCAGCTATCTTTGTTGCAGTTTTTAAAAGTGTATCAGTTATTTTCATATTAATTTCATTCAAATCTGAATCATGTTCAAAATCTCCTAACACTTGAAACCTATTTGTAAGTTCTAATTTAAATTTATTAGAATGTTTCTGAAGATTAGGAATATCAACTGTTAATATTGTTTTTTTCAATAATTTTTCTCTCTCTAGTTTTACATTAACATGTAACTTACACCTTACTAATCGATGATCACTTCCTGTGTTAAATTTATTAAGAACATTACAATCGTGAAATATGTATTTCCTGTAACAGAATAAATATGTGGGCCATGATAAAAAGGTACTTGTTTGATAATGTCTGTGAATTGTGGTGCAATTTGTAACAGAATAAAAATGAGGGTGTGCTCTTCTTTAATGCCTCACAGAATGGGGAGCACTCGTAATTGAATAACTATAATGGCCAGAGGAAATGAAAACTTTAAAATAATCTGAAGGAAAATATAGCTCAGTCAGTGGTCACTAGTCATAACTGAATAATGATATAGTGAAATTGAACACCATTGATAACACAATAAAATTATTGGTTGTACTGTATCCTGAGTCATAACCTAATTATTGAACACCATTTGTAACAGAATAGAAATATGAATCAAGGAAGACAATCCCAATTTACTAATGCCTGTAAATTGTAGAGTCATTTGTAATAGAATGAAAATAATAAACTAAACCAAAATGAATATCAATCAATGAATAACAATCTAACACTTAAGTAAATAAAACAGTGATAATAATTTTTATTATAACTGCATAATTTCCAGTAGCATTTAGAATGGTCAGAAAACAAATAAAACATTACTTCAAACTATCCTAAAATATAAGCATTATTTGCAATAAATTAAAGCTAAAGTAATAAAACTAAATATCACTATCTTATAAATAACAGTATATGCCTGTTATATACCTCTCTTGTAATAGAATGAAAATAATGATAAAGAATTAGGCAGATACACTTTAATATTACTCATAAATCAATACATGGTTTATAATAATACAAACTTGTATCAAACGTCAAATATAATTTCTATTTATATATAGACGAAATAATTCATTGATGGATAAAATAATAATCTTAATATGCCCTATAAGTTTACAATATCAATACTTTTAAGGCTTTATTAAATCAGTTATTTTCTGTACAAATGTATTAGAAATGAATTATATTGAGTTTGTTAATAGTACTATGGATAATACACTTTCCATGCAATAATTTTTTCAAGTATATAAAGTATATCGATGCTCAAATGCTACATCTAAATAAAAATAGTACATCATAACAAAGAATTTGCAGATTGTTTTACCTAAATAAAAAAATTATACTTTTAAAATAAAATTTTTTTTTCCTGCGTCAAAGCATCGGCCAGGAAGCGAACCCGCAAACCCGGGACAACTGCTTGTAAGGCGGCTGTGCTGATCACTCGACCACCAATGCTTGACAAAATAAATATTTTATTTGTAATAATGGCCATTTTTCAAACTTTATATTATTCTAAGTATTTAGTCTTCTTTTATATAGTCACAAGCTTAATGCTTTCTATGAATAGATGTGTATCAATTTTTTAGTATGTTGCTATATAAAATGATCAACTTGTGAAAGAATTCTATCATAACAACTTAAAAACCACAGTTAAAATTCAGGATAAAACTTTTCATTCCAAAAATGGATTCCAATATAAGTTTAAAATTTACATTAAATTTAATAATAGTGAGAGAATTTATATATTAAACCTTATAGATAAAATTATTTTTTATAAACTTTATTTTTTTTTAGCACGCAATATATAAAGTATCATTAAATTGTTTGTCAGTATTTGATTTATCATTTTTTCCCCTTTATATAAAATTCTGAAAAAACAAGTAATCAACTTGAAATTTTACATTTATTTTTTTTTGCATAAGTAATTTACTTTGTATTTATCATTTGCTGTTTCTTATATATTTATTTATAAGTTAAAAGTCAGGTTATTTTATCACAGTAAAGTAACTATTGCACCCTAATTATTTTACTTAATTTTTGGTATGGAAGTGAACTGTGGACACTTTATCAAGGTAACATAAAGAAATTAGAATGTAATTATTTAAGAATATTTTGTTAAATTTTAAAAATATAATGGGAAAATCATAAGAATTATTAAGTACAAACATACTCTTACTTTAAACACTTAATTACAAACTTTTATTTATAAACTGATATTTGTCTGTCCTGCATCTTCTTCACAGCCCTTCATCATCATCATCATCAACCATTATTAATCCACTGCAGGATGAAGGTCTCCAAGTTTAATCCATCTTCTCTGATCTTTAGCTTCTCCTCTCCACATCACCCCTGCACACTTTTTTATTTCATCCATCCATCTCACATGTGATCTCTTTCTGGGTCTTTTACAATCTCCTGGAATCCAGTTTAAAATTTCAATTGTCCATCTATTATCATCTCTTCTAGCAATATGTCCAGCCCACATCCACTTCAATCTTTTAATTTTTTCAATGAGGTCAGTAACACCTGTTTGTTCTCTTTCCCATACATTGTGTTTTCGATCTCTTCTTGTTACTCCCAACATACATTTCTCCATACTTCTTTTAGTGATCTGAAATCTCTGTATTGCTCTTCTATTAAGTGTCAAAGTCTCAGATCCATAAGTAAGAACTGGTAAAACACATTTGTTAAAAACCTTCTGTTTCAAACACATAGGCATATTTCCTTTAGTATCAAGTTATTTCTACCAAAAGCACTCCAACCAAGTTTAATTCTATGATTAATTTCCTCCATTATGTTTCCATCTGTATTAATAATCTGACCAAGATTATTAATAGCCCTTACTGGCTATGAAAGATTGCAAGACAGTTGAAATGTTAGTTTATATATAAAGTTTTGCAATAAAGTATGTAAAATAAAGGGTATAATTGTATTTATAAGCAATAATGTAGCAAAATAAGGGAATAAAAAGGATTTTGTAACACTTACAAAGATCAATTAATATGTTCTCTACTTTCTGGATGTAACAGTTCACTATAATATAATCACATTTTCATTGGATTGGACATATGGAATAAATGTACAATACAACTAAGTGTGCTCTCATTTATGGCCCCACCTTGGTTAAATAAAGAAATTACTTCTGGCAACACTTCTTGGCCATCAGAAACAGAGATGGAAAACTAGCTCCCACATACTTCTACGCTACATGGAGCCTTGTAGCAATGGACAATTTGTGATTGAACAGTTGATTCTTTGTACTCAGACCATGGGTATTGGATTATGTAACCCTTTTTCTAATTTCTGTTAACAACATAACTTGATTACTGCTGTAATGTAATTCTTTGAGCTCACAATATAATTGCTTGATAACTAAAAAATATTTAGTAGTGAATTTGAATTGTTGTTGTTTTTTTTTTTTTTTTTTGTGGATGAAACAGACTCTGTTTACATTACAAAAATTATCTTAAAGTTAGTTTCCAAAATGAAACACTGTTTGGTTTTTTTGCGAAGATATGTCTGAGAATAGAAAGCAGTGGAAAGTTAAGTGTTGAAGTCTTTAAGAAAGAAAAGCTTGCTACCAAAATTAAAAGATAGCCGACCAAAATAGCAAATAATCCGAGTAACGGAAAAATCATATTTTATATGTGGATATATTTCTAACTGAAATTTGATTTGTATAGTCTTAGCAAAACTGATCTCGATTGTTATTTATCTATTTATTGTTTTACTATTTTCTTTTTTCTCTCTTGGAGTTAAAATGACTCTACTCGTTTGCGAGTGGCTGCAGGTAACGAAGAGAATGTATTTATTATGATAAAATGCATTAATAACATATTTTAGTAAATTTTTATTTAATTAAATAAGTAAATTATATTTGTATTCATGTCTGAAAGATTTTTTGCTTTAAGCTTAATTCTTTGATTTACTAATATATATTATTTTTAATAACATTTTAATTGACAGGAACTTCTTTTCAATTTTTATTATTAAAAAGAAGAAAAAGATGGATTAAAGAGAAAAGAGATGAAATTTTTCCCTAGTCATATTTTGACTGTCCTTTTTCCCCTGACAAGTTAAAAGAAATCGTTGTATTTGTTTGTGTTTACAAAATCTATTTATAAACTTTGAACAATAAGATGAAAATAATATAAATCTTACTTTGTTTTAATGGATTAACCTTGCTATATTAAATGTCTCACGGTAATTTACAATTAATTTTATTTACGTATTAAGAAAAAGTAACCTTTTATTAAATATTAAAAAAATTGTTTTCCTACTAATTATATTAAAATATTTATACATCCAGACATCTGTGAAGTAATATAAATTATATTTCACCTTTACTTAAATATATACATATAAATTGTTCAATCTATATTTCTTTTGTCCAAAAAAATTAAGCTAATAATTATTTATCTGAGGAGCACATGATTTTTCAGCTGAAGAATTAAGAGTTTGAGTAAAGACAAAAAACGTATTGCTGTCTAAGCCTTTTGAAAGAATCATGGTCGGCAAAGAAAAAAAAACAATTATTTTCATCACTAAATTTAACTAAAGTTTTGTTTGAATCACAACTCTAAAATTGTGTTATTATAAAATGATCTAGTTTATAGAAAATGTATATAAGCTTATCGTTAATGAAGAAGAATTTTCTTCCAAAGTGACACGTGTATTCCATTACCCCATTCTTTGTTTCATTGGATAATTTTATGAACTGACTAAGTGAAGCAATAATTTTAACTTTTTAATTCTTGTCAACCACTCTATAACTATCTCCGCTCCTAGAATTAGAAATGAAATATTCAAATACCCAGCTAAAAATTAAAAATTAAAACAAAATAAGACATTATACTAACATATGCATATCATATATATATATGATGCATTTCCGATTATATATAACAGATAAAGCAATGTGCCTAAAGCACTATGAATGAGTTATTCTCCAACCATAATGATTCATTCAGATAAGAGCCGTTCTTGTCTTTTAAATAAATCTTGTGTTAAGATTTGTAGAGGTCCCTACTATCGTTTTTCAGGCGCATGGTCTTAAGGTTATAGCCTTAATATATATTACTTATAACAGTAGAAAAACGACCAGTTTTCATTGTGCCTCTAAGATTGTATATGCAAATAATTCTTGAATCACTGTTGCTAAGAAAATGGAAGTTAAATCAGGCAGAATATTTAAGGCAAATTGAATTTTAATCGACGATATATATATATCAGAAATAGAGATCTGTTTATGTATGTAATGTATTGCTAATGGTCTAAATAGTTTGTATTGCTTAATTAATAAATAAAAATATCAAAGGACAAAATATTCATATATTTGTTATTTTAATCAAGATAGAATCGATAAATATTTTAGTCCCTAGGCTGTAATCACATTATTAAGAATAAAGAATATTTCCATAGTGATACAGATAATTTTTTATTCAGATAAATCACTGAGTGAGAGTAATGGAAAATAAAGAACAAA
Organism: Epiperipatus broadwayi; assembly: GCA_028023455.1. Classification (NCBI taxonomy): domain Eukaryota; kingdom Metazoa; phylum Onychophora; class Udeonychophora; order Euonychophora; family Peripatidae; genus Epiperipatus; species Epiperipatus broadwayi. Next base: position 138,192 of record JAQFVV010013026.1, on the reverse strand, counting down.
ATGCGTTATATAAATTGGAGTAAAAAAATTGATTTGAATGAATACTTTTTGTTAATTATTATTCTTAGAAAATAATTTTAAAAAAATAATAACCTTTCTATATTGTGGAAGGAATTGTATAATTTGCATTAAATAGTTAAGGCGTTACTTCATTAGCGTTTAAAATCAATTAAAATATATATATGCTCTGCGCACAGATAATGAAGCTATTCAATGTACGTAAAATGTGTGTGTTAGATGAGAGACTCTGGAGGTAAAGTTCACGATAGCAATCTGCTCCGACAATTTCAACATTCAAACTTTTTAACTTTCGTAAAGCCATATGATTTTTTTTTTGTAATATTTATTTTTTTAACTCTCTTTCGTGTATATTATTATTTCTTTAAATAGATAATGTACGCGGGATTCGAACTCAGACTTTCACACGAGTCACAACTCTCCTTGCCAACTCATATTGCTGATCCACCTGATCCCACACATGTTGAAAAGATAAATAATCTCCAATATACGTATTTCGTGCTAAACCAGCATTCGTCAGTTGGTCCAGATTACCATCTCCACACATATATACAATCAGTGCTCAGCTTTAAATTAAGATAGCCAATCTTCATACTTTAATGGACAGGCTTCAAACTACTCCAACTCACAACTTTTCAGCCTTCATATATATATATATATATATATATATATATATATATATATATGCAGGTTTAAGCCTGTATAGTGTATTAATTTAAATAGATAATCAGAACACATTAATTTTATAAGTACATTTTAAAATTATTTACAGAGAAATATACTTATATATGTGTTGTGTAGTTTGTTGATTTTCATGAGTCTCTTAATATAGGCTATTGTCATCACACAATAAGAATGCACTTTTTTTTTTTACAAGCAATGACAAATTCTTTAATTTTTTCTTAATTCTTAAGAAAAATTATTATAGCAATTAGTATTTATGCAGGAAGATATGTGTATAAAATGAAAAGGAAAAATAAATGCATTTAAGAAGTTGACAGAAGCACTTAGGAGAAGACAGTGAAATATTGCTTCACAAATTAAACAGATGCAGATTGTTTAACTCGGTGTTCTTCCGGGGAAGTTGCCCTGATAGATATTTATATAGAAATGCATATACATCCTTGACATGGCTCTTTATAAGTTAACAATTTGTTTTACAATTAATAGTGGAATCATTATCTGAGTCAAATATTCTTTTTTTATTTAGCAGAAAATAATTTCGTTTTTATTGAGTAAATACTTCCTGAAATGTACTTTGTAAATTGATGTTTTAAACTAAGAATAGACATTTAGTGTTTCTTATAAAATTTTATATTTTCTAAAATAAAATAAAATGTTTCTAATTTTGTGCTACTAATCTGGAAGGACATAAATGATTTTTATTAATAAAGAACGTAAATAACAGTCTGTGTGTTTCAGTTATTACATAGTAGAGATGTCTGCCCATCCCTTGTATATGTATTAAATGGATTATATTCTGTACATGAGGGGTCAGATTGACCTTAGGTCAACATGGGGGTGACAAGAATTTCGGCCTCAGGGTGGCCTTCGAGCATTCCATCGTCAGATTTTCAATTGCATGGACGGTTGAAGAATTGGAGTGTGGAGTGGATTGAAGCCTGTCCATTGAAGTATGAGGTTTGGCTATTTTAATATATATCTGAGCACTTATAGCATATATGTGTGGAGATGGTAATCTGGACCAATTGATGATTGCTGGTTTAGCATGAAATACATGTATTAGTGATTATTTGTCTTTTCAACATATATGTGTTCAAGTGTATCAGTGTTATGAGATAGTGTGGAGAGTGGTGGGTCATGTGAAAGTCTGTGCTCGTATACCCTCTATATTAGATAATTAAAATAAATTGGGAAATTAAAATAATGGAACCCGCTTATACTTTTTATTCATCAGTTACTGATAAAATGAATAAAAAGTATAGAATGTAAACAACATTGTTCTTTATTGGAAATATATTTAAAATTGGTAATGTTGAAATGGAAATATACAGTAATAAGTAATAGTTATTAATGCAAATATTAGTCTCCAAGTCAAGCGTTGGTGGCCAAGTGGTCAGTACAGCCGCCTTACAAGCAGTTGTCCCGCGTTCGCGGGTTCGCTTCCCGGCTGATGCTTTGACACATGAAAAAAAAAATTAGACTCCAAATGAAAAATATATATTTTTAAAAGCACATTCTTTATGATAACTATAATTAATTATCAGTGAAGCAGATTTATTTCAGGAAAAGTGATAATACCTTACCTAAAGTAATTTAAACCTTGAGAAAGGGTTTGAATCTTAATCCCCATCACAGTATATCGAAATAAAATCGGTTTTTTATTTATTAATCACATTGCTTAATAGTAACATTTTACGTTAAAATGTGTAAATAAATATCTAAAAGTAATAATAATAAAATTTTATTAAGAAAAAAATAAACTACTATCAATAATCCATTGCCATGTCTGGTTTAGTTTTGCATCACATCTAGTTAATAAAAAAATTTTGTTCAATACATTAATGGAAGAAGAAAAAAAATTTAAATGCAGTTTTAAAATGTAAGTTTTGCTGCTTGTGAATGTCTTAAAAATTTAATTCAATTATATTTTAATTGTTTTACACTAAAAGTGGAAAGAAACCAAAGAAATGAACATTAAAATTAATATGCCTTAAAATTAATCTATATGAAAAGTTTTGTTCATTTATGAATCAACGGAAAGAAAATGTAAACAAAAATAGTCTTATTCCCTTGACTTTATATATTTTCAATTTCATTAAATAAATTTTCTATGGAAGTATATTTTTTTCTTCAGTCAATTTTTATGTCAAAGTTTTTTATTTATATATATGTCGAAGCATTGAAGCGAACCCGGATCGGCTGCTGGAAGGCAGCTACACTAACCGCTAGGCCACAAACACTTGACGAGTTTTAGTTAATATATCATACATTATCAAACACTAAGTTGAAATTAATATATGACAAAGAAAATAGTGGGTTTTTTATATTCCATACCAATTGTTCAAACTTTATGTGGAATGGGTTCTTGAGGCATAATTTAAAGAAGAGAAAGTTTAAGAGAAAATTGTTAAAAAATAATTATGATAATTATAGAAAACTTTATTTCACTAATTATCATTTTTAGATACATTTGGAAATTTGTCTTCTGGAAGTACACCTAGATCTCTTTTTGTGCGGCTTTTTTATTGCAATTTTGAAGTTATGTGATTCATGTTTCTTCTTAATACCTATGTGATAAAGAAGTTCATATTTCACTTAAATTGGGACTTCCCCATTTTATATACACGCATTAAATTTTACATACTTTAAATGCCTGTTAGAGAAAGGTTTGGCAATAAATTTAGATACCATAGAAGATTTATAAAAGGATAATGAAACAGAAGTGGAATCTGTTTGTTTCACAGAAAAAATGATTTGAGAAAGTCTTCAACTTTTTATGAACTATAGTTGTATGTCTGTGTTATGTATGTGTATGTTTACATTTTCTTTTATACACATATATACATGGAGAAACTTTTAGACAGAAAAAAGTTACAAGTAAAAATATTTAAGAACTTTTAATTTCTACTTAAAAAGAAGGTATCTTTAAATGTTTTTAAATATTTTTACTTGTAACTTTTTTTGTCTAAAAGTTTCTCCATGTATATATGTGTATAAAAGAATATTTAACCGTTAGTCATTATTAACACATTTGTGGAAGTGTTATATATATATATATATATATATATATATATATATATATATATATATATATATATATATATATATATATAGTTGCACTCATGGAAGTGCATTCTCTAACACATAGCAGTCTGGATATCACAAGTTTCATAAACAATTAGTAAAATCATTGTATCAAGGTTTAATTATCGATTACATTGCCGACAGAAAATAATTACCACAGCACGAGATTGAAGTTGGTGTTAATTGTACTTCCTTTTGTGATGAATCTGATGTCTTACTAGTTCACAAATGAACAACATATTGTCAAACAGCGATAATGATTAAAATATGTATGAAAAAATGAAAAATAAATTACACATAAAAACATATTGTTTTGAATAAAATTAAATAGTTAATAAAAAAAGTAAAAAAAGTTTGTCTTGTATCAATTTTTTTCAAATATTTGAATTTTTTTAGTAGTCATACTTTATTTCCTTTTTTTTAATGCAAATTTTAAAATAATTTTATATTGTTGCTTTGTTTTATGTGATTAATAAAAATTTTGTAATGTATCCCACATTTTTCAAGGTAAGTTAAGTCTATTTTTGTGCGATTTTTTTAATGCGGGTTTTCTGTGTAACCTATCTACCACATAAAAAGAGACCCAGGTGCATTTATTTTTTATAAACTACCATTCTGTTATGTTTGACTCCAAATTGAAAGATCATCTAATTTTGCTTAAAAAAACTGTAATCCAGTTTTTTTGAATTTATATTTTTCAATCCATACTTCTCTTATTAAAACTTGTTTTTATTCTACTGAATTCACATGTACATATTTTTTGACCATTTTTGTACATTCTGTACCAATGACCATATACATTTTAATAAATTATATAATATTTATATGAATTCAGTGAAGTAAATAAGCTTAAGAATTTTTAATTATTTTTAAAAAAATTGATAATTTAAAATATATATGAATATGTTTGTTCATTTTCATCATTTGTTTGCATTTTTAGTTTTATATTATTTTGATAAGAACAAGACCTTGAAGAAAAAAAATATCTCACTGTAAATGACAATAAATAATTAATTATCACACTTTGCAATATATATATATATAATATTTTAATTTTTAATTTTTAATTTTTAATTTTGGATTTTTTATTTTTATATTTATTTTAATTTAAATAGAATTTAAGCTTGATTAGGAGGGAATGTAGTTTTGTTTTTTGTTTGAATTTTGTCATTGATTGGGTAGATATTCTGTGTTAGATTTTGTGACCAATCACGGGGGTTTTGTTAAATTTTTAATCTTTTGCCAAATCTGTAATTTTTGATTATCGCCATTTTACTGTGTATTTTTTTTTTTTCTTTCTGATGAAAACCAGTCCTCTGGTTGAAATATTATATTATTTATTGGATTTATAAGTCTTTATTTTTTTGTTTTTATATGTATTTCCTTTGGTTAGTTTGTTATATATTAATATTTTGATATATATATATATTGCAATGGTCAAGTTCTAGACATTTGCATAACAAAATCCAGGAAGAGAGACTAAAGCTGACCAGAGTAGAATGGTGAAGTCCCAAATCCAGCCAGGCTTCAACTTCTTTACCAGCACTTCATGACTCAACACCTTACAAATGACATACCTAAGATTACACTCAGTTTCTATTTTTTCATGACCAGATATGGCAGGGAGAATCATGAGATTCAGGAGTTAACTACACATAAATTAACTAAATTATAATAAACTAATGACATGTGGTTGGAGGTAACGTTCATGATTTATCATTAATGCATAGATCACTCACCCATATTATATAAATAACTAGGATTGAATTGGATTAAAATTAGGCAATGAGAAATCACATGAAACCAAAGTAATTTAAATATACATTTATTTATTGATTAATAGAATAAATAACAACAAAGAACATAGTTTAAGGAGTGGTAAATGCATGCAGGCATTACACTAAATGATAAAATAATCGTATTACTTTCATCTTACATATTAATTAACATTTGTGTGTGTATATAAAGGATCACTTAAGTTATGTCTATAAACAAACCCCAACTCCTATCTTAAGGTTATGGTTGCTCTTTCATAAGTAACTATACTAGCCCTTAATAGACTATTAGAGATATATTTCTGTGTAAAGTATGAGCATATAATCCAGCTTGCTGAGATATATTGAACTTTCAAATCAAGAGTGTCTCAGGCTAATGCTAAATATTAATTCAAAAAGATGGGGAATTAGCTCCTCTAGATAACCAATGTGCTATAGCACTGGCAAATATTAATAATAAAGTCACTCTGTGGATATATTATTCTGTTCAAGGGATCTTGTGATCAATATTGGTATTCTGGGACCAAGAATTCTGCTGCTTATGAGTTGAACATTGATAGTTCAAGGGTGGGGATGTCTTACTCGCTTGCTTGGTATTAGCTTCAGTATTTACTGATGCACATCCCTGAAATAAGATAAAATGGGATGGCCTTACCAAGGTCCCATTTTTGAAGGATGCAAAAAACATTACATATTGAGTTGTATTTAATAATTTCTAATTTGCCAAGCAATGGAGATATAATCATACTTAAAATTAAAGATGCTTGATCTATAGCTTTATCAGTTTCTTAATAGGAGCTAATTCTTAACTCGCACAATATATATAAGCTACTTGGGGGAATAATTCGATTTTCAATCTTATTAACATGTTTCAATCTACATCATAATAGTCAATTCAGGAGGGAAAAGTAAATTTGAAAAGTTTACTAAAAGCTTAACAAATAAATATACTTTCTTATCATGCAAGGGCTAGTCCATTACTTATTGACATTAATTAAAATCATAACCCAAATTTATAAGCAGACCACATTATGTATTTATATATTAAACAAATATTTAACAGTAATAATGAGCACAGAATGATTTGTTATTGCTCTGAACTTAGGATTTCAAAACAGTGTGCATAAATTGTGACATTAAGAAGTAATTAGATAAATATAATCTTAATTATATCTTCTCTAAAATTTTAATAAATTTAAAGGCTCACTGTTTTGAAGCATTGGCATTAAACATATGAAATACATTTTAAAAAAATACTAGAGAAAAGTATAGGCATAACTGTAGTGATAGATAATAAGAATTGAATGAATCATTTGATTTAATAAATAGAATTATAAGTGTAGGTAGGCAAGTTACATAATTTTAAAGATTACTTGATTTAGACAGATTTTAAAATTATATTAATTTGAATGTGATATTAATTTGAAAGTGATATTTAGCTAGCTTTTAAATAAAGAAATAGAATATTAATTGATACAGAGCTCTGCAGTTCTGGATTTTATACTACCAGTTATTCATTTCAGCTGAAGATGTCAGTACTTTGACTTCAGGCATGTTGATAGTCTTTTTGGGCAGGTACTTGGTGTCTTGTTCTTCTTCTGGTAATAGGCTGTGGCTGGAGAATTTTATCTTGCAGTGCTCCAGTTGTTAAGTGCATCGAATGGCAGTAAACCCCACCATTCACCCATGGAAAAAAAAGAAAAACTTTGACTTTCTTAGCCAGACATGTTAAAATTCAGAGTGGCTTGGAGTATGTTAGCAATCACCCTTACAAAATTGATGTGTCCTTTTATAAGCTCAAAATATGGCCTATTTATACACATTAGTTCCAAGCACTTACTCATTGAGAATTTAATTCACCTGAAAATCCATTAGCTTAAGAAATTGCATTAAAATTCCAGACTTCTACCATTTGATTTTAAAGCTTTTGATTAATTTTTCAATGTATTAAAATTCCCCTGAGGAATTTCAGTAGTTCTGGTCCAATGATTTTACTATATAGCCATTTTATTTTTTCATGTGTCTTAGCATTGGCCAGGAAACGAACCCGCTAATCCAGGACAACTGCTTGTAAGGCAGCTGTGATGACCTCTCGACCACCAACACTTGACAATATAACCATTTTATTGTAAACAATTTAGAGTACAGCAATTATTAATATCTAAACTAATTTTTCTTTATTTTACAACAGGTGTGGCAGTATAATGCAAATTTTTATTTACAACTATTTTACTTTAATTAATAAACTAAAAACTAATAACAAAACTGAATCATGCTATCCTATATATGTATAACAGTATAGGCTGGATTATATATCTACATATGAATTTATAACGAATTGAATTAATAAATTGACTTTATAATATTAAATCTATAATATACAACATGTTTCTAATAGCAAACAAAATTTAGCCACTGTAATATTCAATATAATGGTATTGACAACATCTATCCATGTGTACGTATATAATGCAATGCACATAGCCATGATAATACTTTTATATATCTATTTGAATTACTTTAAAGGTCGTTTGAACTGAGCATAGATAGGGTTCGTAATCAAATTGAAAGTGAAATGGTAAAGAATCAAAGGATTATCATTTCATATTTCCAAACTTACAAACAAAACAAAAAAGATAAAAAAAAGATTTTACTTACAATTGAACGAATGAATACAATCGTGAGCATTAGAATTAAATTATCAATGAGTTAAAGGATTTAACTACCTACATAATGTATAAAAAAACTTTGGCCCACCAGTATTGTTCTCACACCAACTGTTCTAATAGAATATAGCTTCTAAACATATAAATAAAACAAAATATTTACAAATCAAAAAAAAATAATATATGTAATACAGTGATAGATAATAAAATTTGAGTAAGTCATTTGATTTAATAAGTAGAATTATAAGCATAGGTAAGCAAGTTACATAATTTTAAAGATTACTTGATTTAGACAAATTTTAAAGTTATATTAATTTGAACATTCAAAGGTTTCTTTAAGTGACATTTAACTAGCTTTTAAATAAAGAAATGGGAATATTAAATATAAATTGATACAGAGCTCTGTGGTTCTAAATTTTATACTACCGGTTATTTATTTCAGCTGAAGATATCAGCACTTGGACTTCAGGCATGGTGATAGTCTTTGTTGGGCAGATTTTTGGGTCTTCTTTTTCTTCTCACAGCAGACTTCATCTTGCTGTGCTCTGGTTATTAAGTGCATTGTATGATAAACCCTGATATTCAACCATGCAGAAACAGCAAAACTTAGCTTTCCTTAGCCAGACATGTTAAAATTCAGATGGCGTGGAGTATGTTAACAAATGCTCTTACAAAATTGCTGTGTTCTTTTATATGCCCAAAATATGGCATATTTATATACATTAGAGCCAAGCACTTACTCATTGAAAATTTATTTCACCTGAAAGCCCATTAGCTTAAAAAATTACATTAAAATTCCAGATTTTTACAATTTGATTTAAAACATTTAAATTTTCAAGATATTAAAAATTCCCCTCAGAAATCTCAATAGAACTCATCCAGTGATTTTACTATATAACCCTTTTGTTGCAAATAATTTAGAGCTTAGCAATTACTAAAATCTAAACTGATTTTTCTTTATTTTATCACAGGTGAGGCAGTTTAATGCAAATTTTTGTTTACAACTATTTTACTTTAATTAATAATACTAAAAACTTTTAACAAAACTGAACCATGCTGTCCTATATATGTATAATGATATAGGTTGGATTATACAACTACATATGAATTTATAACAAATTGAATTTATAATATTAATTGACTTTATAATATTAAATCTATAATATAAACATTTTTCTAATAGCAAACAAAATTTATCCACTGTAATATTTAATATTGTGGTTATTGATAGTCTCTATCCATATGTACATATATAATGCCATGCACATAGCCATGATAATACTCAAATATCTATTTTAATTATCTTAAAGGTTGTTTGAATCTAGCACAGATAGGGTTGGTACACAAATTTAATGTGAAATGGTAATGGATCAAAGGATTACCATTTCAATATGTATATGTGTGTATCATTAAAAGCCAGTCAATACTTAGATAATCCCAATATCAATAACAATCAACAATTTTCAAACAGTTGTCAAGGCAATCTCCTTTTAACAATATATATATAGAGAGATAGAAAGACACACACACACAAACACACACACACACACACACATATATATATATATATATATATATATATATTAAAAAGCTAAAGCTAAACTAGTCAATAAAATAATCAAAATTACCCCAAATTCACAACTCAACCAGACTAATCAAAAAATAGACCCTAAAACACAACCAATCAGTGGTTTCACTGCTACAAGCAGGTTTCTCAAGTGTAAAGCACTATAAAACAACAACATTACCCACAATTCCATTTACTTCCCTTCCACCCTTAATATTAAAAGAACTTTTAAAGAAGTTAATTGCTTCAGAATCATAATTTTTTTAAAAAGAACAGTTTTTATTTCTTCTGTTTATTTCATAATTAATAGTGTGACCTGTATCTTTTTCTTGGATATATAAAGCAGAACTAAGATATTTATTTCTAACCCTACTTTTGTGTACTTTATTCTTTCATTTAAGCTCAGTGTACTCTGACCAATATATGTTGATGGTTATTTGTTTGTAGTTGAGAATAATAAATTCAAAGAATTGGTAAATGAGTTTAAATGTTTGATCCTTCTATAAAATATGTTATAGAAGGAGGGAAATTAAATTTTGTTAAATTAAAATGTTTAGATCTATTGGTGATTAGAAATGTAAAGAATAATTGGTTGATATATAGTCATTATGTAAAGATTAAAGGTCTTAGGTCTATAATTAAATCTGATCGTTGTCAATCAATCTGTATCTCATAAAGTAGCTGTTTTAAGAAATTATTGTTATAGAAACAAAAGATTAAATAATTCTAATGGGATATTTTTGTTTCAAAAAGGTCAATTCTATAAAGATCATTTGATAAATTTGTTAAATGTATTTTATTTAATCATAATAAAATCTGTAATAAGGTCAAGGATAAAGAAAAATATGATCTTATTTCTTAGCCATTTAAATTGTCTTCTTGTAAAAATGTATGTAAAAATAGTAATTCTTTTGGTAATAAAAACATTGCATGGAAATGGGGTATTACTTTGAATGATTTATTAAGTAATACAAAGGAAATCTTTGCTAAAAAAACAATTTCTGAAGTGTATATTATTTCTTATTTTTGTAAGAAGGTATACATTAATCAGAGTAGGTTGGGTTTAAATGAAAAAATAAAGATAGATAAAAAGTAGGGTTAGAAATAAATATCTTAGTTCTGCTTTATATATCTATAAAAAAGATACAGGCCACTTTATCAATTTTCGTTGTCTTCTTTGAAAGGAATAAAAATAAAAAGAATCTTTATTATTAAAATTTATGATTCTGAAGCAATTAACTTATTAAAAAGTTCTTTTAATATTAAAGGTGTGTGAGATGTAAGTGGAATTGTGGGCAATGTTTAGTTTAAGTATATTGTTATTTTGTAGTTCTTTACACTTGAGAAGTCTGCTTTTAGCAGTGAAACCATTGATTGTGTTTTAGAGTTGTTGTTTTTTTGGCTAGTCTGGTTGAGTTGTGAATTTGAGATTATATATATATATATATATTTGAATCGGATGCTTTATCTGCTTCAAAAGTTCCATCACAAAATTAACCCTTAAACCGCTAATTAAATCATTGGTTGTATCAGATAAAAATCAAATCTTTTAATTGGCCAACTCACAAACTGAAGACAAAGCCTATTGTTAAAACATATTCGCCTATAATATTAAATTCAACTCAGATACGTTTATAAAAAGTATATAATTAATTTTTCAGGTCATGAAGAAAACGAAAGTTCTTTCAAAAATAAATTGCTATTTATTTATTCTAAGATATTCTATATCGGCAACATAAAAGTTATAATGTAAACAAAAAGATCGACTTTTACGTTATAGAAAAGTGAAATATTTCTTTTTACTACATCTTCAATATATTTACTTAAATCTTCAATATTTTTCGAAAATAATTTTGTTTTTTATTATTCTCTCTGAAAATTATGTTTAATTTCCATAAATATTATTTAATAATAATTTAAATCGTATTGAAATGAAAATCTCAGCATTTTCTTTATTTTCTTTGATCAGGCAGTTTCTTTGTTCTTTCCAGCCAATCAGAATGTCTTTTTCGGCTGAGAGCATGCTAAGAACCAATCACAAATAATGTTCCTTCTTTGTTTAGGTTTAAATGCGTTTTTTTTTATTTTTACTTCTAAAATAAATCGGAAGATGTCACCATCGTACAGAACTTTTAAAAACGAATTCAATACATATTTAACGAATTTTATCGTATAAAAACGAACTGAGTTAGAGTGATTTTAGATGTCGACGAGGAGTCTCATCGAGCGCGGGAAAAGGGTTAAAACACATTGTATATTTTTATAAAGTTTTAAAAGAAAACTATTTAAAAGTTTTGTATATTATTTTTTTATGTATTAAGAGTACATACAATAACACACATATTCACTTAAATTTTAAAATTCTATGATTTTACTTTTCAGTAGATCTTGGTTTAAAATTGTTTTCTTTTATCACTTGTTTTTTTTTCTCAAGGTAACTAAAAGCAAGCAAAATTTTAATCTTTTTTGAAAAAGCATTTTAATCATAAAAAGTTTTGATTGCAATCAAGTTACTTTTTATTTTTGAAAGCTGAAACTTATTTTTGCATTTATTTTTTTTAATTAATTTCAAATAAGATAAGAGCTCTGGTCAGATTTTTTTTAAAATTAATTTTTAATTAAAATTGAATGTGGTAGAGATTTACCCTGGTCCAATGTGGGAAGTAAGATTGCTGATTTTTAATTTGCTTATTATTATTATTCTGTTCATGAGTATTGATTCAGCTTCTTAGTACACAGCTTGTAATACCTATTCGAATTGCTGTGCTTCCTTACATTTTAAAGATTGCTGTCCGTGTCTTTATATCACCATTGCTAATATTATATTTTTGCTATCTGCTAATAGGAAATTCTGCTGATATCATATTACTGGCTACTATTTGCTATATAGTGATCATCTCTGCATAATGCCAAAACTACATGCCATGAGAAATCTTATCTAACAACATGCAGTGCTAAATCAAACCAAAGTTGAACCCCGGATTCCGAATTGTTCCTTCAAGATTATGTCTTAATAGTCTAGACCAGAACTGATCCAAAGATCGCCCCCATACTCCATACCAAAGAGATATAAATCAAAAGCCTTCATGATGGTCTTGGGTTAAAAAAAACTTTGTGCACCTCACCGGGATAACTCTACAGACAATTCAAAGCCTCAGGGTTGTAATAGTCATATTTGAATCTCAAGGCTGATCGGAGTGAGGTTGTTGAGACCCTGACTCCAATTTCACCCCAGTTACTTTACCAACAGTCAGAGATTTACCACCTTACAGATGACATATATGGGGCTACACTCGTATTTCTTTAATTTGCATGCCGGCAGTAGCACATTGGTGGAACATGAGACTATGATTTAAACTGGCATATTCACAAAGTATAGCTATATAGACATGACCCAACTGACAGATATCACTAAATTTAGATTGTGATTCATAAATAACTAAATAATAATCAATAATTAACTAATGAATAATGAGCAAAAATTGAGATGCTAAGCAAAGTTATATTTTAAACAAATTTAATATAAGCCAAAATTAAGATAAAATAAAATAAACATATAAATACATGAAATTTGTCTCACTCACAGGTGATGATTTTAGAGGTTACAAGCTAATATTTTTTAAGCATTTCTTTCTTAATATATATTGTATATAATTGTTATTAATTCATTATATTTTTATTATAATTAATACTTGGTGCTTGAAAATATATACCATCCATAACATAATTAATCAATTGTTATCATTATCACTATTATTTATATTACTTTGCATTTTGTCGTTGTTCATTGTTCTTTTATTAAATGTATTTTTCATGAAAGAAGAATAGAAAAGAAAGAAATATTCGTTCGTAGTAATTTCAATTCCTACCTATATCGATTTTTTAAAAATCTATTTTTAGTTAAAGAAGACTCATTTGAAATGTAATTATATTTCGTTATAGCATATGTCTTACTTTATCCTATGTAACATTAGTACTTAATGTTCTTTTTCAGTCACTTAAGAAAAATTATCTTATCTAAGTAGACATTCTGGTGCTCAGTTGCAATATAATCTTAAGAATATTGAAAATTCCGCTTTTTTTTTTACATTACTTTAGATTTTTTTTATGTTATTACTTCATTTATTTATTTTAATATAAATATCCATACACATAAACCTATATATATATTGTATATGAGTCATTGTTAATGTTTTTGCATATATATATATGAGTAACTATTTCAGTCAAGCGAAAGAAAGAAGAGTGAGTGAAAAAGATGGGATTTAATTTATTATCAAATAATTATACATTCTATGCAATATTCATTTCAAATAATTTCCACACAAAAAAAGACCCGAATAGTCCAATTTTTATATCAATGGATTTATTTATTTAATGTAGGTATATGCTCATAGTATAGTTTTATTATTGTTTTTTTTTCCATATGTCATAGCATCGGCCGGAAGCGAACCCGCAACAACTGTCTGCAACCAAGTGCTTGCTTGCAAGGCGGCTATGCTGACCTCTCGGCTAACAACGCTTGACAGTTTTATTATTGTTAAGCTCAATAAATAATCAAACTGAGCTTTTATTATTGTTAAGCTCAGTTTGATTATATATTAGACGGTGTAGTCAGCAAGTCTGAAAGAAGGTGGTAAGCAAAATAAGCAAGGCATGAGGGGTGCTGATCCAAAAGAGGAACAGGAGCATGGAAACAGATACGAATATTATTTAATGCTACTTGATTTATTTATTTTACAAAATAAAGAAATATAAACATAAAATAAATAATCACTTTTTGAAATGCAATTTGACAATTAAAATTTTCTCTAGTTTGTTTTACGCTGGGTTTATATGATGTGTATTTCAAATTTCAAATCACATTGCTGTGTGGTGCGAAAACAGAACAGTCCATTTTACTACTAATATCCATGTCATTTATATATATATTGTGATGGTTATTTGGTATTTGTAAAATAATAATAATAAACGTAACTTAAAATTTTTTTATTAGTTTATTATAAAAATATTATCTTAAATTTATTGTATCCAACAAAATTTTAAAAAACCATCCAAGTTGTCTTCTCCTATTTTTATAACGTTTAAAATTCTTGTACTAATTTTGGTTTGGTTTGAAAAACACACATAAAATAAAACAAAAACAAAAAAAAAAAACATGCTAATAAAATGCATAATATTGTATATATGTGAATAAATTAGTTAAAATAGAGTCAGTTAATGCAAAATTAGTGTACACAATAATGATACATCTAAATAGTGACATGAATTTTTAATGTAATAATTAAACACGTGGACATGAATATGAATATTTATATTTCTCTGATATATATATATATATATTCTCATGTGTCATAGCATCAGCTGGGAAGCAAACCCACTAACCCGGGACAACTGCTTGTAAAGTGGCTGTCGCTGACCTCTCGACCGATGAAATATAAAGAAATACCATTTTAAAATATTTACATAATGTCATTTTAAATATGAAATAAAATATAAATTATTGTGAGAATGGTAATTAAAATAAGAATCATTTATCTTAATATCTGTAATATAAATATTTGTTCTAACATTGTGATTTGTACATTTAATTTTATTAAAGTATAATATTTTATTTAAATACATTTTAGAATGTTATGTGCATATCCCTCAACTAAGATGTTGAAATGGCAAATTGCAAAAGTCATCTGCTGTTACAGTTAAAACAAACATCAGTACTCTATTTAAAAAATATTACCTAAACACCTTCTTTTATTAAAACAGTTTTCAAAGTAATGGACTTACTCTTTAAATGACTGAAATTAAAAATGTCACTTCTCAGGAAATACTAATTATCCTCTTTGCATCTTTAAAAATAAAAATATGTTTACCACATTAATGGATTGATTCAAAAGATAAAGTTTCATCATCATTTGTTCTATCTGGATTAATTCTTTTTACACCTCTGTGGTTTTTTAATGAAAGTACCTAAGGTTTTCAATGATTTTTTAAGAAAAAACATTTTTAAAGATCTTGATAAAAATAATTGGAACTCTTAAATGCTTTAATTGAATTCTAGATTATAAAGATGCTGTGTATTGATAATAATAAGCAACAAATATTTTAATAAATAATCACTGCACAAATAAATAAATTTATATAATAGAATTTATTTTAACAACAAATTAATTATGTACATTTGTCTATTGTAAGTGTTTATATATTTTCAAAATTTACTAGGAAAATCCTCTGTCCAAACTACACTCTTTTCTTATTCTTTTGCTTTTTGGTAACACTCATTTTCTTGTCTTTTAATGAAAAATTATGTAATAATATATAACAAATAGAAAACTTCAATTTGTTTCCATATATATATATGTCATATTATTATTACTATTTGCGGTATATTCCATGTAGTGAAAAGCCCCACGAGCATAAATGAAAGGTCTGAATTAAAGAAGATTAACAACATTTGGAAGAAAAATTTAAATATGAGGAGAAAAAAACAATAAAAATGTTTTTAAATCTCACACGCATTCTTATGATTTGAGAAAGAGGATGCTCTGAGGAAGGTAATTGATATTGTACTAAAATGTCAGCATTTAGCTTTTTCACTACACGGAATATCCCGCAAATAATAATAATATGACATCTTTTATCCATGAAAATATTAGAATTAATATATATATATATATATCATATTATTATTACTATTTGCAGGATATTCCATGTAGTTAAAAAGCTAAATACTGATGTTTCAGTACAATATCAAGTACCTCCCACAGAGCGCTCTGAGGAAGGTACTTACCTTTTTCACTACACGAAATATCCCACAAATAGTAATAATATGACATATTTTATCCATGAAAATATTAGAATTAATATATATATATTGTACCACTAGTATTTACTAGTGGTACATGTTTCATAATTTTTTTAAAAAAATAATTGATTAGTTTTAAGATTCTTAAAACAAACTTGCAAAAATAAAAGTACTGTGTCATATTTTTTTTTTAGAATAAAACTTCTTAGCAAGAGGGGGTAAATATCTAAAATAGAATTAAAAAATTTAATAAACCTTTCTTTCTTTCTCTTTGTAAAGAAACTCCTTTTATAATTTATAAAATAAGCAAATGTGAAATCAGGCTAAAAATTAGTCTGTAAAAATAAAATGTTTGTAAAACTTATAAAAATGTAATTAATTAGTTTGTAAGATTGCTGATTAAATTGTATTCATTAAAAAACTGTAAACTATCTTATTGAGATCATTTAGATGAATCTGAACAGATTAAGATTAAGGCAAATGTAAAAATCAATTGATTAAAGAAATGTAAAATTAATTAAAAGACGGATTCAAATCAAGATAAAATAAAACAATGAAAGAATTAAGACATAAAGGTTACATCTTGATTATTGTTCTTCAGTTGGGGCTGCAATTTGCTAGATCATTCATCAGTTTGGATAATTATTATTAAGTCTGGACAAAATGTGGAATCCAGGCAACTAGAGATCCAGATATTCAGAAACTGTAAACACAATAGTAAGCCACTCAATTACTGCTGTGGCCAACATCCATTCAAAAGACACAAATCTAGCAACATGCATTGCTAGACAGCTTTAGGATATTTGGCTGGGCTTCTGGTTCCAAAAATCCTCAATAAAAAGAAAATCTAACTGAACCTCACCTGAACCAATGCCAAGAACAATACATAGATTGTAAGTAAATTCTGCCACAAAATCTCTCACCTATTCTCAACACAAAGAATGAAAAATAAGCTCTGGAACCATCAATGAGGACCCAAAATGCCAACTGTTTGGAAACTGACAATCATGAAAACCTAGTTAAAATACTTTTAAATAAATTCTGTATCACAGTCTAGATTCTTTATTTTAGATTAATAAACTTTAATTAATGGACTATTATAACTATAGTCTAAAGTCATTTATGTTTTTCTTATTACAAATCTTTTATTGTGTTATTTTCTATTATATTAAATATATATGTGCATAAATAAATATTAATGTTTGCTCTAATTGTTATTTTGGCTATTTTCTTTTACTCTTTTGTCACTGTGAGCCAGTAAATTAGTGTAGACTTATTTTATGTGCTAAGTAAATATGCCAGACCCTGAGACAGAGTGTGAGCTAGTTATGGGATATTTCAAGCACTGGATTGTGTGCCTGTTAACTAAAGCATGCTCATTCTATAACTTATGATTGGCTGGCATCTGAAGTTGATCTTCAAAATAAATAAAATGATTTGGATGGCAGGGGTTTGAATCTAGCAGTGATTGTGTTATGTTTTACATAGCTTAATCTGATCGTGGGTATCATTGATGGCACTGCTATCAATGGTATTCTCCTCTCTGCTTGAAGGGCCAGTCCATTCATGTAATATTAAAAATATAAATTAAAAATTATGTTAAAAGGTGTTTAAACCCATTTAAACCCAATTAAATAATATATTTTAAATGAACCCAGTTCAGTATGTTATACAACAAATTATATTTATGTTTACTTATTATTTATTATATACAGACTAGATAATATAGTTGTTTAGATAAGAATCTTATGAAAGTACCTATATAAGATAAGCAAGATAATGTCACATCTTTACAGAATTATGCTATAACAAGATGTTTTATTTTATTTTAATAAGTAACTAAGACTTTTATCAGCATGATACCTAGGTAAGAGATTGATTAGATTATACTAGTGTACCTAGATATCAGATAAAACATTATTTCACTTTGTTACTGTTTTCTTTATCCTTGGCTTAATAACCTTCTTCAATGACTTGTTTTTCCCACAACATGTAGATGTACACTTGTACAACTATTAACATAGGAGAAAGCAGGATCAAGGTACCATAATTAACATTGCTAGAAATTATTTATCTCTTGAGTATTGATATATTTCTTTCACATGTTTATTTATATGTACTAAATTACCTGATTTTCTTCTTTTATTATTTAAATAAATAAATAAATATGGTTGTATGATATTATTAAAATGCCTTTATTTAAAGGTATATTATTGTAGTAATAACATTATTTTAATTATTGGTAATACCAGCATGCAGTTTAAATAAATACAATAAAATGTCCTTATATTGATAATAAATATTTTTTTTAATTCAAGATTACAATTTGAAGACTCATTTATTCTACTAAAATATTTTAAATCCTGATATAACTTTCGATTTTATATATGGCTGGCCAAACATATAAGTATTATTACACCTATTTATTCTTATTTACAAATAATACAGTTATATTTGAATTTCATAATGCTGAGATATTATTATTATTATTATTATTATTATTATTATTATTATTATTATTATTATTATTATTATTATTATTATTATTATTATTATTATTATTATTATTATTATTATTATTATTATTATTATTATTATTATTATTATTATTATTATTATTATTTATTAATTCACATTTATAGTGTTTTCTTATATATTTAATTGTTCTGTTTACAATAAAGAGTCTTATTATAGTGATTATCCACATAGTATAAGTTAAGCAAACATTTTAACTGCTAAATAGCTGTATGTTATGATCTGCATCATTGTGTCAGCTATAAGATATATCAATGCACTACAATGTAGCAGTACCTGATAACATTACAAAAATAGAAGTTGTAACATGAACATTTATGTGTATGTAAAAATAAGTTCAGTAGTTGAGACAATATCGTTTTATATAGTGTGTTGGTTTCTTTCACAAAATTTATTATTGATTTTTGTAGTCAATGAATTGAACAGATATGCTAATAATATCAATATTATGAGATGTATTTGTAATTAAGAATAGGATTAGGTGGGAAAGTTAGAAGCTAAAAGGTCAAATCGTTATTTTTTGTGTGCCACAACATCTAATCTCTATAATATATGAATTTCTTCTTAAAGTTAAAGAAATATTAAATTGATAGAGCATGTACTATAAGAATAAAAATGTTATCTTAATGAACTTTTAATAACGTAGCTGAGTATTAAATACAACCTATAAACCTCAGAGATGTGTATATATTATTTAAAATGAATGTGTATATATTATTTAAAATGAAATACCATTTGATACACAAATTTACATCAATCATTGATTTTATTACAATAAATGGATTGATATAAAAAAGTAAGATTAAAACCTTAAATATAATATTTTAATGAATAATTAATTTACCTCTTCTTTCTTAGATGTAATAATATGGATAGGAAGAAAAAATTGTCCAGTTTTCAAAATAGAAAAAAGGCTGCAAAAGAAAAATGATTCAAAAACAATCTGGAGCACTTTATGACTTTAGTAAAAAATCTAAATCTTCAAATAAAGAGGATTTTATGCAATGAACATTACCAAGGTTCATCTGTTGCTGAAGATAAATTTTGGAAAAGGAACAACCAACTCATGTTTTTAATGTAGGACAGCCCAATGAAAATTCTGATAAAGAATATCCATATGAAAATTTCAATTAAGAATAGAAAAAAAAAGATTTCATTAAAAAACAACAAAATTTTTCAATTGATGATCTGGAAGATGCAGAAAATTGTCCTGAAATTACAGATAGACTTCAACTTATTTTGGTTGAATGTGGACTTATCCAAAAGGAGGACATATTCTATCCATGGAATTTTGAAGGAAGAAATTTATTAATGTGTATTATAAAAAAAGAAAAATGGTAAATTAGTATTGTAAGCACCCAGATTAGTGCTGTATGTCACAGTATTTTAAAAAAATAAAGAAGTTTGTTGATCTTGTTTAATTTTCATTTCACTTGATCTATAGATAATGAAGGTCTTGAAATATAAAGTTAACTAGATAACCATGGCAACCTAATATTTTAAAATATTATTTGCTATTAATTCTAGCATGAAATCATAAATCTGTTGTGATCAGTTACAGAAAAAATATAAACTGGTAAATAAATAAACATATTTTGGAAATATTTAACTGAATCATAAAAGATCACTTGAATAAAATCAACATTATTATTGAATGTTATACATTTCAATTTCTGTTATTACAATTAGCATACCAACACATATTACAAAATTAAATGTTTTATGTTTCCTATATGTTTGTTTATAAATTAATTTATGGAAAAATATCATTAAAACATATGTAAATATAATTATATTCATTAAAAAATAATGAAAATGTGATATTATTTTTTTTATTTTGGTTTAAACTGAAAAATAATATTCAACTTTGAAAACAGGATTTTATTTTCACTGTATTCAATTATTTCAAAAGCTTCATTTCACTTACTAATTGGAGGCAAACATTCTTAAACCAATAAATTTAGAGTTGACTTAAAAATTATGAATCTGTCTGATTTTTTTTTTTTGAAAGTGAAAGGTAATTTTGGCATGTGAAGTTTGATAAAAGATCAACCCCATTTTAGTAAGTGAAATAGTTAGATATATGTATATTTTTATACATCATTATTAAATCTGATTAGATATACTGCATTTAAATATTTGTTTACTTATCTAAGTCAATATTACTGTCAGAAATAATTTTAATAGTTCAGAGTTAATTATTTATTGGCTTATCTTGTCTGGTTATAAAAATCTTATTAGATTTTGTTCTGTCATTAAGCAGGATGATTTGTCTTAATTACTTTTAAACTTCATTGAAGTGGGGATCATAAATTTTATGAACTAGTATAGCTTAATATCTATCTTTGATTTGGATAACTGCCAATTATTGTCATATATAGTTTAATTGTTATAAAATCCATTTTTATAATCAATTGGTTGGAGATTTAAGCAGACGAATAATGTCAGTGAGTCAGTAAATATCCAATAGAAAACTATGGTACATTTTATATATAATGTGATTGGGTATTGTAAAATGCAAAATTATCTAATAGATTTATGGATAATAAATTCTGGTAGAGTGTTTCATTTTAAAACATAACTTAAGCAATAATTGCATATCACTATAATGTAAAGTGTGAACAACATATTAATACAACCAGATCTCCTTTTGTGCATATTTTTTAATGCGATGTTGAAGTTATGCGATTCATGTTTCTTAATATCTTTTTATATAGTTTTCTTTTATGCAATAAAGAAGCTTATATTTTACTTAAAATCAGGATGCCCTCATTTTATATATACACATTATATTTTACATACTTTAAATGCATATTGGAAAAAGGTTTGGCAATAAATTTAGCTACCATAAAAGATTTAGAAAAAGAACCTGTTCCTTTCACAGCAAAAATGATTCAAGAAAGTCTTCAACTCTCTAATGAATTGGACAATCATTTTTTTGTTAATGACATAAATTATGAATAAGCTCTTGAATTCCAATGAGAGCTAAATAGTTGTATGTCTGGATATCATGAGCTTCATAAACAATTAGTAAAATCATCATCTCAAAGTTTAATCACTGATTATATTGTTGATAGAAAACCATTAACTTTTAGACTGACATTTTTTTATTGGCTGAGTGAAATAAAGTTCTAAACTTTTGATTGGTCAATTACAAAATCAGCAGTAAAAATATATTCATCTTTTAATATTAGATTCATTTGTAAAAAGCAAATTAATTATTTGTCAGATTATAAAAGTGAACAAAAGTTTTTTCAAAAATAAATTTCTATTTATAATTATAAAAATATTCCATAAAAGAGATACTAAAAAAATGTCATAACCTATTAGAAAATGTTGTGTGCATTGTTGATTTCTTTCTCAATTTACGTTCATGTAAAAGTAAAGAATTTTTACTAAAATCTTAACTATTTTTCTAAAATAATTATATTTTCAGCATATTTTATCAAAATAATTTATATATAAAAAAATATGAAAAAATACTCTAAAATATGCATTTTCCATTTGAATATTAAAACAAAAGAACTTGGAGCTGTCAAAATTCTTGTCAAGTGCTCTCTTTGGTTCAACATGAGCAACAACAAATCAGCACCTTAGGGTACATATTAAGCTTTAAAAAGACTATAAATTCACTATGATAATGCAACAATTGACAATTTTAGAGTGACTTGAAGCTGTGAACAAAAATTTTCAGTTGATGCACCTGTTTGGTTAATTAAACACAGCATGAGTCTGAAGTTGTCACTAATTGTATTTCCTCTTGTGATGAATCTGATTTCTTATCAGTTCACAAATGTACCTGCATATTGTCAAATAGCGATAATGATTAAAATATGTTTGAAAAAATATAAAATAAATTACACATAAAAACATATTGTTTTGAATAAAATTAAATAGTTAATAAAAAAAGTTTGTCTTGCATCAATTTTTTTCAAATATTTGAAATTTTTTATTAGTCATACTTTATTTCCTTATTTCCTTTATGCAAATTTTAAAGTAATTATAACTTGTTGCTTTGCTTTTATGAGATTTTTAAATGTTATGGAATGTATTCCACATTTTTCAATGCAAGTTAAGTCTATTTTTGTGTGATTCCTTTTATGTGGATTTTTTGCAGAATCTATCTACTGCATAAAAAGAGACCAAGTGTATTGTGTTTAGCATTTTATTAAATTAGATACAAAACTGAGTAAGGGTTTATTTTATTAAAACATTATAAATATTGGGTAGGTTTATAAAATCTTTCTACAAAGTTATTATAATTATTTTGAAACTACTTGATTTAAATAGAATGTTATTAATTATTAAAGTAAATTTGCATCACTATAAATAATATTAGATTGGGAAAGTATATCAGAACTTAGTTACTTGTCAATTTGAATTTGGTTTCATCCAATAATAAATAAAATAGATATCTTAATCATGCATCATTGTGTAGGGCAAAGATCTATGATTTCACTACTTATTGCAGTTTACTTTTGAATAGTGAATAGATTTGTTGATATCTAAAGCAATGATCTCATTTGCTTTATTTTGTTTTAAATACCATCTGAATAAATGAGATTTTAATATAGATTGTTATTATTTTATGATAGTGTAATGGACAATCTAAATAATTATGTATTGGAAATATTGTTATTGCCTAGGGTGGCCAATAACTGAGCTAGATAATTTTTACACAGGTTCTTATGGAGTTACTATTCATTGACACATATTTTGCTCTGTTATAAATAATATACAGCCTAAGGGCATTTTTTCATGATCTTTTATTTTCATATAGGGTCATTAATAGGTGATTGTCTCAAAAACCTATAGGTCAATTTCTTTTATTTTGTGACAAATGTTGACTGAACAAATGTAGAGAGGTAGTGAGATAGAACAGTGGTCTTCAACCACCGTTCCACAGACCGGCACTGGGCCGCAGAAGTTTTCTGCCAGTCCATGCTAGACTGACAAGAAAGTTTGTAATAACAAAATAATAAGATTTTAAACTTTTAATTAATATAAACAATTTTTATTTATTTTTTCATTGCATTTTTACCCGATTAAAAAAAAAACAGAACAAAAACAAAATCTAATCAATCATACATAAATTAATTTGGTTTTCTATTTATCACAGATGTTTATGGGGGGGGGTAGAAAAAAGACTTTTATTATACAAACTCCGGTTGTCTTTTGATAGTCAATCATGGTCGCTTGTCAGCATTGTTAAAACAATAAAATGTAACGTGCCTTTTTTTTTGATCTCTTAAATTTTTTCTATTCTCTCTTTTAATATTTTATTTTTAGTGTTTTTTTTTTTTTTTGGCTTTAACTTTTATTTTTGAAATCAATTTTTATTATCTTTTTTTAAAAATAAAAACCAAAAAATAAGTTCTACCTCTAACTTTTACAAAGTATTTCTCAATACACCCCCACCAGCCCAAAATAAAGTAAGATCAAAACTTTTGACTTTTTTAAGTTTCAGTTTGTTTTTTTTTAGTTTAAAAATAGGGCCACTTTTTTTTTTAGCCTATAAGGCAATATCTTTTTTGCCTTTATTTGTATATCGCTAAAATACTAAAACTTTTATTTTTAAAACCAATTTCTGTTACCTTTTTTTAAAAATAAATACAAAAAATAACTTTGGTCTTTATCTTTTGTCTCAGTGATGACAAAGTATTTCTCAACCCACTCCCCCCCCAAAAAAAAAAAATTAAAATAAGATCAAAACTTTTGACTTTTTCAACAATCAGGTGAATAACATTTTATTCTTGCATGTTATAACAATGAAATAATAAATGTAGAAATGCAAGCACATTAATGAGAATGATTGTTATTGTACTGTTTTCTGTAGCAGTATGACTGTGCAACTCGAGAAAGACTGTTCAGCATGTAAAGGTAAGCAACACCATTACAATACATAATAACTAGTGTGCTGTTTTGGTCAGTTATAACAATTATGCTTATCTAAGGCTAAGCTGGTTACATCTTTAAAAAAATTTATCTGTAAACTTCTGCCTGTCTGTGAAATCTTATCCTTATTTTTGCCAGTCCACAGGTGTGAAAAGGTTGAAGACCACTGAGATAGAAGATCCATCATTATGCTTACCAAGTAGCTATCCAATACTGGCTGACGATGATCATGTACAAGTGACAATTATTACAAAATGCCAAATCAACTTTAGGGCTGTTATAAAGTGGAATTTCACATTTAGGCTAGATTTATATTATAATCAATATTCCATTACAAAATGGCATTCAGTGATTGGGCTAGGTTTTATTCAGAATATATTGATCATTTTGCCAGCATCACCATTTTTATCACATTATAGTATATAGGTCATGGGTAATTTATTCACATTTACAAATTAGTCTTTTCTGCTTTTCTTGTAAATTATTTTTTCCAATGAATCATAAAGACTCTGTATCGAGTTTTGTATCACATGATCATAATCAAAGGAGAAATTTATCTCATACATGTCACATACACAAAAAAGTATTGTTTACACAATACTATAAAAATGTGGTATGATTTAAAAACCCGACTGACAGATAATAAGATCATTAATGCAGAAAATCAAAAACTTGTGGAATTGGAAAAAAAAACATTCATCAAATGTATGTGTAAGAATAATAAAATATTTTGTCTCACAATGTTAATCTCTATGTGATATTTTAGATAAATTATATGAAAAAAATAATGGTAATTTTTTGAAATGAATTGAATTGTTCATTATATTTAATTTGGTTATGGAGACTCATATAAATAGAACACTAAAATCCAAATATAAGAGCAATTACTTGAGCAAAGACATACAAAATGAAATTATTCCAATTCTGAGTAATGCTATCACAGATAAAAAATTTCATCTATTTGATTTGCTAAGTATTTTTCTATTATATTAGATTGCATTCCAGATAGAAGTCACACTGAACAAATGATAATTATCATTAGACATGTTTCCTGCAATAAAAGGATCAGTCTTTTACTTGTGCAATATAGAATTTCCACAATAGAAGATATTAAATTTATAATAAAGTAATACAAATATCAATATATGACAATGATTACAAAAATAATATTTATAATGAAAAGCCTTTTTGGCAAATAATTATGCTCTTTTTCAATGCTAAACAGTTTATTTTTTAACCAATAATATATTATTGCATATAGATGAAACATCTATTGTTCTATAATAGAAAAAAATAACAATAAGTAAATAAAATAAAATATGAATAAAAATCCAACCTTAAGAATTTTCTTTTTATTGATTATCTGCTTACCTTAAAAACCACTTGCTCTATTAAAGACGAATTTCATTAAAGCAGATCTCCATTTTAATCTTGAAGAGTTCTCATTTTCCCTGCCACTACATTTAGAAGAAAAAAAATGTGTATAATGTCTTTATTACTACTCCCATAGCCACCTGCTTTACCTTTACTACTGATGTTACTATTGCTACTATTGCTATTTCTGTTATTGTAATGAACAATCTGCCAGGTACAACAACTTAATAGGGTTATGTGAGATAGAATCATTTCTAGATCATTCCACTTTCATGTTGTGCAGGAGATCTCAGCTGAAACTTCTATGCTATTCCAATCCAGTTCCAAAATGATTCATTAGTGATTATACTGACATGAGCAAAGATCATAACTACATAATGCCAACCTATTTGAAGGATTCGAGCAAAAAAATTAAAAAAAGGGAATTTCAGGCAATAATGCTGTGGATGTAATCAAAGGACAAATATTTGGATTTTTCAAACATGCAATTCCATTATTGTAGTTAGTATAGGGAGATGTACAATGTCATAGGACTTTGTTTTATAGTAACTTTAGTGATTGAAGAAGAAAAAGAACAAGACAGAAAAGACTATTTGTATAAGAAATGATACTTAGCCTTCAATGAAGCAACATTCTATTCTACAAGGCAGCAGGAGATACTTTTGATCGGCACTATTTATTTATTAATTGACATTTGGTCTACATATCTGAAGGTCTTGTGGAGCCAACCAGTACCATGAGTATGGCACGACTTAAAAGTGGAAACAATGCTGTATTTCTTATATATATAAATATATAATTACATTTTGAGTTATAAGTATTAAACTTTTTTTCATTTTACAAATTTGACCCCAACCATATCACAATAAATATTAATGTTTATTACTAATCCTTTACTAAACTAAAGATTATCTCCAGCTCAAATGTAAACTTTGCGTCTTGCATTTATATATACACTCAAAGCTGTTTATATCCCATGAATTTGTAAGCATTTAATTTGGAAAATCTTTAATATTTTTATTTACAAAAGTTCAATATATGTTTTAAACATTTTGCTATACGATTTTTTTCTTACAGTCGCAAAAATATAACTGAAGTAACGAATAAATTATTTAAAAGTTTAAATTTATACAGAAGAGAGAGTAAGAAAAAGAAACATAATTTTAATGAGAATTGATTTATTGACATTTCAGAATTATTAGAAAATAACTATTGGGGAAAAAATGTTAAGCAATTATCATTAAAATATCTTTCTTGTGAAAAGAGATGAGTTTTAAAAAACATGAAAACGAAACCCATAAACATTAATATATGGAAATCTATGTATATATAAATAGAAACTTGCATTCAAGATCAAAAAGAAACAAGTAAAAGCTATTTGTAGAATTTTCATTTCGCTCCAATTTAATAATGTACGGAAAAGAAATGAAACATTGATGTTGTTGTGTATTGATATATTTTTCTAATGCTTTTTTTTTTGGGGGGGGGGGGAGGAGTATTATTTAATATGATTTTTTAAATATGCATTTGAGAGTATAAATATATATGTATAGCAAGGTAGATAAAACAACTTTGGCATGGCTCCTATCAAGCAAAGATCTCTCCACAGATTTTCACAGACAAATAATTGAGATTAGTCACTCTTTCAATAGTGAAGTTTTAGTGTTTTTATCTTTTAGATGAAAGTTATTAGATATTCCTTTATTAACTAATTCAAAGATAGCTAGTTAGATTGGCTATCTAAATGAAAAATTATGTTTGAAATGTAATAAATTTCCGAATTTAATCCAGACCAGATTTAAAATACAAATTATATATTTGACAAATATGATAATCACTGTACCATTTAGTCTTCAGCTTTATGTGGATATATATATAATCATTTTCAGCTATTAAACATTCATGACAGGAAGAATTCGCCAAATTTAAGTCCAGTTTCTTCAATTCATAGCCCATTTTATCCCAAACAATAGAAAACTTCCTTATTTTGTTCATCCACGTCAAATGTGGTCTCTTTTTAAATCTTTTAGAGTCTGTTCAAATGCAGCTTAAAATAAAATTAATAATTAATAATAATATTTTTAAATTTCTTAAGTTTATAGATTTTAATATAAATGTTAAATAATTTATTTAATTTTAATAAATAAATAAAGGTGAAAACCAAGATTTTAATCCGTAATATTAAAAACGTCATCTGAAGAGAAAAAAAGAGAATCAATAAATGTAAGTGAATTTATAAGTATCATTAAAAATTAAAATAACAACAAAAAAAGATAAAGTAAATGCAAGACGTTTGTTACATATATCAAAGTGTTGACCGGGAAGCGAACCCGAGCCAGCTGCTTGGAAGGTAGCTATGCTAATCACTAGGCCACCAACGCTTGACTAAATTAAATATTTTTATTTTCTTTAAAAAAACAATTTTCATATTTGGTAAATCACAACTAGGTCTCTCCCCCTCCGTCCCAATGTGTTCTCTTACCAATAATTAATATTATCAAAAAAGTTGGGGAGAAAATGAAATCTGCAAAAAACACGTAAATATGAAATTATATAATTAATATCATTGTCAAGTGCTCTACCACAAACTTTATTTTTTTTTTTTTTATAAAATTACATAAGATATCAAATTTGAGCTATCAAATTAAATCAGGATTACAAAAAAAGAAAAGCAGATAAAAGAGGGAGACAAATTAAAACAGCAAGATACATTGTTTAAATATTTTACCAAAAAGAATGTAGATATATCAACATCAATAAATAAAAAGAAAAAAATTGAAGATTTGGATGGTATATAATAAAAAAGAAAGTAGACAAAGAACAAAACAAAAAATTAAGATGAACAACAAAATGAATTGTTAAAGTATTATCCAAAAGAAATAGCAGGGACATTAGCAACTATCAATGAAGAAATAGAAATTGAAGAAAATCTAGATCAGATACAACAGAAAAAAAAGAATAAAACAAAAGAGAAGACAAACAACAATATTTGACAAATCTCCAAAATTATAATATATCAATGTGACCAAATACATTTTACTACCAATATGATGGATTACATAACTAAAAGTAAACTACTATCAAACATATGTTATTATTCACGTTATCACCATCTCTTATGAGAGTTTTTTCTGTTTAATATGTTATTATTACAGAAGCTGGAAATAAAATTACAAGATTATTATAAAAAAACATTTTATTGTTACAAAAGCAATTTATTTTTATGTATGTAAACTTTCTTCTTCCATTAAGACATATTTTACTGAAGGCTACAGAGATTGGAAAAATGTTAAAGTAAGGGTTGAACAGTATGAATGTTCAATGAAACACAAGCACTCCATAATAACATTGCAGTAAAAAGGTCTCTATGTGGTCAGAATGATATAAACATTGAAACTCTAAGAAAAAAAATATTGGGGAAAAGGTGTTTCAAAGAATAATTGCAACTATAAAATTTTTAGGGAAACATTTACTTGCATTTCATGGAGATAATGAATGTTTCAATTATCATTTAGATCTAGTGGAAACTACATTGAAGCATGGAGTTCCTAACTAAATTAAATAAATTTTTAGATCTTGTATAAAAATATGGCTCAAAAGGGAAAAGAAATGTAAATCATTAATCATTGACAATATGTAATAATTGAAATTTTTAGTGAAAAACTGATAAACATTTTTAAAACTAGAGTTAAGAAAGTACTATAGTATAATTATTAATTCCACACCTGATGTAATGCATGTTGATCAACTTATTATCATATTGTGCACTATTTGTTAGATAATGGTCAATATGTGGAGCATTTTTTTACATATATATTTATATACTGGTGCAACATTGGAAACTGTAGTAATGGACCAGTTTAATTTGTTAGATGTAAATATTAAAGACTGCAGAGATCAAAGTTACTATAATGCAGCAAATATATTTGATCAATATAAAGGTCTGCAAGCCAAAATTAAACAATCTAATGAAACATCACATTATGTGCCTTCTACAACACATTCACTTAATTTAGTTGGAAATACCACTGCTCAATGTTGTCTGCAAGCTAATGCTTTTGGAATCTAAATTTATTGAAAATGAAATACATTTCACTGTTTAGAGACTATATGATACTAGAGCAGATGCAATAAAGGTGATCCAAAATAGATATAGTGAAATAAGAAATGCATTGTTTTACTAAGATAAATAACTAAATTCTTCTATTCAAGCAGGACCAAATCACATTGAGGAAAAATATAAGAAAATTGGAATTTGTTCCAATGACTTACTTGGGACAAAATATTGTCAAGAATGAATGCATTCAGAAAATCCTTATATGATTCTAATAATAATTTAACAACCTATATAAGTTTAGCACAAAGTTTATTGCAATACATACATGATTTAATACATAATGTTTCTAGAGATACTTTTATGAAGATTAAAAAGATTATAAAAAGTATAAATAATAAATACAAAGGGGAAAGTAGGTTAATTATTAAACAAGTATATAAAAAGAAATTGAATTTAGGAAATTTAATGAATGATACAAAAAATATAGAAACTGACAAAATGAATGGAATTTATTTAATTGGATGTTTAAATTGTAAGAGGGAGGGGGGGAAGGTTTCATATATTGGTACAACTAAGAATACATTAAAAATTAGACTTCGACAACATTTATATGACAAAAATTCAAATATTTACATTCATTGTAAAGGTTTAGGTCATAAAGAATTTAATATTAAAATGTTGGAAAGGGTTAAAAATTACAGGGAAAGGATGGTAAAAGAATTTATATATATATATATAAAGGAATATAATCCTACTCTAAATAGAATTAATGTAGTAGATAAGGAATCTAAATTAATGTGTAATTAAAATAAATGCTTAATGGGTTTAGGTAAATTGTTAGAAGTTTTTTTGTATAAAAGAGAGAGAGAGAGAGAGAGAGAGGGAGAGAGAGGGAGAGAGAGAGGGAGGGAGAGAGAGAGAGAGGGAGAGAGAGAGGGAGGGAGAGAGAGAGGGAGGGAGAGAGAGAGGGAGGGAGGGAGAGAGAGAGGGAGGGAGGGAGAGAGAGAGGGAGGGAGGGAGAGAGGGAGAGAGGGAGGGGTTTATATTTGTTTTATATTTATTTAAAGATATAGTTTAGGAATGTAGTTTTAAGATGGCTTTTAGATAAAAAATAAAAAAGGGGAAGTTTTTTGGAAATTAGAATTGGTATTTAAATTTGTATAGAAAATTTTTTGGATGATTTTAAGACAGATTTGTAACTAAATAATGTAAAAGAAAGAGTAATAAAATATAGCAGTGGGAGAGAGATGTAAGTAAAATATATTTATATATGTTTAATATGTTTATTACTGTTTATGTTAATGTAAGAGGAAGTTTTTATGTAATTGAAGTTTATTTATTGATATGTATTTAATATTGTTGTTGCAGATCCTTGAAAATGACTGTATGAGATAAAAACAGTTGAAACGTTGGAGTTTTGTATTATATAAATGTATATATATGTTCAGTATTGAGATAAAAAAAATAAAGTTTTTGAAAAGAAAAAGGAGAAGGATTTTTTATTTGTTGATATAATTTAAGGGGTAAATATAGCAAAATTGAAAATGAGACATTAGCAACATCTGACATCAAATTTTATACTTATACTCAAGAAAGATCTAGAAAATGGAAATGATTTTTTGATGAAAACCAAAGAGATGAAGATATCACTTGAACTGATTAAGTAGATATTAAAGTAAATACATTCTATGTTGTTTGTGACAAAATTTGTAGCTAAATTGATATGAAATACAAAAACTCTTTAAATTAACAAAATATTTCAAGTACTTTTTATTGAATTTGAAGATTTCATGAATGTATTGGATTATACATGTGTAATAAAAAAGTGTACTTCAATGATATTGATGTTGAAGAACTAGACAAGGAGCTGACACAATTTATTTTAATGGTGAAAAAACAAAATTTGCAAAGCCTGAACGGCATGTACCATTTCACATTGCATTTTCTTTTCCTAATACAGAAATATTGTTAAAAATTTATTTAACTATGTCTCTAAGTAATGCAAAAAGAAAGAGATCATTCCATTGTTTTAAAACCAATTAAAAATTATTTAATAAATTCAGTCAGGCAGGAAAGGTCAAGATCTTTAGGAATGCTTGCTATAGAAAAAGATAGTCTTGAATGGCACTAGATTGTAAAAATACTATTGATTAATTTTCTGAAATGAAAATTCAGAAACAAAAAATTTAAATTTTTTAAAGGCTCATTAATGACAATCGTTATAACAGAAACTTTATTACAAAATTATTATTGTATTAGTGTTTGTATTGTAACGATATATAAATATGTCGTTACATTTATTTAAAATAAAAACTTAAAAGTTCGCAAATAAAAGTAAAAAACTAAATGCTAAAATTAAAATGTTTGTTACCGTATATACATTCGCACAGATGCTAAACTCTTAAAAATTTTTTTTTTCATAAAAAAAAAAAAGTTTATTTTTTTTTAAATAAAAAATACAAGATTGAAATATAAAAATATTTTAATAAAAAAATAACGTAAGTTAAAATAAAAACAGGTATTAATTAATTCCTGTAATCTATAAATGGAAATGATTGTTTATTAATTATCTAAAAGCTGTTTAATTAAAAAGTCAGATGAAAAGTTAGATAAGAGAAGAAAGAGAAATTAGCTTGACCAATGGAAGCACTAGGCCTTGGCTCGGACCATGGCGAAAAAAACAGGAGGAGTGCTTTTTGTCCAGTGAATCCTTGTGGATGATATAAAAGGAAAAAATATTGAGTTCAAGAAGTTTTTCCAACTTGATTTGATGACAACGTAAGACGCACTTGCGTTCTCTTCCATTTTTTTTTGTTTGTTTAAAAAAAAAATAAAATGAAAAGACTGAAGATACCAGAATGGAACCAGCTAATGCTACCTCCAGAACATTTTCTTCCAATGGAGATGCTATGGAATTGCCAGGAAATTGAAAGCAGAGGCCTGGACTCTTCTACCATGAGCTATATAAAATGAACAATTGTTAAAATCAATTAAGAACTTTCGTCAAGTTTTACAACACTGAAATGTTAAAACGGACTCTTATCTGATTTTTGTAAGTTTAAATCAAATTAATAATGGTTAATTTTATATCTTTCCCGATTGTTAAAAGAATCATTTCCCTTTTAATATTTTTATTTGTAGTAATATTTTATTGTAGAAATTATTAAATGCATTACATTTAAGTTGTCTATAGACGCTTGCATGGATTCGTTTGCAGTTAGTTAGATTTTGGTTTTCATATTTGATCAAAATATATAGACAGAGAATAATGATACCTTACGGTGAGTTTTTAAATGTATTTATTCGGATGTCTTTTAAGTTATTGGTGACAACGCAAGTATCTTATGGTGAATACTATTGGGTTACTTATAAGTTTCCTCATATTGTGTTTCAATAATTTTGTATTTTGATCGTTTATGTTTATTTTGAAATGTTTTTGACCGTGGAATCTGTGTAATCGATCTATACCCAACATTTTTAAACAAATCTGTGCGAACGTATTTAAATATTAAAATTAAGTCGGGCGTGAATGGCTATATAGTTTGTAAAGTTATATTAAGGGGGGGGTAATCTTAGGTTATTCATTTCGTAGTTGAATTGGTTCAATGGATTGGATATATTTGTGTAATTAGTAGATGTAGTATGAGGTCTGCTGTGGGCAGGATTATAGATATACGCCACACACCCTCTGTTTGCCTATGGATGGGTTTGTAAGTCGGCAGAAGACCGCAGTCCATTCCTATGGAGTTTTTAGTTTATTGATCTACTTGCCAACAGATGTCACATTCCTGTTGGTGGAGAATCAATCTCTTCTCTATTTCCACTTATTGTTCAGATGTACATTCCTGACAATATAGTATTTTGTGTTGTCGTATCATGCTACATTGAATACATGAATGTATCAGATGGATTAGCGCCAGTTGATTGCGAAATTTGTTGCCTAAGGTTAAATCAGGGAAGAATACTTTCTTTTCAAATGCAGACCTATGTAGTCCTATTCATACCCGACCCTCTAAATAAATATTAAACATTATAGCAAGCTATTTTAAATGTAAAATTAAAAATTAAGATAAAAATCTAAATGTTAAACTTATTCCTCGAATTTAGAATGATTTTATATGTGCGTAAATAAATATTTTCTGTGTTAATTTCTGGCAGTGGCTTTTATTATTTTTTTTATATTTATATCTAAGGTTATATATTTTATTATCTCTGCGTCTCCATTGAGCTAGTGACAATGGGCTAACGATCTAAATATGTAAATAAAGTGGAATCCTAACAGCGCGTATCTGCCTACTTTATAAATTTTTCTAGGCTCAAATGCCTAGATGGCGCCCTTTGGTAGTGTGGTGCGGTGCGATGCGATCTCCCACTTCGTTTGGATCGTTATAGTATTCTCTATTATAATTACAAAAAAATTAAATGATATTATTTAAGATTTTTTTGAAGCGACTTAAATTAATGGGACCCCGATTTAAATTTTACCTAGGGTCCACTAAAAACTTAATCTGGCACATTTTGTGCCAAGTATTACATTGATGCACTCTTGTAAATATATATACAATCACCATTAAATGATATTTTGATTTTTTTTTTGTTTACTTTTTTTTTATTAAGAAAAGTACATGTACAATTACAATATAAATCTTTTTGGTATACATTTGTTTAGATTTGTTACACTTATTATAAAAATCATGAGTAAATAATTTTCCAAATTAGAAAATATACTCGTTTGATACATTAGTTATTATTATGACAAAATAATTTCATGATCAGAGCAAGAAGCTCATCATTCAAACTTAGTCTATAATTATTATGTAACTAATTTTATATAAGAACAACTGGCTCTTCATTTAGTGACTTAGCTAGTGATTATTATGCAGTCCATATTTTGATTGGCAGTGATCCTTTGTCATATTCCATCTAACTGGACCATTTTTTTTTTAACCTTGAATTAATATTTTATTAGCATACCTGAGGATAGGCTCTTCATCCAGTGGCCTAAGTTGCCCCCAAGTGTCCCCGAAGAGCTTTTCTGGTGTTAACAAGCAATCCCTGAACATAGTCCTTTGAATAAATTTTTTACATATCTCCCATGGTTCCTTGCTTAAAAACAAAGAATTTCTAGTTAACCACATGGCATAAAGCAGTAATGTTCCCATTCTATTCACAGCAAAAACACCACTCATTATAACGTCCTTGATTCTTAGAATTTTCATGTTAGCTGGCAGTACTCTGGTTGTAATATTTTGTCTAGCAGGATTTAAAAATGGGCAAGCAGTAAAAATATGTCCAATAGTTTCATCTGCTACTTTACATAAGCTACATAGTGGTTCTATTTTAGAGAAATTTCTATGATTTATCAAAAAATAAATCGTTGGCAAGACTTTCAAATTAAATTTTATGATAAAGTCAATATGTTTGGCTTCCAAGTAGCAAAATTTTAATTTCCTGATTACTAATCTGGTAGACAAATCAAGCTCAGTAGTTAATTCAGTGATGTTTGCATGTATGTATTTGTAAACTTGCCAATAAGTGTTAGTATTATCTATAATTGATACCGTAACTTTGAATAATTTGTTAGCATATGCTAGCAGCTCCATGGTCCACTTACTTCATATGGGTGGTGGCATGTCAGTAGGTTCAATCTCATCCTGTAATGAATCCACTGGAAATCTTGTGTTCATCACCTTAGGCATTGATAGGGCTTTCTGAATAAAAAAAGGTGTTAAGATCATGCAACCTGAGCTCATTCAGGAATTTTGCTCTCTGCATCTTGGCTAAACTGATGATTACTGTTTTCCTCTTCCACAAGATTCCAGTGCAGACCGAGTTTATTGCATTTTGAAAGGACCTGGTTGGTTTAAGAAGTGGTATGAAGTAATTAATTCATGGAAGCACCAACATGTTAATCAGTGCTGTCTTACGGGGGAGTGATGAGTAGATCCCTAAGAGAGAACTTGCAACTTTTTTGGTTTTTTCCAGAATGCTGTTTTGCAGTGCTCTTCTCATAGCTGACCTGGACAGCACCATGGGAAATCCAAGAAAGTTTTGAGGTTTTCCCAAGAATCTTGGAATTGCTGTCACCTGATGGATCTTCCAAGTAGCAGATTTATCAGAGTTTATTCTTAGCCCATATCTCTCAGTGTATTCTTCCAGAAGTTTATATAGTTTGGGCAAGTATTTATGTGAGGGGGAGAAGACTGTAATGTCATTAACATATGATATGTGATGAACTTCCTCCCCTAGCACTGGGACAAACACACCAGGAAGATGTTTCTCAATAGCTGTTAATAGAGGGTTTACATAGGCTATGAAACACAAGGTGCTAAGAGGACACTTGATAGATATGGTTTAAACCCTGGATCCAAAGATCCAATGGAGTATATATTGATCTATTTAGCAGCAGATTTACTATAATTCTGATGTAGACTTTGAGTACCCCATTGTGCTCCAAAATTTAGAATAATTTTGCAGGCACCATGGAGTCGAATGCTGCCATGAAGTCCACCTGCACCACAATAGATCCTGATGTCTTTTTGTTCTCTATACTCCACCAATAAGGCAAATCTCCTTACTGCCTCAAAATTGGTGCAAGGAAATTTTACTGAGCAGCTACTGTTGGATCTTATCCTTAACAAGTGATTTGATGATTTTTATTAATAATGGGGTTACTGATATGTGTCTTAAATTAGTTAATGGAGATGGATAATGGCTTTTTGAGAAAAGGTACAAGTGCAATAGGGTACAGGTCAGGATGATATGACATTCCCTGGCCAGTACACCAACGACTTGATGGATTATTTTAACTGTGAAATTACTCAGGTGCAACAAGACAAATCATGGAATCCTGTGAAGGCCTGGATGTACATGTTCTGGATAAGACCTCAGCCAATGGACAATTTTCTGGTCAGTAATGGCATGATCTTGTGACACTGGGTCACCTTGCCAAACATTTCCAATCTTGTAACTGGAATTTTGCAACTTCACTCTGATCATCTATTTTCTACAACATAGTGCTTTTTATGTAGTTATAATTATCTACAGGCAGCATTGAAGGTATGGGTCTTCTCCATGCACCAATATCCCACCTCAGGTAGCTTCGCATCCAATTGTTCTTTATGGATAAATAGATCTTGGCTCTTTTTACTGCAATATAATTTACAAACACCTTCTGTTTATCTTTGCATTGCCTTTTGAGGCTAAGGATCTCTTCCACCTTAGCCTCCATAGTTGTTAGCTTCTGACTCTTTTCTGCTATGGTATCCAGCTCTTTTAACAGTCTTGTGGGCCCTTGGTTCTGCTGGTGTTGATCAGAGAACCTAAGATTCCCACAAATACTGACCATGACTGCAATGGATCCCAGGAAAGGATCTGGATCTTGTGGAAGAGAATATATGCCTCAGAGAATATCCATTCAGGCATATTTTTTTTATTTAACATTCTGATTGTTTGTATGTTGATCATGGGAGTCAGTAACAGAGGGTCTACATTTAGTGAAATTAACATGTCTGAATGATCAGAATAAGTTACCAATTGTAGTTCAGCTTCTATAATGTTTACTTTAAATTACTAGTTGCTCTTAAATGTAATGAAATGTTTATGAAATTGTGTTTTTGGTGTTAATTAAAATCTCAGCTATTGCATATTCACGATTCTTAATATCTGCTCCCTTTATTATTAATTAAATGGTCTTATAATTTGTTAATGTGAAATGATGGTTAAAGTTTATAATCCTGTCCCCCCCCCCCTTTATGCTAATATTCTGAAAAAAAAGTTCCTAAAATTACATTGCCCAGTATTGTGGTGGATAATTTTCACATAGTAATCAAAATAAGAGCCCAATGTTTAAACATTAAAGTCATTCTGAGAAATATTGAATACTTTTTTAATAACTTTAGAAAAGGATGCTTATCAAAGTTCATTTTTTGTAGCATATAAAGATGCTTGATATATCTGTAATAAACATAGTTTTGGAAACAAAGTCAGTGAATCACTTATTCTCCAAGGAGCAGAAAAACTAACTGGATAAATATAAAGTCATTTATCATAATTTTCCAGTGACATTAAGCTGTTATATAATACTTAAATACATGTATAGTATTTATACTTTAAGTTATATGTAATTAGAGATGATTTGAACCCAGACTTTCAAGCTACCTTCAGTTATCCACTTCATCTTATACAATCAATACACATGACCATATACATGCAAAAAAATAAATGATCTCCAATATATGTATTTCATGCTGAACCAGCATTCATTCATGCTGAACCAGTATTCATCAGTTGGTATAGATCATCATCTCCCACACACATATATATAATTATAATAAGATAGAAAATCTTTAAACTTTACTGGACAGATTCCAATCTTTATTCTCCAAATCTTAAGTCATCCATGTTATTGAAAATCTGATGATGCCATGTTCAAAGCTTTTAATACCAAATTTTGTTGTGTCATATCCATGTTGACTTTAAGGCAATCTGATACCTCATAGTAGGTCCTTAATCCCATTTAAATACACAGAAGAGGGCTGGTAATATTTGAAATACAGGCATTATTCATATACCTGGAGCTTAATTGAAAATGTAGGGGATTTGAAAGCAGACTGTCAAACACACTTCAGCTATCCACACTATCTCATATCCTGATACACATGATCACACACCTATAGATAAGAAAAATAATCTGAACCAGCACTCATCAGTTGGTCCAGATCACCATCTCCCATGCACATATATAATCAGTGCTCAGACCATATTAATGCTCAGTCCATATTAAGATAGCAAATCTTAATATCGATCAACTGATAAGTGCTGGTTCAGCACAAAATACATATATTGGTGTTTATTTATCTTTTCTACATATGTATGATCATGTGTATCAGTGGTATGAGATAGTGTGGATATTTGAAGGGTGCTTGAAAGTCTGCATTCAAATCCACTATATTTTCAATTAAGCTCTAGGTATATGAAGAATGCCTGTATTTCAAATATTACACATTAAGGCTACATCCTACCCATTGATTTTCTATGTATTTAAATGGATAAGGTTCTATATATGAAAGGTCAAAGTGATTTCAACATAGGCATAACAATAATATTGGCATCAGCATGGGATTTGGGCATTTCCTCATTCAGATTTTCAATGGTATGGATGGCTGAAGAGCTGGAGGTTAGAGTATATTAAAAGACTGTCCATTAAAGTGTGAAGAATTGCTATTTTAATATGGACTGAGACCTAATTATATATGTGTGTGGTAGATGGTGATCTGGACCAACTGATGAGTGGTTTCTCAGCAGAAAATATGTATATTGGTGATTATTTATCTTTTCTATATGTGTGTGTGGTCATGTGTATCAGTGGTATGAGATAATATGGATAGTTGAAGGGTGCTTGAAAATCTGTGTTCAAATTCTTCATATAGAAGATGAGTGTGTAGAATACAAGCTGAATATGTAATATTTAAATACATGTATTTATACTTTAAGATTGATATAATTAGAGTGGATTTGAACCCAGGCTTTCAAACTCTCTTCCTTCATCCACTCCACTTTATACAACTGATTCACATAACAACATACATGCAAAAAAGATAAATAATCTCCAATATACCTATTTCACATAAACCAGCATTCATCAGTTATCCCAGACCATCATCTTCCATATATATATATATATATATATATATATATATATATATATATATATATATATATATATATATATATATATATATATATATATATATATATATATATATAATCAGTGCTCAATTTAATATCAATTGACTTACTATCAACATAGGTGTGACACAACAAAATTTGGCAAACAAGGGCTTTGAATATGTCATTATCAGATTTTCAATGATATGGATGGCTTAAAAGTTCAAGAATGGACAATATTGAATCCTGTCCATT
This sequence comes from Epiperipatus broadwayi, assembly GCA_028023455.1. NCBI lineage: Eukaryota > Metazoa > Onychophora > Udeonychophora > Euonychophora > Peripatidae > Epiperipatus > Epiperipatus broadwayi. The sequence goes on along the minus strand of JAQFVV010013026.1, from coordinate 97,811 downwards.
AAAGTTTGAAGAGTTACTATCTTAATATAAACCAAGCATCTCTGTGGGAGATGGTGATCTGGACCAACTGATAAGTGCTGGTTCAACACAAAATATGTATATTGGAGATCAGACACCTTTTTCACATATATGTGGTCATGTGTATTGGTTGTATAAGATGGAGTGGATGACTGAAGGGAGATTGAGAATCTGGATTCAAATTCCAAATCCCCTCTAATTACAGTAAGCTGTTAAATTGATGGAGATACTAGAACAGCACAGAATGCTGGTGTTTCTATGAATGTTTTTAGGAATCTAATTCATTTTGAAATAAAAAGTCAATGTTGAACGTATTAATATTTAATTATGAATATCTATTTTTAATTTTACCTAAGTTTCAGCTTTTTTCATAATCACAATAATAAACAAATCTCTATATTTACTGTTTTTGTAATGATTAATAGAGCATAGTATTCGAAAAATTAATTCTAAAAAATCTTACATTCTAAACTTTTTATAATACCAGAAATCTCTTCTTATCCATTTTTAATCAATATAGCATCGGTCGGGAAGTGAACCTGCTAACCCGGAACAACTGCTTGTAAGGCAGATGCGCTGACCACTCGACCACCAACGCTTGACAATTTTATGTTTTATTATACCTAAATTAAATAATTTGGGTATTGCCCTATTATTAATAAGTATAATAGAGTAATAACATTTTTGATAAAATAGTAATGAACTGATATCTTTGGGCCAATTATAATTTTATACTATTAATTTTGATATTATAATTGCACTGCGGGGGGGGGGGGATCTTTAAACTATTAATAAAAAACTATATCCATAAATTTGTAATTATAAATTTATTTAACGCACATTAATTACGTAAGTAATATTTACTAAGGCAATAAACCTAAAGCATGTGCGGTTGAAAATGCGAAGGTAGGGACCTCTACAAGTCTTAACCACAAGCTTATGCATTGGAAGAAAAAAAAGCTTGTGGTTAAAACCTGTAGAGGTCCCTACCTTCGTATTTTCAACCGCACATGCTTTAGGTTTATTGCCTTAGTAAATATTATATCCATAAATATAAAAGTTTTGAAATATTGGAATTCAAAGTTATAAAAATTACTAATAAAAATAAATGATAAGTGAAAACGAACTAGAACCGTAAAAATTCAGTCAAAAAAGGGTTGAAAAAAATGTTATAGGTTACTAGCATTTATGTATATAATGCTGAAATGTATTATAACTCTAGATAAAAATTAGAATGTTATAATCTAAAAATTATAACATAATCTTGATATATATCTTTCACTATTTAATGTCTCCTCATTAAAATATTGAAAATATTTAATAGCGTGAATAATTTTTTTCCAATGAGCAAAGAATAAGTGAAACGGGAAATATAAAAAAAAATGTATTAACGTGAAAGAATGTAAACATTGTTTTATAATTTAGCAAAGGAACACATAGTATATGACAAAATTGTTAAAACTCATTCTTTAAACTGAATTGATTATATATTAAAACATACACATAGAAGAGTCTAACCATCATTTCTATTTTGTTTAGAAGTAAGTTTTAAAATATCTATAATTTTAACATTATTTTATTTTTAAAATAATCCAAGGCTCCTCTCTGATGAAAGCCACAAGCTAGTAGCTAGTCTATTGATGTTGGATGAGTAGGCACTAAATAATTTTATGCACAAACCTTCCTGCATCCATTGATTAAAAAAGCTTGCAGTAGGTGGCACTATTGCATGGAGAGTAGGGTACTTTTATTTACAACATGTGTAAACGTATGAAATGATGATTGTGATGTTTTGATCGTTTTATTTTATTTTTAATTCATGCTAGGCAACAAAATGTATTTTCAGCCCAAAGTTTTTCAAAATTTTATTTGTACTATATTGATAAAGTATGAGCAAGCTATCATCTGTAACCTGCAAAAATAAAATGCAAACACAAATTCTTTTAGAGGATGAAAAAACTGCTTCAATATTGATTATGTATTTAATTGTAATAATACGTCACCTTTGTATATAAAACTTCACATAGACACAGATTTTATTAATTATTTATTTGGACTTATTCTGAAGCCATTTTAAAAATATAACATTCAAAACAAATTTCCAATAAAAATTATGATTGGGTAATTATTTGATTTTTTTTTTTTTAAAAATTATCATTATTTACAGCTCAGTTGAATGTTTTAACTTTTTGAGTGATAATTTTCCAAATAATTTTAGAATAACAAAATATTAAATTCAAACTGATTTAACAATTTTAATTGTTCATTCTATTGATCATCTCAATATTCATATTCAATATGAAGAGTTTTATATTTTGCAAGGAATTAGATTGAAACAGAGGCAAAATTCTCCATACAATAGCGCCACCTGGTGCAAGCCAGAGTAATCAATGAATGCAAGAATGTTTGTGCATAAAATCCCTATCTAGTGCGTACTCATCCAATATCCCCAAACTAGTTTTTCGAGCTTGTGTAATTCATCAGTGAGGAGCAACACTGCATGTCTCTGTAATGACTTAATATTAGATTGACTATGCTTAAAAATCATATTTTAAAAATATTAGTTTTGATACTGCTACAAAATTTATTAGAGTTTTTAAATGTCTTCTTAATATATTATTATTAGAACTTTCTTAAACATTATGCCTGCATAATTTGGTGGAGTGATCAAATGATCTGTTTTGTTACTTCCATGTTCATATTTATTATGAACTCTTAAGCAATAAAGCCATTTTATTAATTACTTATTAAATATAATACATGCATCTCAAGACATATCATACCATTTACACCTTACTTAAACACTTTATCAATACTCTTTATTTATATCAAAGTAACAGTTTCGACTGATGATGACTGCAGGATAGTCGAAACTGTTAGTTTGATATAAATAAAGAGTATTGATAAAGTGTTTAAGAAAGTACCATTACACCTTTCTTAAATACTTTATCAATACTCTATTTATACCAAACTAACAGTTTTGACTGATGATGACTGCAAGACAGTCAAAACTGTTAGTTTGATATAAATAAAGAGTATTGATAAAGTGTTTAAGAAAGGTGTAAATAGTATGATCTCTTAAAATAGAAATCAATACATAGGAAAAGGAAGAAGTAGAAAATTATATGCATCTCAAGAATAAATATGGCTCAATAAAGTCTATGAAGTAGTTTGACATGTCTTAAAGTGTATTAGTTAGCAGCCATTCACCTGGAAAATTGTTATTTCATGATCATTTTAACAAAATTAACATATAGAAGAAAGCAATGCCCTTAAACTTATCAATTGATGATCGGTGATCGGTTTCCATCCATCTGCAGCTTAAAATATCTTTTAATAGTTGATGGCTGTACAGTATTGTGTAAACTTGCCATATGATAAAAAAATACTTCTCTTTGCAACCTGATAAAATTTTCGAGTTTTATTCGGAGTAGATTCAAATTTACATCATGAAAGTGATCCTAAGTTATATTAACTATGTTATTTATTAGATATACATTAAAATTTATTATTAATTCATTAATTTATATTTTAAATGAAGTATGGGAATATGAAAAATATATATATTTTATTTAAAAAATAATTTATTTTAGTTTTTGATAATTTATTCAAATTATGAAGTGAAACAATTTAAAAATCGATTGTAACTAAAAATTTTCAAAATATGACATTCAATTAATTGTTATTGTGTTATAATAATTTTACATATGAATCTAATTATAAATAGAAATGCAAGTTTGATTAATCGCAGAAAAACATTAATAATTTTATTTTGAAATTTATTATTACAATTTAAAATTTCTGCACATCGTTTTTTTTAACACCTGGCAATTATTTACGTCACTGTCATGTAAGAATCTGGGGAAAATAAAAAATAATTTATTTATACAGTTGATACATTGTAAGGCTTAAACCTGCATTTATATAAGTAATGTATGCGGGATTCTAACTCAGACTTTCACACGACCCACTACTCTCAGTACCATCTCATATTGCTGACTCACCTGATCACACATATGTTGAAAAGATAAATAATCACCAATATACATATTTCATACTAAACCAGCAATCATTAATTGGTCTAGATTACTATCTCCACCATATATACAATCCGTGCTCAGCTTTATATTAAGATAGCCCATCTTCATATTTTAATGGACAGGCTTCAAACTACTCCAACCTACAACTCTTCAGCCTTCCATTTTATTGAACATCTGTTGATGGAACGTTTAAAGCCCCTGAATGTACCATCATTAGATTTTTCAATGAAATAGAAATCTGAAGAGTTGTAGGTTGGAGTAGTTTGAAGCCTGTCCATTAAAATATGAAGAATGGCTATGTTAATATAAAGCTGAGCATGGATTGTATATATGTGTGGAGATAGTAATCTAGACCAACTGATGATTGCTGGTTTAGCATGAAATACGTATATTGGTGATTATTTATCTTTTCAACATATGTGTGATCATGTGAGTCAGCAATATGAGATAGCACTGGGAGTAGTGGGTCGTGTGAAAGTCTGAGTTCGAATCCCGTTTATACAGTTGATTAATTTTATTTTAATCTTTTTTATATTTAGTCCTTCATTCTAGCATAATTTTAATTTTAAAAAAAAAAAAAAACTCATTTTTAATATGATTGTTAAATTACTCCAAATTAATTATAAATAAGAAAATACATTTTATACTTTTCTCGGGCATATTTATACAATTACTGTATCGCAATATTTAAAACATTCCCTAAAATAAATACAATAAGAGGTTAAGATGCAAGGAGAAATAATAATGCAATTGTCATTTTAAATTATATTCCTCCATAATTTGTTATAGTGGTAAAGTATATGAATGAATTGGAATCAAATAATAATATTATACTAAAAAATTTCATTTGCTTAGTTGTTGAGAGATCAGATGACATTCAAGCAAATTTTAACATAACTGCCTTATTCTATCGACTAAATGAGTTTTTTTCCCCCCATTTTACTCAACTGAGATTATATTTAGTAACTTTTAATTTTTTAATCTATTACTATCACTGCACTAATCCATATAGGGCAATGGTTCTGTGATTAAAGATTTAACAATAAGTAGCATCTGGAGAATAAATAAATTACGACTGACTCAATAAGATGAGTCTAGAAGCAATTGAGAGGGTGTTATATAGCTGGGAATATCAAGGTGGGGGGGGAGGTATGCATTTTACGAATTAGTTTCAGTTTTGCACTTTACATTTTTTTAGATTCCAAAAAAGTGAATTAGTTATAATAGAAACAAGAAAGATAAATAACAAACGCTACATTTTTATTTTTTTTTACATAAAAATAATAATTTTATTCATGATATATTATTTAAATTTTTATTTTAAAAGTTACATTTGAAGAATTTCAACCTCTTTTGAAAATCATTTAAATTTTAAATGACTTTTGAAATATTACTTTTTTTTTAAAGCTAGTTTGTATTTGTAAAAATTAGCGTTTACATTTTTTGAATTTTTATTCGTTTAAACAACAGCGTGGTTGTTGCATAATTTTTTATAAAAATAATTTTCTTCTTGCTGAAATCGGCATTTGGATATTTTTTTAGATTTAGATATCATCAATTGAAAAATACGGTGATCTAGTATAAATTTTAAAACATTTCCGAAGGCATTTTTCATCATAATATTGTTTGAGGAAACTATTGTAATATAAATGCATTAATGAAAAAGACAAATTCCTACCTTTTAAGTTCTTGTCACAAACAGTAGAGAATGAAACTGAATTGAGCTGCATTACTTTATATTCAAATAAATTAAAAAGTAACAAACATAATCTTCTATTTAAAAATAATCCATTAATTTCAAAATACATACAATCCATGCACAAATTATTTATTATAATATGAACTATTATAATGTACAATAATATATTCCAACATTTCGACTATATTATTTTATAGTCTTTATCAGGGAACAACTAAAAGACAAATAAAAAACAATAAATACAAATAATCAAAATAAGAGTCATAGATCACATGACCCTATTCTCTTAAGCTTGTAAGTTATAAACAATGAGGATTGCCAATTCCTCAACAAGCTTTGTGATAAATGCTTAGCTAGAGAAAGCATTTAAAATACCTCTGTCAGGACCCCTACCCAAACCTCTGACCATGGTTTTATGAGTGCTAGTGCATGAACTAGAGAAAGTATTTAAAATACCTCTGTCAGGACCCTTCCCCAAACCTCACTCATGAAACCATGGTCACAAAACCATGGTCAGAGGTTGGGGAAGGGTCCTGACAGAGGTATTTTAAATGCTTTCTCTAGTTAAGCATGCACTAGCACTCATAAAACCATGGTCAGAAGTTTGGGGAGGGGTCCTGACAGAGGTATTTTAAATGCTTTCTCTAGCTAAGCATTTATCACAAAGCTTGTTGAGGAATTGGCAATCCTCATTGTTTAAAAATACAAATATTCCATAACACATATAACAAAATACAAATACCTCTTACCTTAAACCTCTTCTAACCAACAATCTTAACTTTTCATTATATTCTTTTCTTAAATATATTTTTTAAAAAAACCTATAATTAATGTAATGAAAAGTTACGAAAGTTTTTAGAAGAGTTTTAAAGACGAAGGTATTTGTTATATGTATTATAGAATATTTGTATTTATTGTTTTTTTAGTATTTTTCAGTTTTTCCTTGATAATGATTAAAAAATAATATAGACAAAACATTGGAGTATATTATTGTAAATTATAATAGTTCATGTTATAATAAACTAAGATTTATAAAGGAGTTAGTGGATGGATTGTATATAATTTATAGTCATATTATTCATGGCAAACTATTAAGAAATCTTAAGCTTTTTTATCTGTTACTATTGAAAATATTTAATAATTGGTAGAATTTTAATACAATCATCATCAATCATTATCAATCCACTGCAGGATCCATCTTCTGCAATCTTTGGCTTCTCTTCTCCACATCACCTCTCTACACTTTCTTATTTCATCTATCCGTCTCATATGTGGTCTCTTTCTGGGTCTTTTACAATCTCTTGGAATCCAATTTAAGATTTCAACTGTCCATCTATTATCATCTCTTCTAGCAATATGTCCAGCCCAATACCACTTCAGTCTTTTAATTTTTTCAATGAGGTCTGTTTGTTCTCTTACCCATACATTGCATTTTTGATCTCTTCTTGTTACTCCCAACATGCATCTCTCTATACTTCTTTCAGTGGTTTGAAGTCTCTGTATTGCTTTTCTATTAAGTGTCCGGATCTCATATCCATAAGTTAGAACAGGTAAAACACATTTATTAAAAACCTTCCTTTTCAAACACATAGGCATATTTTCTTTTAATATCACATTATTTCTACCAAAAGCACTCCAACCAAATTTAATTCTATGATTAATTTCATCCTTTATGTTTCCATCGGTATTAATAATCTGACAAAGGTATTTGTAGCTGTTAACTTTTTCTAACTCATCATAATCAGTCTTTATTTTCATATTTGAGAAAATCCATTAAACATTACTTTCGTCTTTTTAACATTTATCTTTAGCCCTACTTTCATCTGATAACTCCTGCAACATTTCCTGCAGCTCTAAAGCATTATTTGCAAAAACGACTACATTATCTTCAAAATCTAAATTACTTAAATGATCTCCATTTACTTTCACTCCTTTAGCTTACCATTTTAATCCACAAAATACTTCTTGCAACACTGCTATAAAAAGTTTTGGAGATATGGAGTCACTCTGTCTTACACTCTTCTCAATGTTGACTTTCTTAGCATCATTATGTAATCTAATTGTTGCTGTTGCATTTTTATAAATATTCTTTAAAATATGACAATATCCTGGATCTATACCTTGATGATCCAATGCTTTAATCACTGGAGAAATGTTTATAGAATCAAATGTCTTTTTATAATCTACAAATCCAAAGCATAATGGCAACTCATATTCATTTGTCCTTTCTATAACTTCTCTTAATACCTGGATATGATCTACTGTACTAAAACCAGTTTTAAATCCAGCTTGTGTTCTTGGTTGGTGTAAGTCCAATGTTCTCTGTATACGAGTTGTAATTATCTTGGTAAAAATTTTATATAAAACTGATATATAAGCATTTATCTAATAGTTAACTATCAAGAAGAAGATCTGAAACTTTTAGATATCTACTTACTCTTTAAAGTCAGCTCTCCAACTAACAAAAATCACATGGGCCTGAATTTAATTCAGATACCCCATATATTAATAGGCTTAGCCATTTAATTTAGCCAAAGCCTCAACAGCAAAATAATAATATTAATAATAAAAAGTCAGATGTCACAAGGCTTATATATATATATATATATATATATATATATATATAAGCCTTGTGATATATATATGATGATATATATATATATATATATATATATATATATATATATCATCATCATCATTATCAACCATTATCAATCCACTGCAGGATGAAGGTATCTCCAAGTTTAATCCATCTTCTCCGATCTTTAGCTTCTCTTCTCCACATCACCCCTGCACACTTTCTTATTTCATCCATTCATCTCACATGTGGTCTCTTTCTGGGTCTTTTACAATCTCTTGGAATCCAGTTTAAAATTTCAATTGTCCATCTACTATCATCTCTTCTAACAATATGTCCAGCCCAACTCCATTTCAATCTTTTAATTTTTTCAATGAGGTCAGTAACACCTGTTTGTTCTCTTACCCATACATTGCGTTTATGATCTCTTCTTGTTACTACCAACATACATCTCTCCATACTTCTTTGAGTGGTCTGAAGTCTCTGAATTGCTCTTCTATTAAGTGTCCAAGTCTCAAATCCATAAGTAAGAACTGGTAAAACACATTTGTTAAAAACCTTCCTTTTCAAACACATAGGCATATTTCCTTTTAGTATCAAGTTATTTCTACCAAAAGCACTCCAACCAAGTTTAATTCTATGATTAATTTCCTCCATTATGTTTCCATCTGTATTAATAATCTGACCAAGGTATTTGTAACTGTTAACTTCTTCTAATTCATCATAATCAATCTTTATTTTCATATTTTGAGCAAATCGATTAAACATTACTTTAGTCTTTTTAACATTTATCTTTAGTCCTACTTTCCTACTTTCATCTAATAATTCCTGCAACATTTCCTGCAGATCTGAAGCATTATTTGCAAAAACAACTACATCATCTGCGAAATCTAAATGACTTAAATAATCACCATTTACTTTCACTCCTTTAGTTTCCCATTTTAATCCACAAAATACTTCATGCAGCACTGCTGTAAAACGTTTTGGAGATATGGAGTCACCTTGTCTTACACCTTTCTCAATGTTGACTTTCCCAGTGTCATTATGTAATCTAATTGTTGCTGTTGCATTTTTATAAATATTCTTTAAAATATGACAATATCCTGGATCTATACCTTGATGATCTAATGCTTTAATCACTGAAGAAATGTTTATAGAATCAAATGCCTTTTCATAATCTACAAATCCTAAGCATAATGGCAACTCATATTCATTTGTCCTTTCTATAACTTCTCTCAATACCTGGATATGATCTACTGTACTAAAACCACTTTTAAATCCGGCTTGTTCTCTTGGTTGGTGGAAATCCAATGTTCTCTGTAGACGAGTAGTAATTATCTTGGTAAAAATTTTATATAAAACTGATAAAAGGCTGATAGGTCTGTAATTTCTAATATCTTCTTTATCACCTTTTTTAAATATTAATATTATCACTGCATTCTTCCAATCATCTGGTACATCTTTATCATTTAGACATTTGGTATATAACTTTGCTAAAATATTTTCTATTTCTTCACCTGCTTCTTTTAATATATCAATTATAATTCCATCATTACCTGGAGCCTTTCCTTTCTTCATACATTTAATTGCATGTCTCACTTCTTCATTTAAAATTCTGGGCAATTTGGAAGATGTAATAGATATAGGAGGTACTTGTTCTTTATTACTATATAATTCTTGATAAAAATCTTCTACCAATTTCATGATGTCATCTCTCCTTTTAGTAATAATTCCATCTTTTTTTCTTATTGCAGATATAAATTTCCTACCAATACCAAAATGTTGTTTTACATTCTTAAGACTTTTATTTTCTTCTACAGCTTTCCTTGCTAGTTCACAGTTATACTTTCTTATATCATTTTCAACTCTTTTCCGCACCATTTTACAAAATTCGAGATATTCAATTCTTTTTAATGCATCATTTTTGTATATCTTCATATTCCTTCTTTTCTTCATAAATTCTCTAGTCTCAGTAGAAATTTTATTGGTCAATTGCTGTTTCTTTCTACCAGCTATCTTTGTTGCAGTTTTCAAAAGTGTATCAGTTATTTTCATATTAATTTCATTCAAATCTGAATCATGTTCAAAATCTACTAATACTTGAAACCGATTTGTAAGTTCTAATTTAAATTCATTAGAATGTTTCTGAAGATTAGGAATATCAACTGTAAATATTGTTTTTCTTAATAATTTTTGTCTCTCTAGTTTTACATTAACACGTATCTTACACCTTACTAATCGATGATCACTTCCTCTGTTAAATTTATTAAGAACATTACAATCTTGAAATATGTATTTCCTGTTAGTCAAAATATAATCCAATTCTGCTGTACCTTCATTTGGATGCTTCCATGTCCATTTCCTTTTAACATTTTTCTCAAAAAAAGAATTCATAATATAAAGTTTTTCTTTTTCTGCAAACTCCACAAGTCTATGTCCTCTCTCATTTCTATTACCATAACCAAAATTACCCACAGCACTTTCATCTTTCATTTTTTTACCAATTCTAGCATTAAAGTCTCCCATAACAATTTTAAAATGTTGTTTACTCTGATCAAAAGCCTTTTGTACATCCATATAAAAATCTTCTACTACTTCATCACTATGAGAACTTGTTGGGGCATAAACCTGAATTATCTGCATTTGGTATCTGCTATTAAGTTGTATAACTAATGTTTCCACTCTGTCCGATACACTATCAATCTCCACAATATTGTTCTTCCACATTTTATTTATAATGAATCCTACTCCACTTGTATTTACAATATTTGTGCCTTTATAATAGAGTATATGTCCACTTTTTAAATCAATTGTCTCTTCATCTTTTCTTCTAACTTCACAAAGTCCAATAATGTCCCATTTAATATAAGAGAGTTCTTCTTCTAATTCTTGCAATCTTCCTTCACTTGAAAGTGATCTGCAGTTATAAGTACCTAAATAAAAAGTCGTCATCAAATGGCAGCCTGGGTCCGCAATCAGGGGATTCTTAACACCCTCTGCCTTCGGCCACCAACCGCTGCCTTGATTGGTGACTTTACAGCCTCCTGGGAATAAGGGCCATGCTTTATTTTTGTCTGTCATAATTGTATATATGTATTGGGAAAATATTTATCCTTTACACAAACATTCATTCTGCCTTATCAGGCACTGAGAAGAAAGACCATGGTGTTTCTTGATCTTAAACTCAGAGGTAAAAAGCCAATAAACTCACCATGCTGGCTAATGCATGTTGGTGAGCAGCCCATCCATGTTTGTATACTATATGAATAATCACATAGTAATAACAGCTGCAACGACAAGAACGTATGGAGTGGACATTAAGAATTTGCCCTGCTCGGTTCCTTTAAGGCCTCCAAGAGGAATCAAAGGGTCTCCTTTCAGTTAATAGCAAAACTCCTTTCTGCAGCCATATATATATATATATATATATTGTAACCAAAATCCCCGGAGCCGTCCACCCTGATGGCTCACAAAGGTGGTAACCAACCTTCCATCACCCCTCCAACTACCCATCATCATGCCGTACTTGTTGCGGCACTATAAATTGTAACCGTAAATTGTGTAATCTCAACTACGTAACGTAAGTGCACTAGGAATTACAACCTTGGTCACTGATCAACTCTCATTGCACATTATCAGCTATTAAGAGCTGTATCCAAAAGCATATCATACTATTTATTTTATGCACAAAAGACCACAATCAACATCTGGGGCAATTTACTACAGACAAAATTAATGAATTAACCTAACTTTTTATAATTTATTTGATCGCAGCCAGGGTATACCGCGAAGACCTATCATAGTATTATTATAAAACATATTAAACAAATTATAAGTGCAATTTTATCACTTTTAAACCTCAATTTGCGATTTTTATGGTATGCGACCCTATGGCCGACCATGTACAAGATAGCGTAATTTGTGGAACCACATAAAATTATGAAATTTTAAATCATCTATATGATTTCTAAGACAGATGCTAGTCCAGGTAAAGCTTTGCAATTAATAAACATGAATAATTGGGTTCTTTTATAATTTAATATATCATTGAGACTCTTATTGTATTGACGAATGAAAATTTAAAAATGTTAGGTAAATATATTTAATCATATCATTATTGAATAAATCTGTTCACAAGTTTAATAATTAATTTGTATTTTATACTAGAATCAACTACGCAAAGCCACAATGATGGAAAAGGTAAATGGGATTTTATTGTACCTTACCAATCATATACTACCAAAGACGAAAAGCATCTTAATGTTTTCTCAAAATATTAATAAATTCTTATATCATGTAGACAAGAATATGTAATTCAATGTATGCTCTATAATGTATGCTCTATCCAAAGTTTATGATTTCTGATGTTATGAATGACACATAGCAACGGCACAGTAAGTTTAATTATAAATCAACTTTTATTTACAAACTTTATGAACAATAAATAGTTAATTTCAATATTTTAAATAAAACATAAATAAACAAATAAAATAATTAAATGATGGTTCAATAGACTTTCTTCAATACATCTCACAGGTACAGTATTTAAAAACCTAATCATACCTTATTTCAATCTAATATAATGAATATTGAGACAATTATTAAATTCAGCATTAACTTATGAAATATTGAACGTCATTTCCAGATTCAATAAATCCCTACTGTATACCTATAATAATATAATAAATAATATGATGTTTGTATGTTTTAGCTATAATGTAATCATTAATTAAAATGAAAATGTAAACTTACACTCCGGTAGATAATAATTAACCAACAGTTAATTATCATGAAGTACTTGAATAGAATGTCCTGTTGCCATTTATCAATCTAACCGATAAATTATGCTTACAAATGAAGAAGATGATTTGGCAGATTAACTAAAATACTTTGCCCAATTTATATCTGTGAAGCAAACATATTCCTGTGGATGTATTCATCTACACGTAGGAATTAAATAATACTAACGTTTTGCGTATTTAAACACTATCATAAAGTCATACGTATAATCACACAATTCCGCGGATTAACCACCAGCGCAGGAATGTGTGTAAAATACAAAATGGCAATTAAAATAATCTGCGGATTAACCACCAGCACAGATTAAAGCCTTTAACATACTAAAACAACATTATAATTTACTTCACATTAAAGTGCAAATCATCCCCCTCAATTCTTCTGATTATTCAGAATACGCTGACACTTTAGCAAATGTGGGTTCTTGCTTAGTAAAATATTACAATAATCAGGACAACTAATGTACTACTTATCTTGCTTAAAATAAACATGTATAATATAATGTAAATAATATTGGCATGGGAATATAAATCTGGAAAGACTCACAAAATATCTCATAAAGATTGGTATATCTCATGAATTCATTAAGTACTGTTTAAGCTTTCTCCGCGAGCGCTATTCTTTTGAATAAATATTTTATTCAACCTTTATTAATTTAAATCTAACAAATATAACTTATGAACTTCATATGCGAGTTCATATAACGATAAAATTAAATAAATGTATTATTCATTAACATATAACATTTAACGGTGTGTGTGTGTGATAAAACTAAATGTAAAGCATTTTATAGTTCAAATACATGAATTTTAGCAGATGTGTATCACAAATTGGATTGTATAGCATTTTGTAACTCCTAATGTGATCCGTGGAATCCATGTACAATGTGTAGAATAATAAGTATATGAGGTAATAGCTATAACTGTAGTTAAATTCCATACATGCAATTATATCCATTTGATTAGTTATTAAAGCAATATTAGATTAACGATTTGCGTGGCTCTCCAAACATGAAACAATTTTAAAACAGGATACACAGAATTTAAATGAAAATGTTTTTCATAAAGTTATTAATCCCTACATCTCTCTATCAAAAGTGTTCCAAGTTTATCCTATCCATGCAAGTATTTATTTATCCATTGCGTTAATCCAGGAATAACCAATTACAGCAATTACTTTATTCATTTTAAACTGACGATACAATTATAAAATAGCTTTGTTTAATTATTTAAAGAATGTTTATGATCCAAATGTTAAACAAATTAACTAGCAATTATTACTGGCATTATAAAATTAATTATCAATCAATAATATATTTTATTAGAATTAAAGAACGGAAATATTAAAAGATTTTGACAAATTTAACGCTTTACTTTATTTTAACTTAAACTTTTTTCTTTTTAAAAAACAAATTTTCATTTTAATAAAACTTCTGTAATTAAAACACTGATTCAAATTTTCCAAATTGTAGAATAATAAATATTTCAAAACATACCAAATTCTTGTATTTAATTCTTTCAAACTGGGAAGCTCCGACATTTCAAAAATGCGATATTGGAAAACGCTACGGTGATTTGATTCAGTTGGCCGAACGACTTGAAAAGATCTTTAAGTTTTAGTGATCCATCTTAATTAGATACCACTAAGTTATTTTATGTTTATAGCAAATTTTGTGGTAATCTATTTACTTATTAACGGTTTCAAAATCAGCTCAGCAAATTTTACACCATTTGCCTTTACCGTTTCTGTTCTTCTTCCCACCAAAAGACAAACTAACAGACGATATTCTCCTAGAAATTCGCGCTCTTTTCTTTTATTACATTGAGACGCCTACGTAATTATTGTATTTATTTAATAATTTATTTTAATTGAACAAATGGTTTTATTTTAATTCAATAGAAATAATAATTTAAGATTACTTTAAATAAATAAAAACAAAATATTATTTTTAATAATATTTTACCAAATTTTAATATGTTGTAAAAATTTTAAAAAGTTAAACATTCTGATATGAGTTAGCATATGGAATGAAGCAAATTGAAAATTATTAAAATAATATCAGAAAGTAATCTGTTCAAGTGCGAATCAAGCCAACCAAATCACCAAGAGAAGAAAGAGAAATTTTTATATAAGTTACATCAATTAATATATTTTCTACTAAAATATATGGTTACAGTTTACTCCCCCCTACGGAAAAAATTTATCTTTCTTTAGAGTTCCCTTTAATCAAATTCTACTAAGGTACATCACAAATTATTATTTTTATTATCCTATCTATAACTTATCATCAATTTGAATATGGTATAACATTTTACAATATAAATCCCCCTAATTTATTGAAGGTACAGGTTTTAAACTACGTGCATTGTAGGTGCCTCGGATTCCTTCAGGGGTTGAGAGCATAAATGCGTTCTCTCCCACCTGACTTTCAATCATGAAAGGTCCATTATACAAGCTTAAGAATTTTCTGAATTCGTTTTTCTTTAAGTTGCTAACATGAGAATCTTTTCATGAGGCTCCTTCTAGTTTAATGTACTACTTTTAACATTTGTTTGAATATCCTTTTTGTTAGGTGGTTTAATTCCACTAACAGAAGGTTGATTTCTATCTTGGGTCTTATTAATTAGACTAGGTTGACCATTAACTCTATTATAAAATTTTGGTCGTCTATAACTACGACTCCTACTCTCGTATCTTTTATCACGATAAGGACTTCTTATTGGAGCAACATTTACATTAGCCATGGAATAGTTATGAGAAGCTCTAGCCTCCTTTCCACCTCTATATTTGTTTTCTAGGTCACATTCACTTGTTTCAAGTGCATCTAAGATCTCTGACACTTCATCAATTGTGTACTTATCCGCAGCTATCAAAACTTGTTCGATCTGTCGAGGTAAGTTATGTCTTAAGATCCTAACTATATGATGCTCAGATAATGGAAACGCAGTTAAAGTTTTAAGCTTGACCGCCTGTCCACGAAAAAATTGAGTATAGCTACCTTTATTAGCATTATACTTTTCTCGAGTGATTTGATAACGCATGTTATCCTGGCGATCTTCACCCCAGAAACTTGACATTATTAAATGTTTAAAATCTCCATATGTTTGAGGACAATCAAACAAAGACTGCCACCAATCTTTTGCAGCAGCATAAAGATGGTTGCTGGAGATAGCCAGTTTTTCTCGTTCTGAAAATGTACATAAAGTAAACAATTCTTCCAGATTTTGAAGAAATTCTAAAGGGTTTTCCAAATACTCCCCTTTAAATGGCTTAATCTTTAGAAATTTAAGAGCTGTAGATCCACCCATAGACATATCTGTGTTCTTGACATCATGGGCTACAGATCCAATTCCCAATGGTTTTTGGAGAATGGGAGTTGTGCGGATACCAGTAAAATTATTATCTGATACAGCTACTTCTTTAACAGAGGTCTCCGTTCCATCTACATAATATTTAGTATTTTGACCAATGAAATTATTTTTCTCTTGAGCCTTTTGCATTTCTAACATTTTTAGCTGAAGATTTTCAATCATTGCCTCTAGTTTCTGCCCTTCTTTAAACTCATTTGATTCATTTGGCCACTCTTGACCTTTGTCCCTCACTTCCTTCAACTCTTTTTGCATCATTTCTAAGTTTCCCATAAATTTAGCATTAGTCTTTTTTAACTCTTTATTTTCGACTTTAGACCTATTGATGGTTTCCTCTAAAATCTTTTCAATGCTACCCAACTTTGCTCTACTCTCTGTTGCAGATTCATTCATATTCTGAAATTTACTTTCCATTTCAGTTTTTATTTCATCAATAGATTTGGCAGATTGAGACTCTACTTCTTGAACTTTATAGTTTATTTCACTAATTATGTGGGCCAACTGACTCTTTGAGTCTTCACTTGCCACATCAAGCACCTTCAATTTAGTGTCCAAATTTTCCTCGTAGGTTATAAACTTATTTCCGATTTCTTCTATTTGAACTTCTAAGTGCTTTTTATAATCGAAGAAATTAGCCTTAATTTCTTCTAATTTAATATCGGATTCTCCTTTAGCTGCCTTACAACTACTCTCTAAGGATTGGAATTTTTGATTAAATTCCTCTACTGTTTTTACTCTAGCAGCTTCTATTTTTTCTTTCACAAATTCCTGAACTTCAGCCATTTTATTCTCAAAACTATCTAATTTTATAGACTGTTCATTTAATTTATCATTCATCTCCTTTTGAGAGATAGACTGTTCATTTAATTTTTCATTCATCTCCTTTTGAGAAGTAGACTGTTCATTTAATTTTTCATTCATCTCCTTTTGAGAAGTAGACTGTTCATTTAATTTTTCATTCATCTCCTTTTGAGAAGTAGACTGTTCATTTAATTTTTCAGTCACCTCTTTTTGAGAAATTAACATCTCTTTCTGAGAAAGAGATTGTTCATTTAATTTTTTAGACTGTTCATTCATTCCAATCTCTATGCGTTGAAGCATTATCATAAACCGTTGTTGGAAATCAAAATCAGGAATTTCTTGAGTTGTCTCAGGATAATTAAGTTCTTCAGAATCACTCATTTTGAGTATTTTATAATAACTATTTCAATATTTTGTGAAACCAAGCTTTTACTTTCTGAAAATATGTGTTTTAATAACAATGATCAATTAAAATCTTGTTCAAGCCGACCAACCACTAAATCCTCACCACCAATAGCTATCCCAGATGGTATATATCACACTCACTAAAATAATCTGAACCCCCACTTCAAATATTTGCAATATTATAACAACTACTTTACAAACCCTTGATAATTTCAACTTCTCCCAATTCAATCATAAATATTGGTATATCCTAGAATACGATTGCTATGGTCATCAGAAATCTATATAAGTAACCTGGAGAAATATAGCAATAAACATACAATATTTTATCACTATGATAGAGCATTTGTCACATGATAATATTCTTATAATATGAGAAATTAAAATTGCAATCAACAATCATTAATTAATTCAGTTCACAAATCACCATATTGCACTATGCAACAATCAATTAATCAAATCGCATGTTTATAAAGTGCTAAAACTGTATTTGCACACTTATAATGACTATATAACCTCAACATCTCGGGCCGATCCCATTGTGACGCTAAAAGTTGCAACCACAACACATCGTGCCGTCCACGTTGCGCGCCAAAAGCTGTAACCAAAACATCTTGAGCCAGCCACGTTGCGCGCCAAAAGCTGTAACCAAAATTCCCGGAGCCGTCCACCCTGATGGCTCACAAAGGTGGTAACCAACCTTCCATCACCCCTCCAACTACCCATCATCATGCCGTACTTGTTGCGGCACTATAAATTGTAACCGTAAATTGTGTAATCTCAACTACGTAACGTAAGTGCACTAGGAATTACAACCTTGGTCACTGATCAACTCTCATTGCACATTATCAGCTATTAAGAGCTGTATCCAAAAGCATATCATACTATTTATTTTATGCACAAAAGACCACAATCAACATCTGGGGCAATTTACTACAGACAAAATTAATGAATTAACCTAACTTTTTATAATTTATTTGATCGCAGCCAGGGTATACCGCGAAGACCTATCATAGTATTATTATAAAACATATTAAACAAATTATAAGTGCAATTTTATCACTTTTAAACCTCAATTTGCGATTTTTATGGTATGCGACCCTATGGCCGACCATGTACAAGATAGCGTAATTTGTGGAACCACATAAAATTATGAAATTTTAAATCATCTATATGATTTCTAAGACAGATGCTAGTCCAGGTAAAGCTTTGCAATTAATAAACATGAATAATTGGGTTCTTTTATAATTTAATATATCATTGAGACTCTTATTGTATTGACGAATGAAAATTTAAAAATGTTAGGTAAATATATTTAATCATATCATTATTGAATAAATCTGTTCACAAGTTTAATAATTAATTTGTATTTTATACTAGAATCAACTACGCAAAGCCACAATGATGGAAAAGGTAAATGGGATTTTATTGTACCTTACCAATCATATACTACCAAAGACGAAAAACATCTTAATGTTTTCTCAAAATATTAATAAATTCTTATATCATGTAGACAATAATATGTAATTCAATGTATGCTCTATAATGTATGCTCTATCCAAAGTTTATGATTTCTGATGTTATGAATGACACATAGCAACGGCACAGTAAGTTTAATTATAAATCAACTTTTATTTACAAACTTTATGAACAATAAATAGTTAATTTCAATATTTTAAATAAAACATAAATAAACAAATAAAATAATTAAATGATGGTTCAATAGACTTTCTTCAATACATCTCACAGGTACAGTATTTAAAAACCTAATCATACCTTATTTCAATCTAATATAATGAATATTGAGACAATTATTAAATTCAGCATTAACTTATGAAATATTGAACGTCATTTCCAGATTCAATAAATCCCTACTGTATACCTATAATAATATAATAAATAATATGATGTTTGTATGTTTTAGCTATAATGTAATCATTAATTAAAATGAAAATGTAAACTTACACTCCGGTAGATAATAATTAACCAACAGTTAATTATCATGAAGTACTTGAATAGAATGTCCTGTTGCCATTTATCAATCTAACCGATAAATTATGCTTACAAATGAAGAAGATGATTTGGCAGATTAACTAAAATACTTTGCCCAACTTATATCTGTGAAGCAAACATATTCCTGTGGATGTATTCATCTACACGTAGGAATTAAATAATACTAACGTTTTGCGTATTTAAACACTATCATAAAGTCATACGTATAATCACACAATTCCGCGGATTAACCACCAGCGCAGGAATGTGTGTAAAATACAAAATGGCAATTAAAATAATCTGCGGATTAACCACCAGCACAGATTAAAGCCTTTAACATACTAAAACAACATTATAATTTACTTCACATTAAAGTGCAAATCATCCCCCTCAATTCTTCTGATTATTCAGAATACGCTGACACTTTAGCAAATGTGGGTTCTTGCTTAGTAAAATATTACAATAATCAGGACAACTAATGTACTACTTATCTTGCTTAAAATAAACATGTATAATATAATGTAAATAATATTGGCATGGGAATATAAATCTGGAAAGACTCACAAAATATCTCATAAAGATTGGTATATCTCATGAATTCATTAAGTACTGTTTAAGCTTTCTCCGCAAGCGCTATTCTTTTGAATAAATATTTTATTCAACCTTTATTAATTTAAATCTAACAAATATAACTTATGAACTTCATATGCGAGTTCATATAACGATAAAATTAAATAAATGTATTATTCATTAACATATAACATTTAACGGTGTGTGTGTGTGATAAAACTAAATGTAAAGCATTTTATAGTTCAAATACATGAATTTTAGCAGATGTGTATCACAAATTGGATTGTATAGCATTTTGTAACTCCTAATGTGATCCGTGGAATCCATGTACAATGTGTAGAATAATAAGTATATGAGGTAATAGCTATAACTGTAGTTAAATTCCATACATGCAATTATATCCATTTGATTAGTTATTAAAGCAATATTAGATTAACGATTTGCGTGGCTCTCCAAACATGAAACAATTTTAAAACAGGATACACAGAATTTAAATGAAAATGTTTTTCATAAAGTTATTAATCCCTACATCTCTCTATCAAAAGTGTTCCAAGTTTATCCTATCCATGCAAGTATTTATTTATCCATTGCGTTAATCCAGGAATAACCAATTACAGCAATTACTTTATTCATTTTAAACTGACGATACAATTATAAAATAGCTTTGTTTAATTATTTAAAGAATGTTTATGATCCAAATGTTAAACAAATTAACTAGCAATTATTACTGGCATTATAAAATTAATTATCAATCAATAATATATTTTATTAGAATTAAAGAACGGAAATATTAAAAGATTTTGACAAATTTAACGCTTTACTTTATTTTAACTTAAACTTTTTTCTTTTTAAAAAACAAATTTTCATTTTAATAAAACTTCTGTAATTAAAACACTGATTCAAATTTTCCAAATTGTAGAATAATAAATATTTCAAAACATACCAAATTCTTGTATTTAATTCTTTCAAACTGGGAAGCTCCGACATTTCAAAAATGCGATATTGGAAAACGCTACGGTGATTTGATTCAGTTGGCCGAACGACTTGAAAAGATCTTTAAGTTTTAGTGATCCATCTTAATTAGATACCACTAAGTTATTTTATGTTTATAGCAAATTTTGTGGTAATCTATTTACTTATTAACGGTTTCAAAATCAGCTCAGCAAATTTTACACCATTTGCCTTTACCGTTTCTGTTCTTCTTCCCACCAAAAGACAAACTAACAGACGATATTCTCCTAGAAATTCGCGCTCTTTTCTTTTATTACATTGAGACGCCTACGTAATTATTGTATTTATTTAATAATTTATTTTAATTGAACAAATGGTTTTATTTTAATTCAATAGAAATAATAATTTAAGATTACTTTAAATAAATAAAAACAAAATATTATTTTTAATAATATTTTACCAAATTTTAATATGTTGTAAAAATTTTAAAAAGTTAAACATTCTGATATGAGTTAGCATATGGAATGAAGCAAATTGAAAATTATTAAAATAATATCAGAAAGTAATCTGTTCAAGTGCGAATCAAGCCAACCAAATCACCAAGAGAAGAAAGAGAAATTTTTATATAAGTTACATCAATTAATATATTTTCTACTAAAATATATGGTTACAATATATATATATATATAGCTTGCATTTTCAAATATGAAAAACTAAGAGCATCCTAATAAGATCAAAATAAACTTTTTTTTACATTTTTTTTATGATAAATGCTACTGTAAGGCATTTAAATCATCTTCATTTAAGATTGTCCCCATCCCCAGCCTGGTTTTAAGCTATGGCTCTCTTCAGTGAGGAGCTAGGATGCCAGATTCAAAAAACTCACTCAAGTAAAGCATTTTCTAATAGTTAACTGTCAGGAAGATAAAGATGATTTGAATGCATTTATCATAAAAAAAAAGTAAAAAAAAGCTTGTTTAGAGCTTATTAACACTCTCTTAATTTTACATAATTATAAAGGCAAGCTACGCATCTGACTTTTTATTATTACTATTATTATTTTGCTGTTGCCGTTTTGGCTAAATTAAAAGGCTATGCCTATTAATATATGGAGTGTCTGAATTAAGTTCAGGCCCATATGATTTTTTCAGTTGGAGAGCTGACTTTAAATACATGTAGTTGTCTAAAGGTTTCAGATCTTTTTCTTGAAAGTTAACTATTAGATAAATGCTTTGCTTGAGTTGGTTTTTTGAATCTTGTGTCCTAGTTCCTCACTGAAGAGAGTCATATCTCAAAACCAGTCTGGGGATGTGAACAATCCTAGATAAAGATGATTTGAATGCCTTTCCTTGTAGTAGCATTTATCATAAAAAAAAATTAAAAAAAAGCTTGTTTAGAGCTTATTTGAATGCTTTTAATTTTTACATATTTGTAAATGCAAGCTATATGCATAAGTCATATGACATATAGCTTTCTATTATATATATATATATATATATATATATATATATATATATATATATATATATATATATATATTAATTAAGTTCCAACCAGTAACCACCTAAACATTCACAGTAAAATATAGTAATCAATATTTCTGACTGCTGTCAAGGCAACCTTCACACCTTTTAATAGCAAGAATGGAAATCCATTCTTACTAATGGTCCATTGAATATATATGGACACTTAAAGCTTGCAACTTGACTACAGAGTATGAAATATTGATACAATGAAGTTTAAATAAACCTCTTTAAACATGAAATAAACATGTCACTGTAATGCAAACTAATAAATAGTCAATTAACATTACAAACTGCAATACTTTTAAATTGCCCATGTATTATTTAGAAATAATAAGCGAAATAATGCCTAAAGCTAATCTGGGATAATGATATAATTAAGTTCCAACCAGTAACCACCTAAACATTCACAGTAAAATATAGTAATCAATATTTCTGACTGCTGTCAAGGCAACCTTCACACCTTTTAATAGCAAGAATGGAAATCCATTCTTACTAATGGTCCATTGAATAACTATGGACACTTAAAGCTTGCAACTTGACTATAGAGTATGTTGATACAATGAAGTGTATATATATATATATATATATATATATATATATATATATATATATATATATATATATATATATATATATATATATATAATGATTTGAATAGCTATAAAGTGATTTATGACAAAAGTATTAATGTTTTTTATAACTACTTCAAATAATATCAAATTAATGGATAATTATATTTTATACAATTATTAATGATTGGCTTGGTAACATCATAAAAAATATTTCATTTAGAATATTTTTTAACTTGTATAAAGTAGTAGAAAAATAGTGCTAGTTGCATGTATGTATTGCTAATGTTGGAGCTGCCGTTTTCGTATTTATGTACATAAGAATTAGCTAATCAATAAGTTTTAAAAAAAAAGATAAAAATAATATAATATATTTGTAAATAAACCTGAAATTTATATGTTTAACAATTGAGAAGGAATAAAATTAGGAATGAAAGCAAACAATAATCAAAAAACAAGTATTTTTCTCATGTGTCATAGCATCAGCCAGGAAGCGAACCCGCTATCGTGGGACAACTGCTTGTAAAGCAGCTGTCGCTGACCTCTCGACCACCAATGCTTGACAAAACAAGTATTTTTAACAACTGTGATCAATGCAAAGACAAAGTTTATAAATGCATGAAAATAATATAATTTATTTAGAAAACAAACCTGAAAATAATAAATTTTAATAAAAAAAACAATGATTGAAGAATTAATATGCATGATGAATGCAAAAAATTATATAAGAAACTAAATAAGTGATGAAGGCAAATGCTAATTTATTTTCTTCTGCAATGTTTGAATTGATAACACTTATTGAAAATGTTTTCCTGAAGGGTTGTGATGATGATGTTCTAGTTGTATTTTTATATTGGACTATTTCCATAATCTAATATGCGTATTGAATGTCTTTAGAAAAATTTAACTTTTTTGAATATTCCAAATACATTCAACTTTTAGTAATAGCACATCAAACAGGTTAGTATAACACAATGTTTTGAGAAGTATTATTCTTCCCTCTTCTTCAGGTGTTGCTGGCCTGAGCAGTGACAGTACGAATCTGGGTCCTTAGATTCTTGATTATTGAATTTTAAGGTAATAGTTGGTTAGATTGTTTCCTTAAAATTCAATAATCAAGAATCTAAGGATACAGGTTCAAATCCCATGCTAGGACTGTCACTGCTCAGGCCAGAAACACCTGAAGAAGAGAGGAGAATAATACCTCTCAAAATGTTGTGCATATACTAACCTGTTTGGTGTGCTCTTACTAATAGTTGAAACTATTTGAATATTTAAATAAAGATAATTTTTTCTAAAGACATTCAATACACATATTAGATGATGGAAATAGTCCAATATAAAAATACAACTTATTGAAAATGTTTATTTTTTAATTATTGTTGTTTTTTACATATATTATTTTGAGATTTTCAAACATTTATTAATTTCATTTTTTTTTTTTTTTTGCATTATCTTCATGGCAACTATTTGCCATGATCACTAAAATAATTTCTTATGAAATGTTTACATACATCACCGTTATTGAAAATATGTATTCACTAAATAATTGCTCACCACATATATTATATTTAGATTTATTCATTTATATAGTTAAATCTACAAAGCGCATGTGCATTAGCTTATTGGCTTATTAATATTACAGTTTATAAAACATCTCGCTATATAAAAAAGTGTCTTAATTAAATAAATTATATAAATTTTATATTTTCAAATATATTAGATTATTTTATGTTTTTTTCTTTTAATTGTTTATGGAAAGAAATATCAATTAATGTAATTTTTTTCTACTTTGGAATATGGAAGGTAGCTTCACCAATTGGTACATACAAACAATTGGAACTGAAAATTGTCTAAACAAAAGAAGAATATTGCATTTATTAAAGTTGTTAAAGGTTTAACGTATGCATGTTAGCCTTCTAGTTTTAACAAACTCAATTTGAATGTTTATATGTGTAAGCGTAATATC
Source organism: Epiperipatus broadwayi (assembly GCA_028023455.1). Lineage (NCBI taxonomy): Eukaryota > Metazoa > Onychophora > Udeonychophora > Euonychophora > Peripatidae > Epiperipatus > Epiperipatus broadwayi. The sequence goes on along the minus strand of JAQFVV010013026.1, from coordinate 72,528 downwards.
TAAATAAATAAGCATTATGTAATATAAAATGATAAGATACTTTCATATAGGTAAAATATCTAATGTTAGATGGGGTTAATAAACATTAAATGTTGGCATAATAGCAGATAGCTTTTTTATCATTTGAAGTTTTATCTCAATAGATTATCAAGCAGCTATTAATTTCTATCACTTTAACATGTAATTAAAATTGAATTCTACATAAATCAATAATCATTAATATTTAATGGAGAATTTTAGAATTTATTAAAACATGCAACTCTGAGATTTCTTAAACAGATGTAATCTTCTACAGCAAATTTAGTAGTATTTACAGGTGATGTATTATTATATAAGGATACATGCATGTAATTCATTGTTGCTAATTATTTTTATATAGGCAGATTTCAAAATTATACCATACCTAACATTTCTATTTTTTTTTTTAATTTTCAAATATTCATATATGTGTGGTTTTTTTTTCTCACTTGCTATCCTTAACCAGGAATTTATTCCATATTGTAATAATAAATTTTACACACTAATATATGTTACTTTCAGATATGTAGTAAAAGAAGCATATGCTAAATAGGCAAGTATTTATTATTACAACTTTCTTTAATATTATTTATTAATTTATTTTTCTGCCATTTCTTAATCGTTTATAGTTTCTCTTAATTGTTAAAAAATTCAATCCAGTTACTATTTTTTCTCAGTAAATGTTGATTTTTTCGAACAAATTTAGTAACGATATCTAGATAATCATATCTGCTACTATTTATAATAATGAAATAGTTACAGTTTGGAACTTCAATTGAATCAGATAATATAAAGAAGCGCATTTATCAAGCATATACTTGTTATTTTTTTACAAACTCACATCTTAGAAACTTCTAATAGTTTTTTATTGTATTTAATAGTTTATACTTTCTATAAATAATATAAAGCTGTATATGAATTTTTTCTACAGTACAGGCTTTTTGATACCTGCACTTCTATTTGTAATATATAGGGGGTTTGAACTCAAACATTCACATGACCCTCAAACATCCATGCTATCTCATACCGCTAATACACTTAATCACACACATGATTATTTATCTTTTCAACATGTGTGTGATCAAGTAAATCAGCGGTATGAGATCGCATGAATGGTTGAGGGTCATGTAAAAGTTTGAGTTCAAACCCTATATATTACATAAAGCTGTATTCTAGACAAACTATCTAATAAACTTTTTTATTATTATAGATTTAAATAAACTATATATATATATATATATTGTAAAGGTAAATAATACTAGAAGCTGGATCTTTAAATATTCCACGTATTTGGGTAGCGAAACTATATCGTACATATAAAGATTAATGGAAAGTGAGATTGGATTTTCTCATTTAATATTTCGTATTAACTGAATAAGTCAAAACTGTAACTATAAATTTACATCTAAGACTCTTCTATTACATATGTGCTGTTTCAAATAAATATACATTGAAATCAAAGGGCCATTTTATTGATCTCGGAATATATTTAGAATAAATAAACAAATAATACTAAAGTTTATTTTAATGTAAACATCATATTTTTTCTTTTTATATTACAATGTTATAATATCTAATAATAAATTATTACAGCTAGGCAAAAGAAAATATTAGTGTATGCATATTTATTATCTCAGGGTAAATATCAAAATGGCATAATGAATCTAATACATGTGACCATAAATTAATGATAAGTATTGACCTTATAATGAAAATACATGAAAACCATATTTAATTAAAAATTATATATATTTTATTGACTTGGTATTTTCCATTAATTTGAGAACTAATTTTACTTTCAAATGCCTTTATTTGTGCCTCAAGACGATTCAAGAGGCATAAGTTTTACAATGCAATCAACAAGAATCATTACAAAGAAATTTAGGGAGTGTCGGTGCATGTCAAGCACATCCGCACCCATACACTTGATTCAATGCATATGATTTTGAACATTCAAGTATAAATGCATGGATAGGTGAGTGGGATATTAATAATTCCAGAAGTGCAGTGACACAAAATTCACCTGCCCTTCCAGACTTACACACATAAACCCAACTTCTTATGCTGAAATTATTGTTCACAAAACTGTCCAATTATACATGTCCATTTCTCCATTAGTTATTTGGAGACAAAAATGTTGTTATATTAACAGCAATGTTACACTTTCAGAACACTTCTATTCGTGTCTCATTATTATTTGGGGCCATAGCTTAAAAGAAACAAGGCAACCGCTTCAGTTGCAGTGGGAATATTGTCCTTGGATTGTCTAATTGTACAAGTCTATTACTACTCTGTCTGATCTATCATCAATATGCACATGTTGTTTTGTTATTTTTTATTTATATTCAATTTCACTCCATTTGTGCTTTAATATTTGTGTCTTTAATAGTACAATGCATATCCACTTTTAAAATCAATTGCTTCTTCCCTTTTCTTTTAACTTCACAATGTCCCATTTGCCATTAGATAGTTCATTTGGTCTCCTTCACTTGAAAATGACATGCAATTGTACGTACTTAAATAAAGGATCATCGTTGCATGGCAGTCTGGGTTTGTAATCAGAGAAATCTTAGCACTTTTTGTCATTAGTTACTAACTACCATCTTGGCAAGTGATCTTCAGCTTCTTAATAATAAGGATCATAACTTAGTTGTGTATGTCACGATACTACGTATCTTTAAAAATAAAAGTTCATTCACACATACACATTCTTCCTATGCTTAATTAACCATAATTTATATTTCAGTAAAGAACTATCCATGAATATGAAGAAAAAAACCATAGTGTTTCTTGATCTTAAACTTAGAAATAAGAAAACAATCTCAACATGCCGGTTTATACATGTTGGTGAGCAGTTCATTCATCCAATTTACAATAGAAATAATCATATAATAATGGCAGCTACAAGGACTATGATTTATGGAGTGAATATTTGGAATTTGACCAGTTCTGTTTCTTTGTTTTTCAAAAAGAGATCAAAGAACTCCTTTCAATTAACAGCAAATTACTTTCTGCAGACATATTTTTTTTATAATAACAAATATTATTATTATTATTATTATTATTATTATTATTATTATTATTATTATTATTATTATTATTATTATTATTATTATTATTATTATTATTATTATTATTATTATTATTATTATTATTATTATTATTATTATTATTATTATTATTATTATTATTATTATTATTATTATTATTATTATTATTATTATTATTATTATTATTATTATTATTATTATTATTATTATTATTAATTGTTTAAATTTTATTGAAACATTTGTATTATATATACATCCTATACCACATTCATATTTTTTCCAACATTGTCACAAAATTATAATTATAGACATAGATATTATTCTTCAATAATTGTTTAAATAGTAATAATTACAATATAATAATTGAATTTGAATTTTATTTGATATTGCATAAAACACTAAAAAAAAAAAAAAAAATCCCTGGCTGGTTATTTTTTAAATGTACTGACACAATAATACAGCAAATAATTTATTGGAAAAAACTTGCTTTTGTTATTATTAAAAAATAACTTTAAAGAAATGAACCATAAGCTAAGAAAAAAATGATTTCGATTGTAATAAAAATTAAATAAAATAAAAAAGCACACAATCGGAAACTTTTTACTTAAAACAAAACCATTGTACTTTATGTTTAATATGATGTACATAAGCTTTTCCAATTCCTCTTTTATTTTTATCCTAAAATTATTAAATGAATGATGTAGAAGTATTTTTTAAATCTATAATAAAAAATTATGAATTTAGATTTTTTTTTATCTTTTCAGATGAATAAAAAATAATAAAAAATCATTAGCACATTTATATGATTAGATATGTGAACATATATATACAAAAATAGAAAATCATATAACATTAAAGTACTAGCTAAAAACAAGCAAAAATTTTTACTAAAATCCACCCATGATCATAACTTAAACTATTAACAAATAGACCATTTCAAGTGAAATTCATCTAGATAGAAAACAAAATAGCTTTCCCATAATTCACTTTAAAAATCAACCACTTTTAATATCAAAGAATATTTTCATGATATTCATGGCCTCAGATTAAAAAAAAATATCATCATAGTTTCTTTGACTCTTCCTTTTAATTTGTTTTTCCATAAATGTTAAGAGATTTTGAAGATGAAGAAAATATAAAAAAAAATTACTGATAAATTATTAAAAACTTCAAAACAAATACGTAGTACAAAATTCACCAATGACTCTTCTATGAATGAAAGCTATGTATCAAGAAAAAATAAAGTATTAAAAAAATTTAAAATGATCTAAAAGAATAATTGAATATCTAAAGTTGGACAGTAGTAAGAAAGAGAGTTAATAATGATGTAAGAAATTACAATTGTGAATTGTTAAGGAAAGTTATAGAAGATAATAAAGTCTCAAAAGTATAGAACAATATCTTAATAATAAAAGATAAAGTTATTTCTGTAAGAAGAAGAAAAGATGGAATTATTACAAAGAAAGAAAGATGATGTCATGTTGTATATTGAAGAGTTCTATAAAAATTATATAATACTAACAAACAAGAAAGCAAAGTATTCACTGTATTTATTATATTTTTTAATTGCCCAGCATTTTAAGTAAAGATGAAACATACAATTAAGTCTATGAAGAGGAGAAAACCTCCAAAAACTAATAAAATTATATTTGATATTCTGAAAGTTTATTAAAATGATTCATTATGAATCTACTTGCAACTAATTTGAGTAACATATTTGAACAAAAATGTTTTGTGATATGATTATAATCCTAAACGTTAAATATTTAACCAATAGTAAAAGTTATTTACAAGCTGTTGAAATTAAAAATATTTGATAACTTAAAAGAATCAGGTGAAAATATAGAAAAATTACTGACAAAGTTATTTGCCAAATGTCTAAATGAGAAAGATATACAGATAAGTGGAACAATGAAATAGTAATATTGATACTTAAGAAAAGTGCTAAAGTAAGTTTTTAGTAATTACAGGTATAGGAAATTTTTTTATCTCTTCTTTACAAAATTTTTAATAAAGTAATTACAACTTATATAAATATAAATTTATTTAATGCACATTGACTACGTAAGTAATATTTACTAAGGCAATAAACCTTTAAGCATGTGCACTTGAAAATGTGAAGGTAGGGACCTCTTTTCTTCCAATGTGTAAGTTTGTGGTTAAGACCTGTAGAGGTTCCTACCTTCGCATTTTTAAGTGCACATGCTTAAAGGTTTATTGTCTTAGTAAATATAACTTATGTAAAATAAAATTTAGATTTTAAGCAACTAAATAAATGTTGGAGTTAAAGGTGGTTTTAATATAGTATACCACATTTAAATATTGGAAAAAGTTATAGAAGGGACCAATAAATAAAAGTTGTGATTACACATTAGATAACAATGAAAAGGATATATGACAAAATGATTCCATATTTTTGTAACTTTTTACAACAGTTATACAAGGAATATTTTCTGGACTAAAGTGGAAAGCTAAAAAGTAAATTTTTCAGATGATGTGATTGTTTTTGCAAATAATGCTTTTGGAAAAGTTATCAGCTGAAAGTAAAAATGTAGGACTAAAGATGATGTGTAAAATAATTGTCAATGAATTTTCTCATAAAAAATAAGAGTATGCAATGAACTATGGTGTTTCCTCTCTTGGAGTCAGAAATCTCTCAGCCACTATGCCCAAAGAAACCTGTTACCCACCTTATCTTCCCTTTCAATTTTCCACCCTAACTTTTCCCATATTCTTCTCTATCCTGCTCCATTCCATGTACAAAACTCTTCATATAGTGGTGCCACCAAGTGTAAGCTTTCATAATCAATGGAAGGAAGAATATTTGAGCATAAAATCCCTATCTAGTGCTATTCGTCATGATTTTTTATGAATAGGCACTAGATAGGAAATTTATGCCCAAACCTACCTGTATCCATTGATTATGAAAGCTTGTACTTGGTAGCCCTACTGTGTGGAGATTTTGATGCTCTTATTAACAGTATGTGTACACATATGTAATAATAATCATGTGATAAAAAATAAGTGTTGATAACCATGAATTAGAAGAAGTTAACAATTACAAATATCTTGATCAGATGTTAATATTGGTGGAAACATAATGTATAAAATTAATAATAGATTAGTTTTAGATGTGTACATTTAGCAGAAATAAGTTAGTATCAAAAGTAAATGGGTACTGATTTAGTATATACTCACAGCCATTTTGAATTCTAAGAACCACCCAAAACCCTCCCTGAAAAATTGAAGTGATAAATGAAATACATGAGAAAACAAACAGGTGTCACTGATATCATTGAAAAAAATTAACAACAACTGGAATCTGTACATGTATATTGCTAAAAAAGATGATAATAGTTGAACAAATGAAATTTTAAACTAAATCCCAAAAGATTATGAAATTCTTAAAAAGTTATCAATGGTAGATGAAATAAAGAAGATTGATGGTGTGTTGTAAAGAAGAAAGGTTAGAAATCAGACTGTGTCAGACTTAGGGAAACTATGTTGTAGTTGATTGACAGTAATGAAAATAATGATAATGGATAAAACTAAACAGTTCTAATTCTGAGTACCACTTTTATTCATTTTCTTTTAGCAGTTTCTTTTTTAGAAATAATAAATATTTAATAGGTCTTTAATATATAAAAGTTATACTTTTTTTAAGAAACAATGAGCATATTTAGAGCAGAAAATTGTTCATTTCTAATTTTTAAGAGCCAAATTTATTATCTTTTTCAACAAATCTAGTTTTTCTAAATTAGTTTTTTTTTAAAAAAAAAAAAAATAGGAAAAAAAGCAAGCAATCTTCAAGAAATGGAAGTTTTTATTTTTGAATAATTTCTCATTGTTTTGAAAACTAAATTTAATAACATTTATAATAAAAAAGCCAAAAATAATCTATGTTAATGTAATTTATTAGCTTATAATTATACAAAATTATAATAATATTATTTATTTTTATATTAATATAATATTAATATCATTTATATTCTTTATTAATTTTACAATGCTTTTTACAACCCACTATTGATGGTTTCGATTGCCCCAGCAATCTTCTTCAGAATTATAAAAAGTACAATACAACTATATAAATACAAAAAATACATGAACATATAATTTTACATTTTATATATATACATACATCCTATCATATAATCATTATTTATAAACCCACATATATCTTTATATACCTATTTATATAATTATTATGTTTTTATATGTACTATACATTTTAACCTTTTTTTATAGTCTATATTTATCAACCAATACTTCTTATAATCATATCTATATATTATTTTTATTTATTTCTTTTTTATTATTATTTTATTATTAATTTTTTCAAATATTTAACTCTAACATTGTAAAAGTATTGTAAAAGTAATAAATAATATAAAAGATATTAATATTATATTGATTTGGTAATGCAATAAGAAAGATAAAGTTATTTTATGTTACTAGCACAATTTTTATATCAGAAAATTATCCATTTACAATTTTTATATCAGAGAATTATCCATTGATACAATATATTTTTTTCAAGTTAGATGTTTATTTAATTTTCAACTGGAATAACATCATTTTTAACAATGGTCAACAAAACTGTACAAAAATCATTATTATATGTCCAGTCAAATTTTATGCCAAGATAGAATATTTCATATTAAAGGATGTTTTTAATAGTAAAGCTTGATTTTTACAATATGCACTATCACCTTAAGACCATGCTCGTGAAAAACGACAGTAGGGACCTCTACAAATCTTATCACAAGATTTATTTAAAAGGCAAAAGCACTCTAAGGCTGCCTTGTCTTTTAAATAAATCTTGTGTTAAGATTTGTAGAGGTCCCTACTATAGAAAAGCGCATGGTCTTAAGGTTATAGCCTTAATATATATATATTACTTTACGTAACGACTATGCACTTTACAAATTTAATTATTACAACTTTATAATATGCACTTATATTTATACGTGTGTATATAAAGAAAAAGAGAAATAACAGTAAGAATATCATAATGTTAAACCAATTTTTATTGGTTGATAATATAATCTTATGACATTCAATTTTTCATTTGATTGAATATATGGTGTTTTAGCTTTTTTATATTATTAATTCCAGCTCCAAATACGTTTCATTTTATATTTTCAAATTAATATATATATTTTTCAAGTGTAAACAGTTTTTTTATTATCCAAACTATCAAAATATATTACTATCTGTATATATATATATATATATATATATATATATATATATATATATATATATATATATATATATATATATATATATATATACAGATAGTAATATATTTTGATATATATATATTTACATCTCGTTTCTCTTTTTTATTTTTCTTTAAAAAAGATAACTTCATAAAAAATATAATACTTTTAGATTCAATTGAAAGTTTTCAGAAATAATTCTCAGCATAAAATGAAACATTTGGCCCATAGGCTCACTATTACTGTTGTAACTTGCTATTGGCTAAAACTTCTTATTCCTTTTTCTCTCTTTTTATTACATATGTGCATTTGTATTATAAACACAACTTAGAAAAAAATGTTCATATAGTAATAATAAATGTTTACTTAAAACTACACCAACACACACACACACACATATATATATATATATATGTGTGTGTGTGTGTGTGTGAGTATATTTATTTCATAAACTTAAGTCGCATTAGTATAATATTTTTTCTTATAATCTGGCAGTAGTCATTATTTTATTATATTAAAACTGATGTTCAAAAGGCCTTTAGGACTTATAATCGGAAGTGATTTCAAAAACTATTTTAAAAAATGAATATTTTTATTACTAATAAAATATTTAAACAATTTTTTAAAAAAACATGATTTTTTTTTCTGTTTTAATTTGAAATTAAAGAGAAGTATTAAAAACACATTTACATATATGTACGTAAAATACATTAACACAATTCTCATGCTAAATAAACAAACATGAATCAGAAATCTGTTGGGAAAGCAATATCATAGTTAGGCACCTAGGGCATTCAATATGCAGAAGTGTTTATTTTACAAGTATTTGCATATTTCCATATTCTATATTCATATATTTGGACAACTCCTTGAATCCCTTTTTTAATGTTTTTTTCTGGTATTCTTATGATTTTGTAAATTTTCAGGTGTCAAAAAAAATCCCTAGGGATCTTAGGATTTTATCAAACAGCTAACTATATAAACTTACTGTAATGATTATGTTGCGCTTTAATGAAAATGAGTGAAGTTATTAAACTAATAAATAATATTCAACTTAGTGCTTTTGGGGTATGTTAAATTCCATATTCATAGCCTTTATTGTTAGTGATTCAGAGCAGTTGTTTTATATGCAAATCTATGCAAATCATTTAACTAGACCATTTTTTTTAAATTGCAAAATATGTATCTCGTCTATTGGTGGCATTCAGGTCATTTGTGATAAAATATGCTTCTTTTATTTTTCTTTTAGTGCCATTTCTCTCAGAGAACACAATCTTGACATTGTTGGGTTCAAACCTGTGGCTAGATGTCTTTTGGTGATCAAACAATGCTGAGCTGTCTTCATTTTTATTCTGTACTTTTTTGTATACATATATGTGTTGAGCCACTCTAGCACTGACAGTAACCTGAGTTTCACCATAATATGTGGTATCACAACCTGTTTGTGGGCAAGTTATTTTGTACACTACTTGGGGGGTTTGTTCTAGGTCGATTTTATCCATGATGTTGTTAATCAATTTATTTGTGTTAGGTGTGGTTTGAAAGCCTATTTTAAATACTTTGGCAAGGTTTTTAACAAGATAATTAGCTACTTTAGGAATATATGGTAGTGTTAAGTGGGGTTTGTCTTCTTTAATCTGGTTGGTTGTTAATCGTTTGTTGAATTGTTCAATTCTCTTGGTTATTGTACTGTATTTGAAACCCACATTTACCAATTAACTATTTTATTACTATTATTATTAAAAATAAATTTACTTATTCAATGGTAGTAGTTTAGTGTAAAATATTAAAATACATATAACTGAAAGATTAATTGCTTGAGAAGTCCAATAATAAGTAACAAGTTTCAATTCAGAAATCTTGAGCTCTCAAATTTATTACTCTTCTACCATTCTAAATTACACAGAACAGTTCAAAAATAATACTAAATTATAGCAAATAACATAATACAATTATGAATGCAGAGCAATTTAAATACACTTGATAGACATATATTTAAATTTCAGGATACAGGAATATAATATTGCAAATTATGAGCAAATATATATAACTATTATTTATATGATCTAAATAAAAAAAATTTAACATGAAAACAAAAGAATTTTGTGAAATTAAAACAGGCAAAACTCTCTATACAGTAGTGCCACTCAATACAAGCCAGAGTAATCATTAGGTAGCAGAAGCCTTGTGCATAAAATCCCTATCTAGTGCCTACACATCCAACATCTCCAGACTTATATCAGTGAGGAGCTTTGGATTGATTACTCTGGCTTGCACTGAATGGTGATATTGTATGGAGAATTTTGCCTGTTTTAATAACAGTTACGAGCAAACATAAGAAATGGTGATCATGTGATGTTTAGTGGTTTAACTTTGTGAAATATGAAATATAAAAAAGAATATACAGTTTAACAAATTGAATAAAAAATAAGTTAACATAAAAACAGCATAGATATAAAAGAAATAAGAAAAATATGGGGAAAACAGATCTTTACAAATGCAATACCTTTGAATAAGGAAAAATATACATATGTTAGTAAAATAAAAGTAAAGTTATACACAAATATTTATAAAAGTTATTAATGATAAAAGTTAATAAATAGTTTATTAAATAAACTATAAATATGTATTATTATATACCTGTAATACATAATCTATTGTATAAGGCAGTTCTATTGCTCTGAGCCACCACCCAGTTGCAGAATATCAATGTAACATTGTAGTCTCTATGGCCCACTGCACAGAATGTGGTCCCTGCACAGGTGGATCAAACTTTAGTGACTTAATAAAGTTGCTTTGAGAACTCTATGGCTTTAAATCTAGGGTGATCTAGGTTATTTTTGTCAAGTAACTAAAATTTTCTAAACAAGCTATTATCTAATATTAAATGGTAAATGTGTATCTACCTATCTTGATTAGAGATTAAAATAACTACCATGACAACCTTTAATGATCAAATAATTATTGATATAGTCACTATAAAGAAAAATTCTGATACAAAATGTTCACATGACTTATCTAGTTTATATTTAATTTGTATTTGCCTGTATTCCATTTCACATCACTTTATTACTGAATCACTAATGCAACTTGGATATTCAATAGAAGCATCAGAGAGATACTGAGATTAAGTTCTGACTATTAATCTTGCTCACTATGAAAAATTATTGTTCGCTATAAACAAATATGAGTTATCCTCTATTCAGATTTATTCTATTCAAAAACTCCTCTATTCAGATTTATTCTATTCAAAAACTAATGGTCTGAAAATTTTCAATATTGAAATCAAACATGTTTATGTGCTTTAACACATATTATTGTTATTATTTCAATAGCTATATATTTTAATGATCTAGTGCTAGTCATATCTAGTTAGAAAGACAGCTAGCTATATCGGGCTTATGTCTTCGAGATGTTTTGAATTTTAACTTGATTAGCTTAAATCACAGATTATAAATATAAAATATGGCTTTTTGACTGTTATAATATGAAACAATACTTAGAAATCAATCTAAGCACCTGTTTTTTATTATCATAGATACTCATGCTTATGTTGACACGTCATGATTAGAATAATGATAGTGCATTATTGATTATCATTAAAATATTATGCAACCAACTATGCATTTATAATTTACTTTTATATTTTTATATATATTGTGTGTGTGTATATATATATATATATATATATGCTTTTGGAAAATAATATTTTTCAGCTAATAAATAATTTAGATATAAGTAAAGAAATGTCTAAATGTGCACTCTTATTGTCACAAATAGTAAAAACAAACATAAGATGAGAAACTCATAATGATTAAGCTCTCTATCAAACTGACTTATGAGTCAATAAAATTTAAAAAAAGAAAAGAGTAATACCAAGAACAAGTGGAAATTAAAAGATATCCATTGTATTGAAAACAATGATAAGCAAGACAAAAAATGATTTGGTACTGTACCATTTATTTATATATGGTACAAATATATTGGCATTTGATAAAAGCTAAAAGAAAAAGTAAATTTAGCAATCTTATTAAAAGAGGCAATTAAATTTTTTTTTAGTTTGTATAATTTTTTTTTTTTAGACGTACAATGAAAGTTACATTTTTCGTTCATATTTTTTTTATGTGATTAAAAATAAAAGTTAAAATTGGATAGAATAAAAGACATGCAGATTACTGATCCAGATAAACTAAATAAAAGAAAGAATTCCACATGCAAATTTCAATTACTAAAATCTTTCTAACTCTCATTAAAGATGGTGGAATTATTTTTTTAAAAAAAAAGACTTTATAACTAAAATTTAAGAAAGAATGTACAAGATTATTATCTTGTATGTTAATAAAAGGACAAAAGAAAATAGATGCGAAGAGAAGTCTAAAAATGGATCATGACTATAAAAGGTCAGAAAAATTTAAAACTCAGTCTTTTTCTTAAATAGAAGCTTCCATTAAGTCTGGGATAAAGAAAATATCCTATCTTGGACTACTCATATGTAGGGCTAACACTACTCTTATGCAGAGCTAACCCTATTCATATTCTGAGGTGAATTGTCATGCAGAGTGGAACTGATGAGTTTTCAAATACCTTTCTTCATATAGGTCACTCAGAAAAAACTGTCGAGTCTAGCCATTAGGACAGGCCAATAACCTATAAAAATGTTGACAGAGTGAAACTAGTTATCTTCAATGGGCTCTTCAAAATGCGTACTACAAAACTTATCGGTAAAATTATTCATATCCTGATTGTGATTAAATTAAGCTTATAATATAATCTGATATAGACTTTAATTTTCTTATACAAAAGACTTTCATTTTTAGGAACTTTCTAGAAGAAATTTGGAAGTGAACTGTAATTGTGAAACTGTTTTTAATTAATTGATTCATGTCTGGATTAGTGTGTGTGTATTCTTTTTAATTAATTAGTAATATGATTTTAATATTTTAATTTGTTAGAATAAAGTATTTATTTCTAATATCCACTTTTCATTGTGTGTTATTAATGTTAGTTATTAAATTTATTAATGTTAGTTTGTTAAGATTTGAGTATATAATTTACCTTTGTCAATATTTGTTGATTAAGCCCAGGGAATAATATTCTCTAAAAAAATAAAGGTCCGGGAAATCATATCCCCATTCTCTCAGTTACTTGTGTCAAAATTATGGGATATGAAAAAGTTGATGTGATGTGATGTGATGTACTGTGACTTCTCCTTATATGGAGTCAGGAATCTCTTAGCAACTATGCCCAGAGAAACCTGTTAGCCACTTTACCTTCCTTTTCATTTTTCCACCCTACATTTTCCCATAATCTGCTCTATCCCATTTCCACAACATAATCTTTGTCAACTCCATGACCTTCAGATCTAAATCCCCTTATCTTTTCCCAAACCTACCATAAAAACCAATAACTCACTTTCTGTATAATCACTTTGTTCATATTTAATCTTTAATAACTTCATTATTTGTACTTTTTCTGCTTCCAAGCATTTACATTGAAGTAACAGATGCCTAAGATTTTTTATGCCTTCCTTACACAATTTGTAGTCTAAATCACCCATATTTTTTCATTTACATGTATATTCCCTTGTTGCTAAAGATCCTGTTCGAGCCTTAAACAATAAACTATTTCCTTACTATTATCATGAATTAACTCACACCCAATGTTCTGTTTACTTCTATATATATTTAAATTCATTTTACTTTCCATACTAGTTCTCAATCTCTCCAACTCCCTATTCTTTATTAATGCATATATTCTTCTATCCAACTCTTTACCACTATAACACTCAACATTCCTCCTAACACAATCATCCCACCTTTTGTACAAGTATACTGACATAAATTCTTTATCTAAATCTTCTGCATACTGCATTATCTTTCTCACTCATCTTGTTGGCTGCCCTTTATTTATAAACCAATTAAATACTATTTTAGCTATTCTTTTACTATCCATAAACTGCAATCTAACAAACATTTTCAATTTGCTTTTTGCATCCCTCATATAAAAACATGACCATCTCATTACTCCTTGAATTGCCTCCTAATGTATGTCTTCCTACTTCCCTTTGTACTTTTTCTAAGTAATCTAATACCCCTTTACTAACACAGAATGCATCATTGCCATATGTTAACACTGCTATTTCCACTCCCTTTATCAATCCCTTTCTTTTCTTTGCTTCATTTATCAATTTTTTCTCCCATTCATCCAAGAAATTTTTCTGATTACTCAAGATGATTCCCAAATAACTATTCACCACACTTAACTTTATATTCCCCAATAAGAAATTTTGTCTTCTCTTTCCCCAGTATTCATCATCAGTAAATTTGATTTTTCTTCACTAAATTTAATCTTCATATCTTTAACCACCCGTGCACATGTCCTCAGCATAACTTCCATATCTTCTTTTCTTTCTGTACACAAAAATATATCATCCATGAAAAAAAGACCCGACAATGTATATACTCCCTTGCTACCTATTAACGGTATTTTTATTCCTCTTCCTAGTCTTTCTATTGCTCTCTCCATTTCACTCAAAAACAACAAAAACAAAATAGGTGACATAGGGCATCCTTGCCTTAGTCCCACCCCATTTTTAACTTTAACTGATTCTATATCCCCTAATTGATATGTATAGTAATTATTTTCATATAATTTCTTAATAACAACCACTAAAGCTTCATCCATTCCCATATTTACTAAATTTATCCATAATCTATTTCTATTCACTCTATCATATGCCTTCTCTATATCTATAAAACTCATATATAACTGTCTACCTGAATTCCTACTCATATCCATAAGTTGTGTAACTACAAATAAACTATCTCCTATATGCCTATCTGACCTAAAACCTTGTATTTCCCCCACTACATTATTTTCTTTCATCCATTTTGCAACTCTTCCAGCCACCATATATGAAAAAACTTTATATAAAACTGATGTTACCGCTATCGGTCTATAATTATTTAACTTTCTATGATCCTTATCTTTTCCTTTAAATAATAATCTTACTCTTGTATTACTCCAACTACCCAGAAACACTCTCTTCTGTGCCATCTTATTAAAACATAATAATAACTTTACTTTTGCCATATGCCCTAAATTCATTATTATTTCTGCTGCCCATCCATCTTAACCTCTTGCCTTACCACTTATCAATTTCTTCCCTGCCTCATTCAGTTCATTTTCTGTAAACCTAATATTTCCATTACTATATGCTTTCTTACTTTCTATCCCTCTGTCCTTCACATCTAACATCTTTTCTATATCCATTACATAACTATTCAATATTTTCTCTAATTTTTCCCTCTAGCTACACTCTTTTCCCTCCTCATCCAGTAATACTATCTCTCTCTTTTGTAAATTTCTTTTTTTAATGTAATTCCAAAATTTTTACTCCCATCTCTTCCACTTTTATTAATATTGTCCAATAATTTACTATTTAGTTTCATTCTCTCTCTATAATTATCTATTTTAGCTAACTTCTTCTTTTTTAAGTACTTTTACCATTTAGCATTAATATATTTTTCACTTTCTTTGTTCTTAATAGCACACTTATATTCTCTGCATGCTTTTTTCCTCTCTTTTACACTTTTACTCTATTTTTTTTTTTATTCTTCTGAATATTCTCACCTATTTGCCCCTTTTTCTATTTCATCACACCAATCCTCATACTCATCTCCAACTAACTCTTCCATGGTTTCTTCAACTTGTATTTTATACTCTTACAACTTATTCTTATCATTCACTCTCCATCCACATTTTTCACTATTGTTTCTACTTTTATTTCTATTCTCCATCACATTACTAACCATTTCAATTACAAAGAAATTATAATCACTATTACATACTCTCTCTTTATTATCAAACATTTTAATTTTCTGTACTTTATTCATTCCCTCTTTTTCTACCAATACATAATCTATTGTGTGGGATATATTATTTATAGATCATGTGTATTGTCCCTCATAAATATTTGATAAGTTTCCAATGCTCAAATTTACACTCTGACAAAATTTCTTCAGAAGCTGTCCATTCTTATTATCTACATCATCAATTTCTTCATTATGCCCATTCATATCTCCTATAACCATTATTCTCTTACCCTTTTCTTTAAAACTCTGTATATCTTAACTAGGCACTCATATGTGCTATTGTTTCACTCCATTATCATTTGACTATCTCCAGTAGTTATGTAAACTATAGCCACCATCCATTCTTCTCTTCCCAACCTTATTTCAAACCACAAATGTTCTTGGCTTTAACAGTATTTAAATATTTTTTTGATATAAAACCTATACCACCACCCTTTTTTTCTTTCTCTTTTCTATTTATACCCTGCCATACCAAATCTTCCAGTCAGATTCTTCTTCTTCTCTTCTATGTGTTTCCACTACTGCTAATACCTCAACCTCTTCAATTTCAATTGCTTTGTTTAATTCCTGCCATGTTTCTGGTCACTTACCACCTTGCATATTCAAATACCCAATTTTAACAATTTTTTCTTTCCTAACTACTCTTTTATAAATTTTTTTGATTCTTTCTTTTCCATTATGTTTATAAATAGCTTGCTTACCATTAATTTTACAGACCCATTCCCTCTCCCTTTGTTTATTCCTTACATCCCATCTATTCTTCTTTCTAACAACACTGCAATTTAAAATCCCACCCCCCTTTACAAGTTTCCCGAACTACATTCTTTATAAATCAGACTCCCTAAAACTTCACTTCCTTGTTCCCTAAGTGCAATCCATCTTTACTATACAACTCCATCTTCCCAATAAAAAAATCCCACACATCGACAAATGTAGCATCATTTCTTTCACACAATTCTTTCAATCTCTCATTTATAGAACATGCCCTATCTAACATATACCTTTTATCAAATCTTGGTAATAATCCAACTATTCCTACTCTTCCTTTAATCATACTCAAATTCCTAATCAATTCTATGTACTCACTCATTACACTCTCTGATTACTCTGATAAGTTATTAGTTCTTACCATAACATATACATCTCTATTCTCTTGCTTTTTTACTTTATCTGTAACATCCCTAATTCTAGCTCCCGGCAAACATATTCTTACATACCTGTTTCTAGTTTCCCTTGCAATTATATCTCCACATTCTTTTATTAATGAATCACCTATCAATACTGTCTTATAGTCTACTTTCTCTGCTTTATTCACTACCTTCTCCACCACTTTCTGGACTTCCTTATCATTTCTACTCAAGAATTCCTTTATCTGCTCACACTTTGTCTCTATTGATTTTAATTTTGCTTCTACATCCTTTACCTCTTCCTCTATCTTACTTATTCTATGGCCAACCATCTCCAATGCACTACCTATTTTTCTATCCATATCTCGTCACTCCACTACAAACACATTCTATCCTGCCTTTCTCAACTATGTTTTGTTCCATTTCTCCTGACTTGCTGCCTTCCTCAACTATGTTTTGCTTCATTTCTTTTGACTTTCTCTTTATGTTATCTACACTTTGAAACCACATTTTCACCTATTTTATCATATTCGCACACTGTCTACATAACCATAAACCTGTTTCATCCTTCCTAGTCTTATTTAAGCATTTTAAGTGGAAAACATCATCACATATATTACACTCTACCACAGCATGTCTAATTCCTTTCTGACAATTATATATGCATTGTAAAATACAAATGCAATCCATATTACTTATTTTCAAGCTACCTATTCTATATTTGACTTTATACTTCCTCTCCTACTCTTTAAATCCCTTTGCACAGAAAGATAAAAACTTTTACTTTCAAAAATGATCGATCAATAATTACGTGTACCTTAGGTCTCTAAAATATTACCCTTTACCTCTAAATAACTAACTGTTCTTAAATTAAAATTAAAAAAAACTTTAGTAGCAAATTTAAACCAACCAATCTTATGTACAACTTAGTTATAGAAATCCTTACATTAACACACATTAAACAAAAATATTTTTTTAATAACTTATATTTTTAAAATGGTGATCGAAACACTTTTTTTAAAATAATTTTGATCTTTCCAAATTTAAAAAACTATCTCTTGATCACAATTTGCTCCTCACTTTCATACCACACTTAAACAATATTTGAGTTAGGAGTCTATTGACTATGGGTCTCTTATAAATTAAAACTAACTTTGTCAGCAAGTCCTGTCATAATAATTAGTAGGCCAATTAATCAGGAAATATAGCTATGTTTTTAAAAATGCAAACAAGATATTTTTTTATCCATAGTTTGATTAACTTTCACTTTACAGTGTGTAAAAGATGGACTACTAGAATCTCGAAAAATGGGAAAACGTTACAGTATTTGCTCAATTGTTTCTCATGATTCCTTCCAGCTAATCCTCATACAAAGTACTCTTAGATCAACCTCCAATAAAGGTTAGCAAAAAAATTGAAGTTTTATTGTCACACTTGTATTATCTACATATTTTTGTAGAATATATTCTTATATATATAGTACTTTTGCATATGCTTGATCAAGTGGGATATTTTTTCCTTTTTTTTCTTCTTTATTATATGGCTTCAATTATTTGGCTCACTTTTGGTGGTGAGAACCATTATCATAACATCAAAAGTGCACTCAGCCAAACAAATCTAGCTTTAATTATTTGTTTGAGTGCACTTTTGGTGCTCATAGCATTGAAAGTTCACTCAGCCAAATAATAAAAGCCAGATAATAAAGTGGAAATAAGAGTAGGAGAAAGTATGCACTTTGTCTAGCATATGCACACATAATGCAAATATATATATATATATATACTTCGTTATATATATATATATATATATATATATATATAACGAAGTGAAAATTAAAATTATATATATATATTGTAGATGTAATGATTAAGCACTATGATAGAAACATGCATATATCCAATCAATTTAATTCACTGCATTCTTGAATTTCACTTCAAAATCTTAATCACTGAATCAATATCTTCCAGGATTATGGAATGGAATTTAGGAACGCTGTGAATTAATTTGATTAGCAGCTACACATATGTATGTGGTTGTATATACATATGTAGTAATACCCTTAATTTCAGAATTGTTTGTGCTGTTTTAATTGAGACAACATGTACCAGCAGATAAAACAATTACTCCAATGGATGACAAATCTATTTCATTTTCTTTATTTATTTGCCAAGATACACTGTAAAATTATGATTTTGATCATACTGCCTTAAGTGTAGAAATTTATACATTGAAAGTTACAAGTAAAAGTAATTACGTTTTTATAAAATATCTTAAATTTTTCAATTTTTTTTTATCATTTTTATATTTCAGTGTAGTTAAATATTTACTTTAAAATGCAAGATGTCACAGTTATTTTAATTTAAAATTATCAGATAAAAATACCTCTCAAAATCTTAACTTCTCAAAAAAAATATTACATACGTTTTGAAATATATTTAATAGATTAAAATATTGACAATTTTGACAAGATTCTGTAATGTGTCAAAAGCATTGGTAAATCGTATTTAGTCATTGTAGGATTAATAGATATATAAATTATTTATTAATCTTATGTGTCAGTACAGAAAAAGATCAGACAATTTTAACTGGGTTATATTTAAAGGTGATAAAGTTATTAACATAATGTTAAAATATTCAGTTTTTGAAAAGTCATCTAATAAATATTAAATTTATAAATTTGGGTTGATTTTTAAAACCTATTTTGTCTATCCATGTCGTCACTTATCTGTGTAAATATCTATATAATTTGTCAAAGTATTTTATCAGTATTCATCTATTTGTGGTCATATCTTGGACTAATTCGATTAACTAGTCGAAATTGTTAAACGCGTTTAATTATCCATTCCATCTTATATAAACTATACACATAATAACATACATGTGAGAAAGATAAATGAACTCCAATATACGTATTTAGTGCTGAATCAGCACTCATTACTTGAACCAGAGCATCATCTCCCATATATATATATATATCATATATATATATCATCTCCCATATATATATATAATCAGTGCTCAGTTTATATTAAGATAGCAAATCTTTAAACTTTAATGAACAGACTTCAATCCTCTCCACAATCCTCTCCACCCTCCAATTCTTCAGCCATCCAATGCTCTAATACATTGTTGATGCCAATATTATTGTCATAGCCATGTTAACTTTGAGTCACTCTGACTCCTCAAATATAGGAACTTAATATGTCCATTTAAATATACTAAAGAGGTATGTGCATCAAATTTATAAAATGGAGTGGATAGTATAAGGGAGCTTAAAAGTCAGTGTTCAACTCCATTCTAATTACATCTATAAGTTTAGTATATACATTATACTTGTAGTTTAATTATTAAATGTTTTTAGAACATTCAAATTTTTTTTTATATCTTTCTAAATTCAACTTTTAATAACAATACATAGATTATATTAGACATATTTCTCTACCCTCTTCTTCAAGCTTTGCTGGTCTGACCAATGACTAGCTACAAGGAAACCCAACTGGTGCCCCTTACATTTTGTGAATATGGAAATTAAAATGACACTCTAAATAACTACAGTAGAAATTATATATATTTATTATTGGGAAGGGGGAGGGGACTTTTTAATTCTGTACTCTTTTAGTTTTTTGCATTTTAAGATAAGCTTAACAAGTTGTTTCTTTTTACTACTATGGATGGTTACACTAGATTGACTTATGAGGTTATTTCTCATGGACGTATTGAACAGAGTGCTCGCAAGAATTCGACAAAAGGGGGCGCCCCCCCGGGCTCCCGGGAGGGGAGGGGGAGAGAGGTTAAGGAGGGGGGGAGGGGGGGGGGGGGGGGGGGGGGGGGGGGGGGGGGGGGGGGGGGGGGGGGGGAGGGGGAGGGGGGGGGGGGAAGGGGGGGGGGGGGGTATGAGCAGCTTCTTTGAATTTTTTCCCCATCTTTGATCAATATTCTTGTGTTTCCAATCATGCACACCCACATTCAAAGATATATGTATGATCTGATAGTTTAGACCATTCTCCCTAATCACTGTTTCATGTATTTTTTCACTACTATATACCCTTTCATATTTATAGGATATTTTAAAAATGCAATTTTTGTTTTTCAACATCTCAAATAAGTTTTGTAAAGATGAAGATTTCTTGTAGTATGCTTTGAAAAGCTTTTCTGAATTCATCCATGTTTGTTATTTTATACATTTAATAATAAATATATATAAATCTGCTTTCCTATCAATGTTATAACAGTATTCACATATGATTATAGTTATATTTTTTAGTTTTTTTTTTATAATTGTTTATTGGTTTTCTGTTTGCTCATTTATTATTTGTGTATATTTTTTATTTCTATATTTTATCTTTTCAAAAATATATATATATCATTATTACTTTTTAAAATTCTGTATGCCTTATTGATGATTATAATAAAAATTAAAATGTCAGAGGTTGTTGAAAAATATTCTTCTACCATTTATGGTAGCAAAATCTTATTGCAGGGTTATAGTATTCTATTGCTTAATTATCCTGTCTTTGAATATAGAATTTAATATTTATTCACTAATTTTTCTCATTTATGATTTTATCCATATAAAAAGCAAATATTTTTATTAAAAAAAAATAGATGAAAAAGTTGAAGGAAAAGTAAACAAAAAAGATTAAAAACTCTTTTTTAAATTAATGTCAAAAGAAATAATGAATGAAACAAAAAATAATGATAACTAATTGAAATCTTGAAAGATATACTTGCACTAACTATGCTGGAGAACCTTAATCTCACCTGTTTCATTACAAATGATCTGATTGGGACTCTTTTTTCTTTTTAAAAATGGACCAAGATAGCAATATACAACAACTGGTTGACCCTTTGTCTCAAAATAAAGCAGCCTCAAGACAACATGAAAATGATAATGAATACTTACTCATAGACTTATTTCCATCATTGAGTTCTGTTCCTGAAACTATTCCACCAGACCTCAACTTATCTAAAAACCTGATACAATCTGAACCTTATCATCACTCCACCAATTTGATGTTGAAACAGAATATTAGTCTTAGAAACTGGACCACATTCCAATCTGGCAAACTCTTTTACAGTTTCACTATCATTGATGACCTTCAACATAACATCGATTAACGTCAGAGGCATGAACTCTCTTGGCAGAATTCAAGCATTATCGTTCTGGCTTAAGCATAATACACCTGATGTTCTTTGCCTCAATGAAAAAAAACTTCATACACTATCTGAACAAAGCATCATACATAGAAGTCAAAAATTTGGATACTTCCATTATTCCTTTTTCTCCTCTGCATCTGGTGGAGTAGCAATTCTTTTTAATAAAAAATCTAAAATAACCTTTTTCAAAATAATTCACATAGACACTAACTGCCTCATAGCCATTATACAGGTAAATGGATGGACACTTAACGTAATAAATGTTTACATTACCAAAGTAACAGATATAATCTACAGAATCATCTGCACTATCAATGTGGTTTTAAGAACTAACCCTTTTCCCATGTTGATGTTGGGTGACTTTAATCAAACATATGATTTTTTTGAAAGAAGTCACTTCAAATCACTGAGAAACACCTTTACAAGTGGAAGACATATTTTTGATGTGTCTGCCTTCTCATTCTATTCATCATGGTTCAATTCCCTCACGGATCTCTTATACTGCTCTCCTTCACTAGCTCCCTTCATTGAAGCTCACCTGTGGTCTGTGGTCTTTACAGACCACATGGCACTAGAGTTTCTTATCAGAATCGTAGATAATACACACCCATATGGCAACATTCCATGAACAATGAGGATACTCACAAAGGGATCTGCCACTATACAACTCATCTCAGAGATTTACATATCATTCAACTCTGCTAATATAAACACACTTTCACCATGTGATAAATGGAATAATTTCATAAATATCCTACAATCACATATTCATAAATGCTCTCAATGAAAAAAAGGTCCCCTTAAATTACTAAGCAACTTAGACAAGATAACCAACACCCTTAAACAATTGACCATACAAAGACAAAATATCCAAAAAAAATACTCACCTTAAACTACAATACAAAGCTACCCAACAATCTCTGGCAGAATACCTATCAATTAAACAAGTGCATAGTTATTTAGCATATCAACATTGCTGAAGATTACATCAGATGGGCCCTAGGGTCTAACAAACAAAACAAGGCACCTTCTTCTATCAAGGTACACAATAACCAATATATCAGCCTCTCCATGCTTTCCAGAATAAGAGACTTTTACAAAAAAAAATTGCAACCTATTGGCATCACTAACATTCATAGAGTTTTTGTTACTAGCAACCCTATGGAGCATAACATCACAGATAGTGATATTCTTAACAAACTACAATCACCCCCAGAAAGCATTCATTCTGGGTTGCATGGAATTCCCAGATTTCTACTCTTACACCTAAGAGCATTTACTATCCCAGTAATCTGTGGAATGATAGACCTCATCGCCACTGGAAGTCATCACCTAATAAACCTATGTCCCATCTCCATGGTACCCTTTTTAAAGAATCATGATGCACAAAAAGATCTTAATTACCTGTATCCTGTCTCTATGATTCCCCTAGTGACAAAGATCATTGAGAGCATCATTAAAGACAAGATTCAATATAACATAAACAACCTTTGGCACTATCAATTTGCAAAAAAAAAAGGCACTTCAACATCTGACACTGTCAGACAGTTCAGACTTCTGTTTGATCATGTGCAGAGACAAAGAAAATCTTGGCCTGTTGTGGTCCAACTTGATATAGCCATGGCATTTGATTCTGTGAGAATTGATGTTCTTCTCAGTGTTCTGGAACAGCTCAATGTACCACCTGTATACAATCAAATGATTGAAAACCTTCTTTACAATCAGGAAGGGTTCTTATCCTTAGATGGGTGCATTGTCATGAGTTTTATGCCCTACATCTTCATTCCCCAAGGTTCTCCCCTCAGTGCACTTCTTTTTGCTGCCTATATCAATTCAATGCTGTTGAACATCGAAGCCACATTTTCTGGTATCACTGTTCCACTGTTTAATGAGAACACCACTCACATCTCCTATATGGATGATGTAGTTGTGTTTCTTTCATCCCATGATGAACTGGGTAGACTAGAACAACTGTTAAACATCGAAGCCACATTCTCTGGTATCGCTGTTCCACTACTTAATGAGAACATCACTCACATCTCCTATATGGATGATGTAGTTGTGTTTCTTTCATCCCATGATGAACTGGGTAGACTAGAACAACTCATGCCAAATTATCTGATCTCCTCAAACTGAAAATATCAGCTATTTGGTCAATTCTTACTGGCCAGAAGACCTCTGGTAGATTTGAAGCAGTACCACAAAAATTTCTGATATTTCACCTATCAAAATCCCCCACAGTGATGCACAAAGAGATACAGAACTCATTTTCAGCAAAACATGACAAGAAATCACATCCAAATGAACCTCAAGACAGCAATTGAAAAGGGCATATTCTCCGAGATCCGAATTTTGGCCATAATTGCACTGTAAGCTGGTGTTCTAGGCAGAAACCTTGAATAATATATTCACAGCATTTTGGCAAATACTAAACAGGGAAAGGAATAGAGATATGCACACCACTGACCCCTTCACAGCTGCACAAACCTGGGACTCCATTGTAATTAGATAGAGTTTCTTTGCAACTTCACTGCTTGTCAGGTGGTTGTTGTCTACATTTTATAAACATGAATACTAATATTACCTACAAACAGCATCTCATTTTAACCTTCCCTGATGCATTTACCACAAATAGATGTTGGAACTGGGGAACAAAGAGAGTGAACTTTAGACAAATTATGCTTCTATGGTTTGTTCTCGAATCAACAAACAAGTCACAAATGTTTCCTGTGCAAACATCAACTCAAATATCTCTTTTTTTCTGTTTTTGCATGCTATCTCATAATCATTTACTTGTTTTATACTTCTAGGTCTGTATTTCTTTGGTCTTAATGTGCAATAAATTTGCTTTTGAAAGTAAAAATACTATTAAAAATAAAACTCTATTTCTCTTTTAAGGTTAAAATTAATATCTATTAAATAATTTACAAAAAAAGAATGTTTTTTTCTTTCTTGGTACACATTTTTTAAAAAACAAAAGTTAAAAGCAACTAATAATTAAGTAAAATTATTGAAGAAAAAGGAGAAAAGAATTTATCTGATTTCATAATTTTCACTTCTACCAACATTTACAATTTATAATGTATATCGAGATATTTATATTATGATTAAAAAATAAGTTTGACAATTATTTTTAAAAAATGTGTAAAATTTCTATCAAGTGGGAATAAAAGTAAAATGTTTAAGTAAATAAAACTCATTATTCTTATATAAAAAATATGCATGAGAAAATTAAATATTTTCTTCAGTAATTAAATAACCCAAACTAAACCTGAGAAGCACGCTGCCAACTATCTAATTATTTTCAATGCAGATATGTGAACCAGATCAGTACAATATATAATAAAATTGAGGATGTAATCCTGTCACCACATTTTTTCCACCAAACAGATCAATTGAAATTAATCTCACAACTTTTTTTTATTTTGCTCATGCTATAGAAAGCAGACAGAGATTGCATGCTATTTATTTTCAAATTATGCACTATAATAGCTAGATGGTGAATAAAAGAAGTAATATAGCAAATTAAAATATAATTACTCAAATTTAAAAAGTTTACAAATTTTTATTTGTTTAATTTATTTATTACTTTATATTAAATTATTTGCCAATTAAAATAATCTGTTATCATAATGTTACATCAAGGAAGTAAATTGCTCCTATTACAACTTTTTCAATGAATTATTTTTCCTCTAGCAATTTTAATTATTGACAAACTAAAATTGATTTGAATGTTATATTTATGATATTGATTACTTTGGCTTGCATTAAGTGGCACTACTGTATAGAGAGTTTTGCCTGTTTTAATAAGATATGAGCAAGCATAAGAAATGGTAATCATGTGATCATTAATAAGTTCCCAAATTAATTCTTTTACTAATGCAATCTCAAGTGTTTTCCCTTTATAACAACACTCATTGTTCATAGTGATACCAAAAGATGCTTTAGTGTTCTGCCCCCTACTACGTTGAAGCTCCTTATTATAATGTTTTTAAAATTATATGGTTTTCTTTAAATTAAACTTTATCTGTAAATCTGAAAGTGATTTTTCTCGGTTTGTTTCACCAAGCAAATCTTTGTATTTTTTCTTTCAGATATCTGCTCTAACTTTTTATATTCTCATATTATTTTATTACTGCTTTTAACAGCTTTTATTATAGTTTCTTCATGAATCTTGCTCTTCAGTATACTTCCAAATGATTTTATAATATACTGTGATTGTATGAGTTTAGTTTAAAGTAGATAAAGTGATATATATATATATATATATATATATATATATCACTTTATCTACTTAAGATATATATATATAGATATATATATATATATATATATATATATATATATATATTGTACCCTTACTTCTCGATGTATAATATAATTTGAAATACGACTAGCTTAATTAAATTATAATGCTCAGTTAAAATTTGCATGTTTATCTTTAATATACTTTTATATTATCATATTCTACTTAAATTTATTATTAATTATCAAAATCAATATAATTCTATAGTATGTACTAATTAAATAAGTATTTATTAAAATCATGAGACTGTGAAGTAAAGTTACAAAGTAATAAGTAGATTTACATTGAGTCAATATCTTCCAAACATATTGTCTCAATGGCATAAGAATACTATCACCTCCTTATTAACTTACTACTACCTCTATAGCATTCTTATGGCTTTTAAATAAAATAAACTATCTTTAAATGTAATAAATAAATAAATCTTAACTTTTATTAAGAAAATATAATTAAATAATCTCAGGCTCTTCTAATAATTTTAAGGCAATAATAATTCATGTAAATAAGTATGATAAGGGATTTTATATCAAACCTAAATACACCTAACTTATTCTCATAATAATATACAATACTAGTCTTAGAGTGTAACTTAATCTTATCTATTTCTGTTATATCATCAATCATTAAATAAATAATCATATGTATATCTTTTATTTTCATATAGCATCTTAATTTTGGAAAAGATCAAAATCTTACAACTTAATAATCTGTGGCAATAAATAATATTGTACTCTTATATTATGCATTATAATTACTCTATGACCATTGTAATATAATGTAATAATGTCAATCAATTCTCATAAATGATAATCAGGAAAATATTGTATTTATTTCTAAAATAATATTAATAAATTCACATTGTGCAAATATTATGTTTCTTCAAATTATCTGCTGTCAAATGCTGTGGTGCAAAATAATGAACTCGACACACTTTTAAAACAAATTAAACAAATTTATTTACATTAACTTTGATTAAGAATTTATTTACAATATTTACAGTTCAAATTAGGAAAACAAAAGAAAATAAAAATAAGAAAATGATAATACAAGATGTTTACACTGTTATTAGCTCATACTCCCAATAAGTAATTATACATTCTTTAAAATGCTGTACTAATAACACTGAAGTATGTTTCCAAAACTTAGACTTTAAACAAGCATCAGTAAACCTCAATTATTACATAGAAAAATTTATGTAAACAATATTTATGTAGCATATGTAAACAATTAAACTTTACTAATTAAATTGCTACATCACTTAAGTATTATTGCCATTCATTTCATCATGTACTAGTATGTGTTTACTTTACTATCAGCATTACTCTAATAGCATAATATAAAACTAATGTATCTTTGTAATGTAACAATAATAATTGATTATAATTTATATTTCATTTAATGCAATTCATGCTACATGTTTTATCAAATATGCATTACATATCTGTACTGTTAAAATAATAATATTTAAATTATTCATCAATTTCAAATTCATAAAGTATTATATTAGATAAATTCTATGATTCTTTTCTATGTAAAATTATTACCTTACTTTATGTGTTATTCTACTCCTTCTTAATAACTTTCTTTCTACAAAAAACATCCTTTAAAACTTATTTAAACTTTCCGGAAAAACAATCATCAAATTTAAACAAATACTAATTATCCAAACTATTTATACTTCATCATCTATATTCGGTAAATCTTCAACTCAAATATAAACTTCTACATAAAACTTAACTTAATTTATCCAATAAAATAAAAATAAAATATAGACTTTTCAAATCTCTTCCTAACTTGCAATAAAATAATTACTTATGAATAACAAATATAATTCTAATACTATAACATAAACAAAATATTAAAATTTATTTAAGAAAGAATCATATAATTATTTCTAAGCTTCTTATGTAATGTTGCATCGTATTTATATCATAAATTCAAATTATGCATATTTAAATAAAACTGTCACTGCCAATATAATGTGTGTGTATTTTAAAATATTTATACATTCATTCAACAATATCATATCATTTGGTTGATCTAAAGAAAACATATTAAATACATTAAAATTATTATTATAATAAAATTTTTTACCATAAGCAATGATTTAATGTACAGTCCATCTTCCAATATTCTTCGGAATTACAGCTTCATAAAATAATTCACATTTACACTCACAATCATTCTTTAATATATTACGTGTTATATTAATTATAAAATAAACTTATATAATTAATTATTATATTATTTTTAGTTATTATTTTAAGAAATGTACCTATCTTATTTTTAATAAATTAATAATATTTAATTTTTATGTTAGATAAATAAAACAGAATTCATATTACGTAACTCCAGCGATGTCTTTTTTTTCCACCATATAGTTCTTTAATCCTAGGCACACATTCACTAGAACACCATTTCCTGTTTCCGGTCCATCACGTGTTTTTTAAAAGTTTATGAAAAATGAAAACCGTTCTTTTAAAATAAAATAAAAGTTAATTCTTCCATAAGAAATAAAATAAAATTAAAATAGTTTATAGGATCCTGTTTTAGTTCTTTCTAGAATATTATTCAAAGTTATTATTTTAAATTAGTCTATAGTTTATGAAAAATTATCATTTAATTATTTTAAATTGACTGGGACGTCCACATATTATTTGCGCATTCCATAACAAAATATCCAGGTAAGAATAAACTTCTTTATCTATAAACGACCAGCGTTTAAATTATTTCAATATAATAATTTTTATTATATTAAGACTTTCAGCTAACTATATTTTAATTTATTTGCCTTTTAAAATTATTAACATTCAGTCTTTTAAACATAAAGACTTAGCAAGGCAAGTATTTATAAAAACTACTTTTATTTCTAATATCTTTCCTTAAGATATATTTAAATTTATATCTTACAAAATACTTTCTTTATAAAGAAGTATTTTATTCTTTAAAGTATTTAATTTTCTAATAGTCAATAGCAATTAGCTTTTAAAATTATATACTGTCCAAAATATTACTTTTCTCCATCTCGTAATTATCCGAACTAATCCAGCGTTTGTCATACTTTTAGTATAAAGTTTCCGATATATTTTCACTATATATGATGTTCCCATGACTATTTGCTTGTAAATTGAGCTTGATATAGAGACGATCGATAGGGAAAATTAAATTAACACTGCATGTCTATCATTTAAAACTTTTATAACTTATTTACAAGACACTCTTATAATTTTGAAAAATGATTTTAAAAGCGTCTACAAAATTTACGTAGCTATTTTTAATAACACAATTAACTTGAAAAATCAATCACAGAGTCCTCTCCTAACAATTGAATTGAGCTTTTATACCGGAAGAAACTTCCCATTTGATTGGTAGATTAAACAATCAACTTGCTGGCTTATTTACATATTTTACCAACAACACAAAATTAAAAATAAATAATGGCTTATTTAATATTAAATATTTATTACATTATTAAATTTCTAAAATAATCTTTATCATTTATTTAAATCTATTAAACATTTTTAAAATATACTCTTACTTGATTTTAATTTTAACTTTTATAAAATTATTCAAAATAAACTAAGTATTTTTTATACGTTATATTTTTAAAGCAATACTTTTAAAATCAGATTTAATATTCTACATTGATTTATCTTTATTTTTATCTCGTGATAACTCACGTATTATTTACAAATTTTATAACATGATTTTTTAAAATAGTTTTGTAACTTTACTAAATAACTTCTAAGCATGTGTGTATATCTAACTAACATCTGTTCTTTACAACACAAGAAACGCCTGTCATCGTCTAAAAATAAACTAACAATTGCATTTTTTTAAAATAACTATTTTTTTAAATAAATAAGATATTATAACAGATTTTAAAATAATTATTCAATATTATTAAAATCAAATATTAGTCTTCTATTTAAGTATTACAATAATTAAAATATTTATATTCTTTTATAATATTATTTTATCAACAATAAATATATACATTTAACTTTAACTTGTCTTTTTTTAACATTTAAATTCAAACTTTTATTTATTATATTTATTAATGCAGTATTAACTATGGCCAGTTTTCCCAACCATATACTACTATCATCTTTACTTAAAATGTCTCTCTCAATTTCAGCACAATTTCACATATCAAATACTCATAGATTGCTTTAATTAAACCTTTTGAAATATTACCATAAGCAAAATTAACATCACATATTCACATATACCTTAAATTTAAAATTTTTAATAGATTAGCACAAAAATTAACTGGTGACCCATACAAAAGGGCACAATATATATATATATATATACTTGAGAGCATAAAATCATGCTAAAAGTTATCTTACTGTTACTGTGTCAAATACATTGATTTCAAAATTAAAAAATGTATGTAAAAATAAAAAAAATTATAAAACTAATAAATATGTAATTTTTATTTGCAAGGCTAATTCGCATTTTTATATCTATAGCTTGTGGATATGTTATATGTAAATTTTTATACGTTTGGATAAAATAACAAAATGTAGATCCATATGTAAAAAAATGAAATGAAAAACTAGAAAAATTAAACATGTATAAGTAAATGTAAACATTTAAAAAAATCGAAAAAGACTTTTAAAAAGATCATTTTATCATCATCATCAACCATTATCAATCCACTGCAGGATGAAGGTCTCTCCAAGTTCAATCCATCTTCTCTGATCTTTAGTTTCTCTTCTCCACATCACCCTTGCACACTTTCTTATTTCATCCACCCACCTCACATGTGGTCTCTTTCTGGGTCTTTTACAATCTCTTGGAATCCAGTTTAATCTTTCTTCTCAGTTGCCAGAACATTTTATATTTAGTCAATTATAAAAAATAATATGCTAGTGAAAAGAATATGTAATTAATTATACTTAAATAAGATTTAGTATTAAAGATTTGATACTAAGAAAATACAATTTATAAAGAAAACAAGTTTTGATAAGCAAAAACAGAAAGTGGGACTTGATATGTAAGGAAACAATTTTGGTTATGTGTCAATGAAATTATATGTAGAAATTAAAAGTAATATTATTTCGATTCTTTCAGATTTATCACTTTGAAGATGGTTCATTCTTCATATTTCTAGAGAATACATAAATTTGAGATGCTGTGCAACACCGAGTTAGAAAAAAAAAACTGATGTAACTATGACAAATAACATATCTATGATTAATGACAAATGACCAGTAGTCACAGCTCAATAATAACTACCAGTATAAAGAAATTATATAACTAGAAAGTATTCATTAGTATTAATTTTATTCTAGTCATGGTGGAAAACTTTTCCATAAAAATGACTTTCAACACATGCTAAATTCAATCAAAGGTGTACCATTTCAGTAAAATAGTAAATAATAGTCTAAGAGATAATGATGTAAAGCTTCTGAAGTCTTAATAGAAGTTTGTTCTGTTGTTTAAAAATGGCTTTAATTTATTGAAGAAATATCATCATCATCAACCATTATCAATCCACTGCAGGATGAAGGTCTCTTCAAGTTTAATCCATCTTCTCCGATCTTTAACTTCTTTTCTCCACATCATCCCTGCACACTTTCTTATTTCATCCATTCATCCATCCATCTCACATGTGGTCTCTTTCTGGGTCTTTTACAATCTCTTGGAATCCAGTTTAAAATTTCAATTGTCCATCTATTATCATCTCTTCTTGCAATAAAGTAATAATTCAAAAAGATACCAACTTAGAGATTAAGAAATTAAAGAATAGAATAAATAAATATTAATACTTACTAATTATGAAATCCACAGTAGTATTTGTTTGTTAATATAGGACCTACTCATTTTTTCATATATTTTAAAAATATTTTTATTATTATTCATAATATTAATGAAATCAAGTCATACAACATGTGACTTATTTAGCTTTTATTTACAAATGCAATATAGCTATTCGAGTTGGAGTGCTGGATTTAAAGACATATAAATGTCTGAAAATTTCAGATTTTCTACATACTAATTAAATATTAGATAAATGCTGGGCTTGAGTTTGTATTTTGAATCTAGTGGCTGGATGTCCTAGCTCCTCACTGATGAGAACCATTCGCTCAAAACCAAATTGGAGATGTGGTTAAATATAGATAGAGATTTTGAATGGATTCTCTTGCTGTACTTATCTGTAAAAAAGAATAATAAAAATAAAATAAGTTTGTTTAAAGCTGTTCACACATTCTTTATATTATATTACTATTATTCATAAATATATTATAATATATTGATATTGTTTATTAGACATGCACAAATTTATTTGAAAGAATGTGTTTATTTTATAAGGTGACCCTTATAATTTTTATTATTTGAAACAGCATGAAAATATAATAATTTTCTGGCACATCAGTTCAGAAATTTATTTTTATTATATTTGAATGCATATATAATCATGGATAATTTTTTATTAATTTTATTATTTATGTAAGTATATATAACAATAGTCGATTTTTTTTATTAAAATATATGTGTGGAGATGATAATCTGGACCAACTGATGAGTGCTGGTTTCACATGAAATACATATATTGGTGATTATTTATCTTTTCAACATGTGTGTAATCAAGTGTATCAGTGGTCTGAGATAGTATGATAGTTGAGGATCATGTGACAGTCTGAGTTCAAACCACTTATATATTACATATATAAGTGCAGGTATGAAAAAGCCTGTTCTGTAGAAAAAAATTCATATTTTAAACAATTTTTAATAAATTATTTGTTTTCGTTGTTTAAAGCTTATTTTATTGTTCATTTTATTTTTATTTAAATTTTGTCCCATTTCTATATCATAATTAAGTTTGTAGCTTATTTGTATTTTGGAATAACATTATGTTTTAGGTTGGTAAATGTCTTACTTTGTTAATGGAGGAAAAAAAATAAAAATATTATGAATCATTTATAAAAGAGAAACAATATTGTGGGAACTTATTTTGTTATGTTTTTATTATAAAGAAAACTACAAGATGATATGATGGTGCTATTCCTGCTCTTGTTGGCTGCTGTGTCCCCTGATAGGCTGGTTTTGGGCAGTGTCCATCTGGCTCTTTTCTTATTACTTTTTAGTTTTTAACCCAAGTTGGCTTTCCAATTTTGGGAAGGTAGACTGATTGTGATCCCTGCTCATTTGGACTGCTAATTGGGAGGCAGAGGTATCCAGAATTGTCTTGACATGGCTTGGCTGTGGTTCGAGAGTTTATTTCTTGGTGAACTTGGGTCTTGGACCTCATTGCTTGCTGTGGTGGTTGGCACAATGCTG
Organism: Epiperipatus broadwayi; assembly: GCA_028023455.1. Classification (NCBI taxonomy): domain Eukaryota; kingdom Metazoa; phylum Onychophora; class Udeonychophora; order Euonychophora; family Peripatidae; genus Epiperipatus; species Epiperipatus broadwayi. The sequence continues at coordinate 38,481 of JAQFVV010013026.1, read as the reverse complement.
TACTTCACCTATTCAGCTGAAGCATTTGAGCCTTTGCTTTGGGGCCCCAGGGGTGGGACCATTGGGTGATGGTTAACTTCTCAACAGCTGGGCCATGTGGATCCACACATACAGATACACATTAATCACATTACAGCAATTTTTATGGATGTAATTATTTTTGAACATATGTACATTTTACCTTGTTACATTGAATCACTGTGTAATCCTCAGTGGGTAAGAGTACCCAAAATTTTTTTGTAATCTTTTATTGATAAAGGCTACTTTGAAAAAAAAAAGATGATATGATTTTTAATCCAACCTTCACATAATTGCTTGTAAAGTGAAGATAATCAAAAAATATACCTTGTGGTTTTTTTAGTTTTTTAATATCATCTTTAAATTGAGAGAGTGCAAACTTCTCAAGCGCTTGTGACTATTAGTAACCAATCAGATCTCAAGCACTGGGACAGGGAATTTAACAAGAAAAGAGTGGTTTTCACTCTCTTCTTTACTTTCTTTCTATACATCCAAGCCAGTCCAAAGTACTTATATCTGAGAGCGTGAATCTTAAATATCATCACACTTAACTGACTGAGTTCAAATTATAAACATACAGTGTGAAATCTTTCAATTTACTAATAGTCACAAGCGCTTCAGAAGTTTGCACTCTCTCAATTTAATTTTCAATACTGTCTGTGCTTTATAAAAATATCATCTTTATAAAATGGAAATATTTAGTTTGATCATCATCATCCTAATTATTAATGAAGGGTGAGATCAGGATCTGTATCAAACAAAACATTTGCATAACTTTTTACTTACTGTTCATATTTCATGTTTTCTCCATGGTGCCACATTATTCACTTTACAAACATTATATTTCAAGCAAACACTCTTTGACTGTAACAACCTTTTAATAAATTCATAAATAATTATTAATCATTCTTTATTCAGTTACAAACAATGAATTTTTTTTCACTTTAAATATAGACTTTAATTATTTATATACTGTAATATATTAACTTTTTCTACTTATGCCATCATCTAATCTAATTTTTTCAATATTTTTTACTAACACTTTTATATTTTAACATATGGTTGTCAGTAATGGACAAAATATATGATTCTTAATATGCAATAAAAATGTGAATTACAATCATTCATATATTTTTGCAATGTCTACAACTATAAGCTTAAAGTGTATAAGCTATTGCTGAATAGTTTATATATATAAAAAATTTAAAGTGTTTGAAATAATTTATTTTAACTCAATGTTATAACTAGAATTTTTTGGTCCCATCACAAAATTACAACAAAAAAAGCTTTTTTCCATATTTGCAGCATATATCTTAATATTCTTAGAATATCTTATATATAAAATCAATGTGAATATATGTTTGTCCATAATGCTGTCACGTTTCAAATTCACAACCAATTAAAAAAACTAATACATTTGTCTGTAATAATGTCAAAGGAAGTAATTCCAGCATTAATAAACTAATTTTTTTACAAAGCATTTTATGCAAAAGAAGTAATTCCTTATTTAAAATGGCTTAATTTAATTATGAGTATTTTATTCAAACCAAGTCATTCCATAATGCATAAAAATATTGTTAAAGCAACCAATGAAAAAAATTATTACAAAAACAACTGCCTTTCCATAGGCTAGGTACATTTTTGGATTCTAAAAAATATGATATTTTACAAAAGATATATGGAATGAAACTTTGAAGAAAAAACTGCTTGGAAAAAAATCAGTATATATGCTGTTAAGTACAGTACAAAACTGAGTAGGTATAAGCCAATAAACATCACATGATCACCATTTCTTATGCTTGCTGATAACTGTTATTAAAACAGGCAAAACTCACTATATGTATTGCCACTCACAGCAAGCTAGAGTAATCAATGGATGCCAGAAGGCTTATGCATAAAATCCCCATCTAGGCTCCTCACTGACGAAGGCCACAAGACAGAAACTAGTCTGGGGATATTGGATGAGTAGACACTAGATGGGAATTTTATACACAAGCCTTCTGGCATCCATTGATTACTCTAGCTTGCTGTGAGTGGCAATACGTATAGTGAGTTTTGCGTGAATAGGTATAGCATTTAAATATCAAACAAAATGTTATTATAGTATATAATTTCATGTTTGAAATATGATATTTAGTGAAGGAAATAAAATAGTTGTTATAGTATTATATTTACATTTAGTTTTGGTTAGCTTATAATTGAAGTCATGTAATTTGATATTGCGCAGTTTGAAGCTCCACAATAATACCATGCATGATTGAAATTTGTTAAAGTAATCAATAAAAAAAACTATTACAAAAATAACCTCTTTTCCACAGGCTGGATAAAAACTTGTATACATATGTAAAACAAAAGAACATAAAAAAACAACTGATAATAACGAATAAATTTTGTCAACTAATTGACATCAATTTTACAAATCAAAAAAAAATTTTTCTTGCCTTTGCTATGGCAAAAGCTTTTTTTTTTTTTAACTTTTCACCAGGTTTATTAGAAAAAAAGTATTATAGCTTAATTCTTTTACTACTAAACTTATGATTTGTAGCAAAAATATTAAATCATTTTATATTTAATGGATTAAGTTACAAATAATTTATTTATTATCATCTCTCAATTTAATGACCAACTTTCAAAGAGCTCCCTAAGGCTGAAAAGCCTTTACCTATTACCTTAGTTTGCTTCCTGATAATTAAGTTTCAAAGGTACTTTATTCATTCCTTGAAAAAAAAACGCTGGTTACATTTGTTTACTGTTGTACATCACTAATTAAATCAAAAACACTAGATACAACCAACTTAATTAAAAAAAAACAGATATTATTAATGAGGTAAAAGTGTATTGTGTCATAGCTTTGAGATTGAGATAGTCTTGACCAGGTTTCTATATATATCTTGTTTTGGAAACTTTTCTACTCCTTTCTTTTATTGTTAAACCATTGAGCATCACATGATCACCATCTCTTATACTAGCACATAATTGTTTATAAACAAGGCAAAACTCTCCATACAGTAGTGCCACCCTGTGCCAACCAGAGTAATCAATGGATGCCAGAAGGCTCATGCATAAAATCCCTATCTAATGCCTACTCATCCAATATCCCCAGACTAGTTTCTGGCTTGTGGCCTTCGTCAGTGAGGAGCTTTGGATCTGAGAGCACTGCTTCTAGATCTTAGGATCTAATGCAACCCTCTAGCAACCACCTTTTATCTCTACTTAACTACAAAACTATGAGAATGAAATTGAAAACACAAAAAATATTTTCAATCTAAGCTCAATAGCTTATATAGTCATATGGGTTTGAACTCAGTTCAGCACCCATACATTTTGGTGTCTTTGGCTCTTTTACCATAGCCACCACTATCCTATTAGGCAGGATTGGTGTTAAACCATTAAGCATCGCATGATCACATTTCCTATACTAGCACATTAATTGTTGATAAACAGAGCAAAACTCTCCATACAGTATTGCCACCTGTGCTATAGAGTAAGCAATGGATGCCAGAAGGCTTGTGCATAAAATCCCTATCTAATGCCTACTCATACAATATCCCCAGATTAGTTTCTGGCTTGGGGCCTTCATCAGTGAGGAGCTTTGGATCTGAGATCACTGCTTCTAGATCTTAGGATCTAATGCAGCCCTCAGCAACCACCTTTTATCTCTACTTAACTATAAAACTATGAGAATGAAATTGAAAACACAATAATATTTTCAATCTAAGCTCAATAGCTTATATAGTCATATGGGTCTGAACTCAATTCAGCACCCATACATTTTGATGTCTTTGGCTCTTTAACAACCATAGCAACCACTATCCTATTAGGCAGAATTGGTGTTAAACCATTAAGCATCACATGATCACCATCTCTTATACTAGCACATAGTTGTTTATAAACAAGGAAAAACTCTCCATACAGTAGTGCCACCCTGTGCCAACCAGAGTAATCAATGGATGCCAGAAGTCTTGTGCATAAAATCCCTATCTAATGCCTACTCATCCAATATCCCCAGAATAGTTTCTGGCTTGTGGAGTAGGCATTAGATAGGGATTTTATGCACAAGCCTTCTGGCATTCATTGATTACTGTGGTTGGCACAGGGTGGCATTATTGTATGGAGAGTTTTGCCCTCTTTATAAACAATTATGTGCTAGCACAAGAGGTGGTAATTATGTGATGTTTAATGGTTTAACACCAATCCTGCCTAATAGGATAATGGTGGCTATGGTTGTTAAATAGCCAAAGACACCAAAATGTATGGGTGCTGAATTGAGTTTAGACCCATATGACTATATAAGCTATTGAGATTGAATTGAAAATATTGTATTTTCAATTTCATTCTCATATTTTTATAGTTAAGTAGAGATAAAAGGTGGTTGCCGGAGGGTCATTAGATCTTAAGATCTAGGTGCAGTGCTCTCGGATACAAAGCTCCTCACTGATGAAGGCCACAAGCCAGAAACTAGTCTGGGGATATTGGATGAGTAGGCATTAGATAGGGATTTTATGCACAAGCCTTCTGGCATCCATTGATTACTCTGGTTGGCACAGGGTGGCACTACTGTATGGAGAGTTTTGCCTTCTTTTATTGTTCCTAGCTTATTTCTAAAAACATTTAGTGATCTTCTTGGACTGTTTTCATTCACACATATGCATCTTATGCACTAGATAGCATAGAGAACAAAGATATTGGCACATATATTCAGAAAAAACGTTTACCAAATTCCTTAAACACATATCCAACATTTATTTATTCTTAAATATTACTGGTATTTCCGCCCTGATCTGGTCAAAGCTGGGACATGAGATTGGGTTTCGGATTCTCTAATTATCTCATTGTTTTAATTGCAAATGTTAATTTGGTTTAGGTAAATTTATAACAGAATTTAAAGCAAAAATGGAAGAAGTAGGGTAGTCAAATTAACTTTTTTTTTCTAAATATTTTATGCATTTTGATAATGACTTCTATTTATATATTTGTACACAATTATATAAAGAGCTTCGTAATTTTATGATATAACTCTAAATTTTATATATATGTAATAAACTATAATAATGATGTCATACCAAAGCCAACTATTACTGATAATGATCAAGTGTTACTTTTCTTTTGTTTCGATAGCTAATATAAATATATTTTGCTGGCAGAAATGATTCCCACGTTTATTCTTTAACTTCTTTAAGGCTGAACATCTAGCAGGTGGAAATTGAAAACTCTTATCAGCTTACATTCTTTAATTTTTCACTTCACTGATGTTTGATATATTTAAACATTGATTTTGTACCAAGGGGAATCAACTCGCAACATGCATCAGCAGCTCTTAGAGCACCATTACTTCCTTTAATATTTAAAGAGACATTTCCTTGTTTAAAATCTATGTATATTTGATAAAGTCATGAAGACTTACATACATACACACACCTGCCTTTCACTGGAGAATATAATTAATATATATATCATACATATGTGTAGCTATACATAATAGTGTATTTATTTATATTAAAACATAGGCACATGTCTATATAAGCAATATCAAAAAAAGTGCTACTGATAAACCATATCTTATCTTAAGAATCAATCATCCCATATCATGAGTTATGATGATGAAATTTTTGTTTTGAAACAATACAACACACTTAACTATTACCATCATAATGTTAAAGTTTATCTGAATAATACTTTCCAAACTCATTATGGGCAGCATTGAGTACTGTTGACATTTTTCAAATTCAATGGCAATTAAATTTTTTTTGGACACAGTTAAAAGGCAAAATTTATGCCACCAAAACATAAAAACAATTACTGAATTACAGAAAAATATTGAAGAAGAATGTATAACAAGAAAATCAACAGATATCTTAGACAATATCTCAATGATGTTAATAGTACTTGGATGTGAAGAGAGGGCAATTTGAACATTTTCATTAATGCATGTTTTAGGTACTAATTAATGATAATAAATGTAGAAGTTATTAAAAATCAAAGTATATATATTGTAACCTTATGGTTGGGCTCGATGTTTGTCAAGCCCTATTTAAATGGTCAATTGTATACAAGTTTAAATTTTAATTGATAATAATTAAATATATTAAATACATTTATTATATCAGTAATATGTTGTCATGACTGCTAAATTATGTTATAAAAATAGATAAATTTCATCAATAAAAATCTCCTGAGAGTGATAAAGAATTGGGCTGTTCAAAATGTGTGCTAGGCCCTCTGCCGGATTGTGTATGAGATTTTTTATATGCAGTCTGTCAGGTGGATTAATTTCAATAGCATCAAAATAATAATTTATTAATGTTATGATTAAATTAAAAATATGAAATATTTAGTATTTTGTTATTACTAAATAATAATTAAAAAGACTTAAAATTATAGCTATTCTAAATTAATCTTTATAATTAATTATCAAGCATATTTTTATTGCAATTTAAAATAATTTTGAACAGTTTAATTAGTTATCATTTATGTTTATAGATGGAGAATTATTAATTGTATGTTAAAGTATGCACATTCAACAGTTTAATTGGTCTGTTCATTTTTATAATCATCCTTTCTAGTAAAAGTTAATAAATAGGCCAACAGATTTTTTAAGAGGAGAACTGGGAGAATGAGAGAACAAAATTGAAGAACTGAATTAAGATCTGAAAATTAAGGGAAAGTGGGAAATTATTAAAAGCAAAAACAGAATTGGATTTGAATTGAAATGGAATTGAATTGGATTAGTAACTTGTAACTAATGGAGTAGGAACTCCATTTGATCTATATACATGAAGCACATCATAACTTTCAATTGATAATTATCAAAAGTTTACATTTAAAACTGATAGACATATTGGAGAAAAGTCTGCCCAAATGGACTTCAAATTTAAACCAACTCAGAAGTTCGTAAGCTTGAAATTTTGCTCTTTATTTTACAAATGTTTTAATTATTATATTTATTGTGTGCATTGTAAAAATAGTTATAACTTATTTGAAATAACAAGAAGAAAGAAAAAGAGAAAAAAATTTAGTACTTTCAGGTGGAAAATAAATTTTTAAAAAAGCAGAACTATGATAAGAAATATTTAGTGTCTTTTATTGCAGTTCAAATTTATAAGACATTTGTGATATGTTTTCATTAAGGTGAAATACTATTTAAAGTTAACTCCGACTACCACAATTTTATTATGCTATATTAATTTTCATTACATGGAGAAACTAAAATTTAAAAAAACATTGTTTTTTTTGCAATTAAATAAAAGCACTTCAATAATCTATATACCTGCCGTATTTAATGATATAAATGTAGACACTAAATTATATAAGTTTACAAAATATTTATTAAGACTCTTAACATCTCCAAACGTTGGACTATCTAGTTCATTTGCATACGCTTTGCATACTGTTGTTTCCTTGCCCTATTTCCTCGTTCTGCAGCTCACAGTACCTCTATGAATATGAGGCAAAAGGCCTCGAAAGCGCTTAGCGTGTAATAATTTCTGTGTATATTTATAGCTTCTCCTTCAAGTGTGTCATACGCTTTGTTAATTTTGTATATTAAGTCTCTTAATATTAAATATTCTCTGCATTGCCTTAAAACTTATATTGGGGCAAAACTAGATTTGCCATTTTGGAACTTTTAGGTGGCAAGTGGAATTGACATGTTTATTAAACTGATTTACAGAATTTCATTAATATTGAATTAAAAGTCAACTTAATTTTGGTATATTAATTATCATGTTAATTATATTGTAAATCAGACTTATAATGTGTTAATTATTAAAGCGTTCCACTAACCAATAAATATATGAAATCCATATACATGATAAAAATAAAAAGCAATGTTTATTTTCAACTTCTTTTACCTTCCGGTATAACTAGAGCCTTTAGAGTTATCGGATGAAAACTTCATTTAGTTATGGATCCAGAAACATAATAGGATTACAATTCAAATTAATAAATAAGTATGAAATATATTCATGTAAAAAAAAATATTCATCATCACACACACTCACACACATACATATAAAGCTATAGATTTCAAATGATTGCAATCAAGATTTCATTCCCTTCGTTTCACAAGAAGAAATGTGAAAAAAGAAGGTTTATGTAATGATCATTTATTAATATTATATGTATTGTCTTGTAATATTATATACATTATTTTTACAGATGTAAAAACTGGTCTACATAGATAATGAAACTTATGATATAAATATAAACTTGTTCAAAATATGAATATATATATTGTAATGGGCACAGACGTCATTACATTGTTTTTTTATTAGTAAACATTAAAAAAATAAAAGTTTGCAAATAAAACTTTTTTTTTTTTTAAGAATTAAAAATTGAAAATTAAAATTCTATACTAAACTCATATCTATATAAAATCGCACAGATGAAAAAAATTATTAAAATAAAACTTTATTAAAAATAGAAAAGGTATTGTAAAAGCAAAAACTTAAAAAAGATTTAGAGATAAAAATATATCTTTAAGTTTGAAAACAAATTAATTAATGTTATTGAAAAATGGAAATGATTATTTTAATTAGTCAATGTAAACTAGCCTTGGGCATTTAAATGTATAAGCAATGGTCAGATAGGAGAGAAAAACAATGGAATCGGACTTCAGCAAAAGGACCATCACATCAATGATGTAATGTAAATTGAATCCTTAAAATTAATATAAAAGGAAAAGTTTATTACAAGAGGACTGAGATGTGTTAAGTCAGAGAGTTGGTGATGAAGGGATTGAAAGACGCACTTTCAATTCCTTCAGTGGTTAAAAAAAGGAAAGAAAGAAAAATGACCGATTGTTTTCTACATTAAGGACCAGCTAAAGTAAAAGACCTCCGGATAAATAAAAAACAATGGCTAACTGGATACCAATATCTTCAGGACAGCGTGGGAATTCCCGTTCAAAATTACAAACAACTACAAATTATGAACCTTTTAAAACCGTAAGAACTTTAGATAATTCATGAACATTAAATTAAAAACTTTCCATATTTAAAAAAATAGAAATAGATTCCTATCTGACCAAACTAAACTATTTGTTAATTAGTTATAATTTTATTTGATGTATTTCTTTTTTGTAAAATCATTTCCATTTAATTTTTTTTGTTCTTTAAGTATTGTTTATGATTTTTGTTTTGCGATAAATTAAACTTTATAAATATTAAACTTAAGTCGGGCGTGAATGGCTATATAGATTTGTAAAGTTATATTAGGGGAGGGTAATCTTAGATTATTTGTTTCGTAGTTGAATTAGGTCAATGGATTGGATATATTGGTGTAATTAGTAGATGTAGTACGAGATTTGCTATGGGCAGAATCGCTATTATACACGGCACACACTCATTTTGCCTATGGGAGGAATTATAAGACGGAGACTGCAGTTCCTTCCTATGGAGTTTTTTTTTTATTGCTCTTATCATTGGATAGATGTAGTATTCCTATCTGATGAAAGGCAATTTCTTCTCTTAACCTATTTGTGCTGTCGTAGTCGTATTACATTGAATACATCGATATATCAGATGGATTGAAGTTGGTTTGACTGCGAACTTTTGGCCTAAGGTTAAACAAGGATAGAATATTTTCTTTTCAAATGAAAATCTATGTAGTCTATTCATACTCGACACTCTAAATAAAAATGCATTAAAAATAAGTTGGGTATAGACGCTTGCATGGGTTTGTTACCGGTTAATTATGTTATTGGTTTTTATATTTGATCAAAATGTATAGACATTCGGTAAATACTGATACCTTATGGTGAGTATCTAAGATGTATTTATGTCAGATGTCTTTTAAGTTATTGGTGTCTTGTGGCATCTTATGATGAATGCCATTGGGTTTCTTATAAATTCCCCTCTGCATTTCCATCAATGACTTTATATTTTGATCATTTATGTTTACTTTGGAATGTTTTTGACCGTGTAATCTATGTAACCGATCTATACTCAACATTTATAAAACAAACTTTTATAAATCCATCTGTGCAAACTTATAATAGCATAAAAATTAAAATGTAAATTTATAAAAATTAAAATGTAAATTAAAATCAAAGTTAAAAATGTAAGTTAAATTTTAAAATATAAACTGATACTAAAATAATTTTAAATATATATGTGCGTAAATAAATGTTTGTGTGTATAATTACTGGCAGTGGCTTATTTTTTTTTTAAAAAAAAATTATTCTTAGATAAGAATTTATAAAATATAAATCTCTGCTGTTCCACTGAGCTAGTGACAATGGGCTAACGACCGGAATCAAAATATATAAAATAATTTTTTTTTTGAACTTACGTATCTGCCTACTTTATAAATTTTTCTAGGTTCAAATGCCTAGATGGCGCCCTTGTAGTGCAGATTACGTTAAGGCACTTCTCCAGATTGTTATAATATATATAGTGTAAATTGTTCAAAATATAAAAAAATAAAAGTAATCTTATTTAGTGTAAATTTCATTCATATTTTGAACATAGGTAAAAAGGTTAAAATTTCTCACAATAAATTATTACAATTCTATCTTAATATTTTTCTTACTAGTTGATAAAAGCTACAATTGCTGAATAGTAATAAATGGGTAATATGCATCTCAGTTTAAGGGTATTAGATATGGGGTATTATATTTAATACTTAACTAATTAACAGCTGATGGCAGCTATAGTTATGGGCCATTCTCGAATTGATAATGATAATTATAATTTTCATATGTCAAACAATATATTCCATTTTTCTTAATGTCTTTATATATTCATGGTAAGTGATATTAATATGAAATTTGTCTGCTATCATGTTGGATGATTATAATGATATGTGTATAATATTTCGAATATGTGGTAGATCCATATTGAATCATGTCAGGAGTACTTATTCCCTTACCCTGAGTGATGATAGAAATTATCATCATGGATAAATCATGAATGATACCCATAAAACTTTGAGCAGATTAAGGCCATGCTTTTGTAGTGTATTGGTGTAGTTATTTAGATAAAGGATTGACCATTCTATCCTTTTTTCATATCCCTAAAGGTAATCCAAAAGTGACACCATGATTTCTGACCATATGTTGGTAAGCTATTTAAACAAGGGAGTGAACACCCCTTCTTTTTATATCTTTAAAGGTACTCCAAAAGTGACACTGGTATTACAGACCATTTTCAGTTTGTTTCTAACTCAACTCCATTATAACTCTGGAAATATCATATTATGTTCCACATTTTTACTTTTTAATGGTTTAGTCTTGATAACAAGAGAATTGTTTCTGAAATATAGTATTTAAAAATGTAGACTGTACTTAGCATTGATCAAAATGAGACATAATATTAGTTAAAAGTTATTTTATACAGTAATTGTTACTTAGTGCCTATCCATTCTAGGTGATTCCATCTATATCATTAATCTATGTTATTTATTGTTTATACCCAAGTTGTTTTAATGCTGATATTTTTCTTTAATGTTAAAAAAGTCCTATAATATAAAATTAATAATTTAAAGGTAGAATAATAATAGCCTTGACTCATAAGGCCATGTTGGCTGTCTAATAGCCTAAGTAGATGAATAAAATAGGAAGTCAATAGTTTTTAGTAACATATTGTAGCATAAATTATTATATCTTAAGTATATTCATTGTATTATTTTGTGTAATATAATATGGGTAGCTTATTAACCATTGAAGAGGGGTGTTGAAAATATATTTCCTGTGTCTATTTAAAGTGAATAAATTCTTAAAATCATGCTACTAATAAATAGGTAAAATATAAAATGTGTAATAAGTCAAAATAAACTCAATGTAAGTAATAGACTTAAATAATAATTAACTAAAAGATAATAATGTATTAAAATGGTAAATAGACTCTAAAAGAGATGTTTCCTTAGTAATATAATGATGTAGTTAAGTCTTGTTCTATGTAATTTTTGCCATAATTGTGCAAGATTATGTATGTTTTCATTTTCTTATTAGTATCTTACAAACTTGTAAATAATGTAAATAAATTTTGTTTGAAAATGTATCTAGTTGTCTATGGCCTTATTGCTAAACACTAGCCATATTGTTATTACTATTGCTATCAACATATTACTTTTGTTGTTGTCATAAATATCATCATCAGTCAATATAATAGATTTTATTGTGTATGGGCATAACAAAATAAGTTTTGGTAAGCTCTTATATTTAGAATATATAAAGTTTTATCGCTTATTGATCAAAACACTTTTGATCTTATACATGTATTATTTTCAAATAATATTTTAAAGATTAAATATTTAGTTTTTGGAATAAACTATTTATCTAAATTATTAGATACATCATTCACTGATCTTGATTATATTGCCCATGGTCATTAAATAAAAGATAATTTGTAAATTATTATTATTATATTTATTTATAATTCGAACCTAACTCAAAAACTTTGCGTGCGAAAATATATTTGTAAAATAATATAGGCGCTATTGCACCTGAACGCAAAGCTACTTTTTACTTAACAAGCAAGTAAAATATTTAGATTTGTTGGTTCAACGTGAACACACACACTTGACATACAAAATGTTTGTGAAGCTATTTGAAGTAAGACGCCATATCCAGCTTAGTTCCATCACACCCACCAGCCATAAATTAGCTGGGCTTACATCTTTTCTGCACAGGAACCAACAGCTGTGTAACTTGGATGCAGACAAGAATGCAAATTTAATATTATACAGGGAAGACTTACTGAAGATGGGGTTCAAACACAGGCTGATCGACAGAAGGATCATACATTTCAACAATAAAGTAACCAACAATACACCCTAATTTACATAATAAATTTTATGAAATTTTTAACAGACAGTTTCAACTAACTTTTCATCCCCCCCCCTCCATTTTAACAGATTGCTTAACAACACTAAAGATAAACTAATACTGTCTCAAACACCTCAAGCCATTTATAATATTGCATGCACTCATGCAAATTGTAGAGCCTCATGTTATGGGGAAACCAAGGCGACAATAGAAACCAGATTATTACAACCCAAATATGCATATATGAAAGCTCAGTCAGATCCATCACGTTATTCCATTTTTGTAATTCCCCAGAAACTAACAGGACAACAGTGTGAACTTCAAGATGTCAACCTGGTCTGAAAAGAAAGGCATGATGTAAAAAGAAAAGTGAAGAAGGCCTGCTTCATTGTGATTGATTGCAATGCCATCAACTGCAAGGAACATGCTTCACAATCTCAAAGAAATGGAGCAATTAACCTTTGAACTTTGCATAATTTGCATATAATTACTTCACTTAAAGCTATGAAGATGAGAACACGTCTCTTGAAAGTGCATGCAGAATGATATAATTTTATTTTATTTTGTTTTTTAAGTAAAAAGTAACTTAGCGTTCAGGTGTAATAGTGCCTATATTATTTTACAAATATATTTACTTTATTAATACCTTATAAAATTTTAAGTTTATTTTATTGTTGCTATTGAAACAGACAGATCGGAGAACCGATCTTCGTTTCAAGTGTTTTTATGTACGGTAATTCAAGCTACTGTTCGCCCGCAGTGAGATTTTGTCTATTTTAATTTATAATAAAAATTAATTATATATTTTATAGTTTATCAGTCAATGTGTAAAGATGCCGTATATAAATGTCGCAAACCATGAAATAATATTTGTGTGTGCGTGGTTTGCGAATTTATATCATTTAATTTAAAGTTTCAGTGCGGGCGTATTTGTTTTAAATTTTAGTTTTAAAATTGTATAAAGTCGTTTAAAAATACTGATCAAAAATCACATTCCTTTGATCAGTGTTTTTAATTAAAATCTAATTGCACAAATGTTCAGAGCAATTAAGTTGTAGTCAAAATTAGTAAGGAATTTTTATATGTAATTACTGTATCGATTTAAAAATAGGATATTAAATTAAAAGATTGCTAAAAACAGATAATTGATTGTTGGTCAAGCTGCATCGCTAGAGGCTAGAGAAAGTAGGCGGAGCCTAAAACAAAAACAAGTCGGAAAGGTCAGCAGTGGCAAATTCTAGAAAAAACTTACATTCTAACTTTGGTCGTGTTTGAGTGAGGTAGTCTCGAGATAACACAGCAGTTAATAATAATTCAAATATCTTATTAAGAAGTTTACCAGTGAATCGCAATGTTGATGGGCTAATTGCCAGGAGCTGATCTCTGCCCGCCAATATGGATCCTCGTGCCGCTGTTTGATCATGTTTCATATACTTCAGAATTTCCAACTTCCAATCTCAAAATTTACTATGCCTTACAAATAACTTTCAAAAATGCGCGCCTACGTTACAAGCCAAGCTGGATGAAGAAAAAGAGAACTTTGTTACATGAACTTTAATTTTCTTCCGTGCTTAATATTATTAATCAAGTGAATCATATGTAAGTCTTTATATCATTTATAATGCTATTGTTTAATCTGTCAGTAAATTTTCTTTTCTTTTTAACCCTCTGCTCTAGTCTTTAGAAATAATTTATAACATTTGTAATTAATCGTAATAATCATTTAAATGAATGCATTTATATTGTTTTGTGTATTGCTTATTTCATAAACAAACATTGCCAATAGTAATTTCCAAATCTGTGTAAACTAGTGTGTAATAATGATCAATTTAATTTAAAAGTAATTTCATGTTCTGAATTAAATATTCTTTCACATTCCGAGTTAGTAAATGTTAAATCACTTTATTATTCTATGTTCAGTTGTTATAAAATTACAATCCAAGTTTCAATCTTAAATATATATATAATCGTTTCAAAGTGTTCATTAATGTTATGTATAATATGAGAAATAATTCATTGCGTAATTTGATACTATCGCTACCGCCTGTCAACCTGAAGGGTTAGGAGTCCCAGAGTAAAATTAACTAATTATTGTTTTTTCACCGTCAGTTTAATTTCGCTATGTTTTATTGGGATAAGGATCTCAGCCTGTGGCGTAGAAACAGACAAATAGTTTCCAGGTTTTATATAATTTCTTTTAAAAATCCGCTTCAAGTATTCGTCCTTCACGTCTGTGGCAATGCCTTTCCTTCGCTGAAGTCAGCGTCTCGCCATTCTACCATTGGGGAATGAAAGCAGTTTTCTTTCCCGGTAATCTCTTGGATCACCGGGGTTCGAAATAACCCCGGCTGGTTGTCGTGTCCCGGAACTACTTGGGGGCATTAAGCCTTGTCAAAGAACAAGCCGCCCGGTATTCCGTTAATGCACCGCAATTGATTACTGTAGGGCTCTTGAATATAGGCAACCACCAGTTCATATATTTTCCACGTCGTATTTATATAAAACCACCAGTTCATCTATTTCCCACGTCGTATTTATATAAAACCACCAGTTCACCTATCTCTTATGTCGTAGTTATATAAAACCATCTCCACTGTTCGTCTACGTTTCGGCTCGAGCCTATTCAAATAAAATAAGTAAACAAAAATCTTTAGATAAATATTTTTTCCAATGCTCTAATACTCTGATTCTCTTAACCCCCCCGTCAATCATTTAACTATCCAGCTATTGGCATAAGTTTGTTTATTAAATAAAACGTTCACTAAAGACTAGTAGCCAAATACAAGAGGATTTATGAAGTCTTACCGTACTGTCTAACACTATATTTATATGCTGTATATTTCTATTATATAACATTATATTCGTGTGCTTTCTATTTGTCTTATTTAACACTATATTTATATGCTTTATATTTTGTTCATTAAACACTTTATTTAATCTAAATTTTTGTGTCCTCCACCTTATTACTCTCTAAGTCTATTTAGCCACTTACTGTCTGTATTGGCAACTTAAATATATACGTCACATAAATGACCGTCCCAGTATCTATAGTCTAATAAATCTATTTATCATTAACTGTAAGAA
The DNA here is from genome assembly GCA_028023455.1 of Epiperipatus broadwayi. Classification (NCBI taxonomy): domain Eukaryota; kingdom Metazoa; phylum Onychophora; class Udeonychophora; order Euonychophora; family Peripatidae; genus Epiperipatus; species Epiperipatus broadwayi. Next base: position 22,613 of record JAQFVV010013026.1, on the reverse strand, counting down.
TTTAGTCTATGTTCTAAGCTGAGCTAGAAAAGGGATAACCCTGTGCTGGTGTAAAGTCATCATCGGTTGGTCATGCCGGGGTTTGGGTTTGAATTCAGTTGGCGTTTTGGGAATTTATTCTTAAACGTGGACTGGGTTTGAACTCGGGTACTGTGTATGAGTAAGCGTGGTGTATTTATACCGGTACAGTTATTATATTTTTGGACGCCCTCCGTGGTGCTCGATGAAGAAATCTCCCACACCCTGCAGAGTGAACGGAAGGAAACAGTTATATGATAAAAATATTCAATTTTTTTTTGTCGTTTGTCATAATATTGATACGTATTTGGCGTATTAAAATGCGCAAGTTAAATTATAGTAGTAAAACAAGTAATATAAAATTTTTTTTTCCCCTCACACAAAGGTTCAGTAAAGTACTCCCAAATATTGTTAAGTCAGAGTGAAGATTTTTTTTTGAAAAGAGAGCGGAAGCAATTCGTGCGTGTAATTAATTAAAATAAATGAGTATTCCATAATGTTTTTGCGAGTTCATTCTTGTCGTTTAAATCATATGAAAAAAATAAAGAAGTAGAATTTAGTCCATGTTCTAAGCTGAGCTAGAAAAGGGATAACCCTGTGCTGGTGTAAAGTCATCATCGGTTGGTCATGCCGGGGTTTGGGTTTGAATTTAGTTGGCGTTTTGGAATTTATTCTTAAACGTGGACTGGGTTTGAACTCGGGTACTGGGTATGAGTAAGCGTGGTGGATTTATACCGGTACAGTTATTATATTTTTGGTCTCGAGACTACCTCTCTCAAACACGACCAAAGTTAGAATGTCAGTTTTTCTCTAAAGTAGCCACTGCTGACCTTTCCGACTTGTTTTTGTTTTAGGCTCCGCCTACTTTCTCTAGCCTCTAGCGATGCAGCTTGACCAACAATCAATTATCTGTTTTTAGCAATCTTTTAATTTAATATCCTATTTTTAAATCGATACAGTAATTACATATAAAAATTCCTTACTAATTTTGACTACAACTTAATTGCTCTGAACATTTGTGCAATTAGATTTTAATTAAAAACACTGATCAAAGGAATGTGATTTTTGATCAGTATTTTTAAACGACTTTATACAATTTTAAAACTAAAATTTAAAACAAATACGCCCGCACTGAAACTTTAAATTAAATGATATAAATTCGCAAACCACGCACACACAAATATTATTTCATGGTTTGCGACATTTATATACGGCATCTTTACACATTGACTGATAAACTATAAAATATATAATTAATTTTTATTATAAATTAAAATAGACAAAATCTCACTGCGGGCGAACAGTAGCTTGAATTACCGTACATAAAAACACTTGAAACGAAGATCGGTTCTCCGATCTGTCTGTTTCAATATGTTTTATATTAAATTGTTTACCCAAAACAGATAAAAAAAATTAGGTAATAAAATATTATATCCAATTCATAATCTTAATTTGTACTATGCTCTTGTTTATTATTTCTCTTAAATCATTACTAACTAAATAAAAATCACTAAACATCACATGATCACCATTCTTTACACTTACACAAGCTGTTTACATAGAGGCTAAACTCTCCATACAGTAACACCACTCAGTGCAGTGCTCTCATATCTCAGGCTCCTCACTGATGAAAGCCACAAGCTAGAAACTAGTCTGGGGATATTGGATAAGTAGGCACTAGATAGGGATTTTATGCACAAATCTTCCTGCATCCACTGATTAATCTGGCTTGCACTGAGTGGTGCTACTGTATGGAGAGTTTAATTTCTGTCTAAATAAACATCATTAATGAAAACAAAATTGTATATTTATGCAGACTTTTATAACATTCATTAAATTAATACATTGTAAAGGCTTAAACCTGCATTTATATATGTAATATATGCGGGGTTTGAACTCAGACTTTCAGATGACCCACCACTCTCAGTGCCATCTCATATTGCTGACCCACCTGATAACACACATGTTGAAAAGACAAATAATCACCAATATACATATTTCATGCTAAACCAGCAATCATCAGTTGGTCTAGATTACTATCCTCACACATATATATATAATCAGTACTCAGCTTTATATTAAGATAGCCACTCTTTATACTTTAATGAACAGGCTTCAAAATATTCCAACTCACAACTCTTTAGCCTTCCATTTCATTGAAAATCTGATGATGGAACGTTCAAAGCCCTTGTTAGTGCCAAGGTTGTCATCCTACCCATGTTGACATATTAGTCATTCTGACCCCTCATGTACAGGAGAATAATCCATTTATACATACATATGCGAGGGATAGGCAGACCTTTTACACACTATTTATATAAATTAATACATTGTACAGGCTTAAACCTGCATTTATATATTTATTAAAGAAAATATTTTTTGCCATTTATAACAATTCCTGATTGGTTAAGATATTAGCCAATCTATAACAAAAAATTGAAAATATCCTCCAATAAAATATATAACAAATTACAGTGACATCATTTGTGTATTTATGCCCAGAGTTTTTGCTTCTGAATACATTCTGCAAATACAAAATAAAATGACGTTTAACACAAAAAAAACATTAGATTATAATACATTTTGCATGTTGAATTCATTAATAATAATTCGTTATTTTCTGAAAAGATGCAATTAAACACATGAGATAATAAATTTTTTAAATGATTATTAATTGTCATATTAAACAAATTTTAATTATTTATTGATTGTCTAACTAACATTATGGCGTAAATATTTTACAAATCTTTTCAGATCTACTATCAAAGAAATTCCAACTGATTTTCTGTTTATGGCAAAAAGAAATGAAAAACGTGACAGATTTAAAACACTAATATATTAACAGAAGAATTTCTATATGACGTTTCTAAGCAAAAATTCTTAAGATACGCTGAACCGAAAACAAGTATAATAAATCCTGTTGAAGATTGAAAAAATAATACCTAAATGACACTGGACTTTTATTCTTCCTGCCACTTCTTTTCAAAAAATTAACTTTTAAAATCTTGGGGGTCATTTGTCTTCTATTGTATCTTTATTTATATGAATTTAAAATAATATGTGATTATATTTGAGGTTAGTTAATATATTTATAAAGATATTGTGGTAAAAAAATGTGAATAACTTCGTGTGTTTGTGTGTTTAATTAAAAAACAATCAGTTATATTAATCATTAATTGGGTTTTAAAATTTATATCTGTGCTAGAAACAATCTCTAGTTTAGTAAATAGTCTGAACAGGCACTAACCTGTATTCAATTCCCTTTAAAATTCGCAATATTCAAGCAAATTTGGCCGATAGAAGAATCTTCTAAACCATGACCCAAGATAGCGATTTTTATAAAGTCAAGAACGGCCCGTCTTGTCTTTAACCTAAATGTCCACTTACATAGGCGAATCTGAAGCATCTTGATTTGGAAGCATGAAGTAGTTGTTTTCTCCCCTGTTTAAGTCCACTATTTCCTTTACAAATTAACTTACACAAAATCTTGCGATTTACAGAGAGTTAGCATTACGATTTTACTGTTGGAAATTAATCATTACTATATTTATCTAAAGTGGATGATGTCAAAGGTGTGGGTTGAATTAATTTGACACTTGTAATTCAAAATGTAATTATTTTTAAAAAATATAAAATAATAGATTTCTTACTAATAAAATATATTTATAAAAATAAATTTAAAAAAAAAACAGAAAACTAATATAATAAAATGAAAAATAAGAAAAAAGAAATGAGCATATTATCCATATATAGTTATAAATTGTATTTATATAAGTTATTACAGCAAAGTAAAGGAAATAGTGGTTTTGTTAAAATTTCTTATGTAGTTTATATTGCGTTCTATTATTCGAAGAACATTAATGTGAAAATATTAAAAAAATAAGAATACCTCCCAAGCTACATACCAAGTAAGTAGCTCAAATAGTATTAGTTTGTAGATATCATATATCTCATACAAACTTTAGATCTAATATTCTTCAAATCAGCAATGACTTAGTTACAAAAATTGGACTCTAAAGCAAAAGTCATAAATATTTCCCATCTTCAAACATTACAAAAATTGGACCCTAAAGCAAAAATTACAAATCTTTTCCATCTTCAAAAATTGAACCCTAAAGCAAAAGTCACACCTTTCCCATCTTCAAAACATTACAAAAATTGGACTCTAAAGCAAAAGTCACAATGTCAAGCATTGGTGGTCAAGAGGTCAGTGACCGCTGCTTTACAAGCAGTTGTCCTGGGATAGCGGGTTCGCTTCCCGGCCGATGCTATGACAAATGAGAAAAAAAAAGCAAAAGTCACAAATCTTTCCTATCTTCAAAACGTTACAAAAATTGGGCCCTAAGGCAAAGGTCACAAATCTTCCCAATTTTCAAACATTACATTTTCATTCTTATTCATTTACTTTTTTTTAATTATTTATTATACATAGGACATTTATAAACTCACCTATTTTTAAAATCCTTCATCCTTTTAGTTAAATCATTAATTACTTCTCTAACACATTGTATAGGACTGAATATAATCTTATAATTATTTATTTTAATCAATTATTGGTCAATTACAATCAGACTAAATTAATTCTTCGAAATTGCAAAATGTAAGATTTCTAAGAAAAACAATAAATTAAATATAGTCAAGAATTGTTAGCCTAGAGGTCATCGCAGCCGCCTTGCAAGCAAGTAGTTGGTTGCAGACGGTTGTGGGTTCGCCTCCGGCTGATGCTATGACATATGAAGAAAAAAAACAATAAAATAATTCAACAAATAAAACGCAAAAACAAACAGCTTTTGATAAATGTATTATTATTATTTGTAATATACTATTGCAAAATGACAAGAGTATTCAGAAAAAATAAATAGTAAGTACTATTTGAAATATGTTAATGTAAAAAACACTAAAACAAAGTTTAAATATAAAATGTAGTTAGATTTATTGCGCCAAGTATACTTTCAATGCTTTTGGGGCATATTCATGGTTAGTCTATCATAGAAATAATAAAAGCTGAATGGCTCTACCACATTTAGCATGTACTGGTAATGAAATAGCACAAATATGCATGGACAAATTTAATGTAAAATTCAGAATTGCCATAAATTTAAACAAGCTTACAACAACACAAAGGTCAAAATTTTAATATTTGACTAGTCCAATGTGGTCTATGCTGTAAACTTCAACCAAAAATATTGCCCATATGCATATTATGGTGAGACCAGGAAAAGTGTTAGAATATAGAATGACTCAAGATTCATTGATGCATAAAAAAAATCTAAGATTAAGTCTAAAGCTATTAATTCATCTGTTTTTCATGTTCATGAAAGATGGTATGGCTATAGTTGTGATTGAGAGTTGTTAAAATTATGCATGAAGAAAGAAGCTATTGCAAATGTAAAATAAAAGAGGCATGGTTCATTACACAAAAGAATGCATAAGAACCAAAAATCTAATAGCATTTAAATCAGAAAAAATTAATGTTCTCAGCAGATTAACCATGAATATGACATGAAAGTGTACTTGGTACAATAAATCTTACTAAATTTTATATTTAAACTCTGTTTTAGTATTTTTTACATTAATAGTTAGAATCACAGAATATCAAGTTATTTAAAATATATGTTTATTTGAAATTAATCGTTCCTAATAAGAACACACAAAAAATAATATTTTTATATGATTAAAATTATACTTCTATAATTTGTGGGTACTGTTTTAAATCCCCTTATATCATGGGTCCTTGAATGTCACTGAAAGGGTGCTTAATAGTAGTTTCATTATTGCAAAACAACAAAGATCGAAATCAATTCATATCCAATCTGACTGAAATATCTAAAGTAAATATTCAATCTAATAATAAGATATTTCTTAATGTTATAAAACAAACTCTTAAATTATCAAATATCTGATATTCATAAGAAAAACAAAAACAGGCTTCTCTTTTATTTGAAGAGCAGTGATATCCTTGATATATATGTGATGCTATGGTAAGTTAACGCTACAAAACGTGATAGGAACTGTAATAACTTGATGTTTTTTTCATTATGCATCACAAACAAAGTTTTAATAAAAGTTATTTTGGGTTTCCAAAACTAAAAAGACATTTCCTGAGATTCATTATCTATTATGACATTGCTTTTACTTGACAAAAGAAATTCTCATCAGAGACAGAAAAGTCTCTTAATAAGATTATAAAGTTTTGAAATTTTTTCAAGAATTGGAATCTTATTACTATTGTAACAAAGATAATATATGCTCAACTTCTTAATCTAAACAACAGAGAAATATTTTGTAATTTGATTGTAACATTTTTCTACAATAGACTGAAAGACAATCATAAGCAGTAACTTTGGACCATAACATATTTCTTCAAGTATTTAACTTATTACTTGAGGTTATGATGAAATACTTTATGTACAATTTCTGTAGCATTAACATATTTTAATGGTGAATATTGTGCTCTTCTTAAAAAAACAGTGTCCATACTATGATTTTAAATAACTAATTAAGGTAACATAAGTTAACATGACAAATATCAAATCTACTCCTTGTTGTGGTATTATTTTCTTTCACAAATTTTTGCACTAGATATCAGAAAAGGTGTTGCCTCACAGAAAATTTCAAAAAGCTATTAAGCATATGATTTTTCAGTGTTTGCCATTTCAGAATTTCTTCAAATCAAAATCCTCTTTTTGGATGTTCAATAGAAAATGTTTTCAAACAACTGAAGAAATAATGGACTTCCCATGATACTTCAAACAAATTTCTTTTTTCAGATATAACTGTAAAACCTTACTATAACAACCCATGGTCTTTTCATTCATCTGTTTATAAATGAAATTTAACAGTTACAACTCTTTATAGATATGGACAAATATAAATTATGATTCATTATAGCTAACGATGCAGAAAGCTATAAATACAGTGGCAAAATTGAAGGATGTAATAAAGCTATTAATGAAGGTATCTCTAATTTTAAAAATTGTATATGCTAAATAAATAAATAAAACTGTAACTCAAAAAATTCTTTTACAAAAAGACAAAATATACTTTATCATTTTTATCACTTTAATCAATTTACAAAAGACTTCAGTATTATAAATATAAAAGATAAATGGCTATCAAATTATTCATATTAATTATGTCCTTGTGTTAAATATGAAAGACAATATTCACTGACTAACAATATAATCATACCTACTTTGCAAAATTAACCAAGACTTCATCTTTACTTCAGTCATTTTACTGCAATCTTACAGATTTAATCTATGCTTAAACAAATAGCTGACATTTTAATCTAACACTATGCAGAACAAAAACAAGACCATTAAGTCCTAATCAGAAATTTTTTATTTACTTAAGATGCAACTCATTATAAACCTTTCTCCTAAATATAAGTGTCAGAATTACTGTAAAACATTCAAGGACAATTTTACCTTGAAAGATTATTTAAAAACACAACCTCATTACTGTATAAATTTTCAACTACTTTAATTACATGAGTAGGAATATTATTTCTATCAGCTTAGGATGAAGTCTGATACAGAATATCACCTTAGGATAAAATCTGATTTTTACATACAGATGACAACATATTGATGTATATTACAGGATATCAGCTTAGGATAACTTAACATATAGAAGTATCTTATAGGCTATCAGCTTAGGATAAAGTGTTATTTTCAAGTAGAGATGACTTACCATATAGATGTATGTTACAAGATATCTTAAAATGAAGTCTGATTTTTACATAGAGATGACAACATATAGATGTATGTTACAGGATATCAGCTTAGGATGAAGTGTGATTTTCAAGTAGACATGACTTAACATATAGATATATGTTATACAGGATATCAGCTTAGAATGACTTAACATATGTATATATATATATATATATATATATATATATATATATATATATATATATATATATATATATATATATATATATATGGGTGTTATAGGATATCAATGTAGGATGAAGTATTATTTTCAAGTAGAGGTGACTTAATATATAGATGTATATTGCAGGATATCAGTTTAGGATGAAGTCTGATTTTAAAGTAGAGATGAATTAAAATACAGATGCATGTTACTTGCAATATAAACTATGGTAAGATGGTAGATCTAAAAATGTTTTGGTGAACTATAAAATACTTAAAAAAAGTTTGATACAAGTTCATAAGTAAAGGATAATTAATGGATACTTTTCCGATAAGTAGTAATACCAGTCTGAAGATGAATTTCTTGAAAAGTAACTTATCTTTTTTGCACAAGCATTGCAAAGATCATAATACTTTTTAAAAACCAAGATTAGCTGTTATTCATTTTATAAACAAGTATGTCATTCAAATATTAAAAAGCTGTTAATAAATATACTTGGTAGCTAAGTCATGAAATTTGGATACCTGATCTTGAAGCATCTGCAAACATGCTAAAGTCCATTTTTATAGTTGTACAAGATTTTCCCTGGAAAACAGATTTTGTGAAATTAAAAAAAAGTTCCTAAACATGTAATTAGATTACAATAGTGATTATAATATTTAAGATATAAATAAAACTAAAGTTTGTCTTAAAAGAACTACAAATCTCAATTAAAAATAAGGATGTGAATTAATGATGAGGTTAAAATGAGGAGGCAATGCTAAACATTTAAATAAGAGAGTTATCTACTGATATCAGACAAAAAAACCATCAGCCTCTGACACAACAGTGCTAAAAGAATTAACATACTCCGAAAGCGCTAAGCTAAACGTTGTTATTTGTGAAAAATTTTATTAACTTCACCTATATAGGTTTAAAGCATATTATGAGTATTATTTAAATTTGTGATACACCTTTTGATTTTCAAATATACTCATAGGATTACAATATCTTTTGGTATTTTAGTTCTGTTTGATAATGGTGTGATACAAGGCCAGATTGATCTATGCAGCTGTATACTCATTATATTATTTTGGACAAAAAAGTTTTAACCTTACAATGAGTTTATTACTCGAAATACCTAATATTGGCAGCTTGTTAATATTTTAATAGCAGCTTCCTGGTTGAATGCCTTGAATGAAACTCACTTTTAATTATGCACACACAGTTTTTTATAGTGTTGAGCTATAATGCTGTATTTTCTTATTATGTCCTTTATTTTTCTCTGTTAAGCATTTATTAACTTTTCATTATAACACTTTCTTCAGTGTACTCCACTGCTCTATTTGAACGCTTTAATATGAGCAGAAAGCCTTGCCTAACTCATAATCGCATATACAGGAAGATATCCATTGATAAACCACTACCAATGACTTTATACTCAGCATTTAATCTGTCAGAACTCATTAAATTAAAATTAAATGTATATTTTATTTCTAGCAAATATCAAAACATCACAGATAACATGTAGCTTTTTCCTAATCTTCATTGATAAAAGCTGTACTTTTCTGATTTAATTGTCCAAAACAATTATGAAAGATACTTATATTCATTAATAACACTTTCATTATTTTAAAATTTAATTAACTTTTCGTTACTTAACTAGACAGTATTTTTATTAGGTTAATCAATTTCCATGTCAATTTCAAGGTAATATTATATATATCAAATTTTCCCCGAGTTTCAATTTTCTTCCTATAATTGATATTTCTCTTTTAATTTAATTAAAATAAAAGTGTTCATTTACCTCAAGATTTTTTAAAGCGAAAGTTAAGTTTAAAGTGAATGTTGTTTTGATGAAAAGTTGCTGATTATTGCTTTTGTATTAACAGTAATTTTTAATTATTCCCACACACTCAATCATTGAGTATTTTTCACTCAAAATGTGTTCATTCTTTTTATTTAGTTGTTTTGAAATATTGGATTTATATATATTTTACACATACCTAAGACTTCCACTCCACCCTATACTTTTGAAGTACTAAATAATTACAATTTGATTTCCATACATGCATTAATGCTTATTACTAATTATTTATGCATTATTGATTATTACTAATCCTTCATCAGACCAGAGATTATCTTATATTTCCTAGCTCTGATTTAAACTTCAGTTAAAAATTAATATATCCACTCCACCACACATTAAATGATCCCCCCCCCGACTGATATGAATCAAACTATAATATTATATGATGCCATAGAAGTATATATTCTGACTATGTCATCATATAATTTTTTTGCATATTATTAATTATTGAAATTACTGGTTGATATCTTAGATCATTTTTATCTCACAATCATCATCATCATCAACCTTTATCAATCCACTGCAGTATGAAGGTCTCTCCAAGTTCTATCCATCTACTCCGATCCTTAGCTTCTGTTCTCCACACTATCCCTGCACACTTTCTCATCTCATCCATTCATCTCGCATGTGGTCTCTTTCTGGATTGTTTACAATCTCTTGGAATCCAGTTTAAGACTTTAATTGTCCATCTATTATCATCTCTTCTAGCAATATGTCCAGCCCAACTCCACTTCAATTTTTTAATTTTTTTAATGAGATCAGTAACACCTGTTTGTTCTCTTACCTATACATTGTGTTTTGATCTCTTCTTGTTACTCCTAACATGCATCTCTCCATACTTCTTTGAGTGGTATGAAGTCTCTGTATTGCTCTTCTATTAAGTGTCCAAGTCTCAGATCCATAAATAAGAACTGGCAAAACACATTTGTTAAAAACCTTCCTTTTCAAGCACATAGGCGTATTTCCTTTTAGTATCAAGTGATTTCTACCAAAAAGCACTCCAACCAAGTTTAATTCTATGATTAATTTGATCCATTATGTTTCCATTTGTATTAATAATCTGACCAAGGTATTTGTAACTGTTAACTTCTTCTAATTCATCATAATCAATCTTTATTTTTATATTTTGAGCAAATCGATTAAACATTATTTTAGTCTTTTTAATATTTATCATTAGTCCTACTTTCATCTGATAACTCCTGCATCACTTCCTGCAGCTCTGAAGCATTATTTGCAAAAACAACTATATCATCTGCAAAATCTAAATGACTTAAATAATCTCCATTTACTTTCACTCCTTTAGTTTCTCATTTTAATCCACAAAATACTTATTGCAGCACTGCTGTAAAAAGTTTTGGAGATATGGAGTCACCTTGATGTACACTCTTCCCAATGTTGATTTTTTTAGTATCATTATGTAATCTAATTGTTGCTGTTGCATTTTTATAAATATTCTTTAAAATATGACTATATCCTGGATCTATACCTTGATGATCCAATGCTTTAATCACTGAAGAAATGTTTATAGAATCAAATGCCTTTTCATAATCTACAAATCCAAAACATAATGACAACTCATATTCATTTGTCCTTTCTATAACTTCTCTCAACACCTGGATGTGATCTACTGTACTAAAACCACTTTTAAATCTAGCTTGTTCTCTTGGTTGGTGGAAATCCAATGTTCTCTGTAGACGAGTTGTAATTATCTTGGTAAACATTTTATATAAAACTGATAAAAGGCTGATGGGTCTGTAATTTCTAATATCTTCTTCATCACCTTTTTAAAATATTAATATTATTACTGCATTCTTCCAATCATCCAGTGCATCTTTATCATTTAGACATTTGGTATATAACTTTGCTAAAAAAAATTTTATTTGTTCACCTGCTTCTTCTAATATATCAATTATAATTCCATCATTACCTGGAGCCTTTCCTTTCTTCATACATTTAATTGCATATCTCACTTCTTCATTTAAAATTCTGGGCAATTTGGAAGATGTAATAGATATAGAAGATACTTGTTCTTTATTACGATATAATTCTTTTATCAAGAATTATATCTCACTATATAATAGCAATTATACTGTGCTTCAAATGCTCGTTGGAGAAGTTAGAAAAATCGTAGTTAAATATCAAGCTAAGTGTTTTTCTGAAGGTTTGTGATGATGGGGTTCTATATTTATAGGACTTTGATATATATGTGTGTTGAATGTCTTTAGAAAAGTTTAATTAGTTAAATATTTCAAATGCGGTTTGTGAAAATGGTATTCATATCTATAGCAATTCTAAATTGCTATTTCCATTCTAGTATGTGTGTTGATGTGAAAAGTTTTTTGTATAGGTAAAGAATTTAATAATATCACAGCAAACAGGTTAGTATATGCACTAACTGTTAGTAATATCACAGCAAACAGGTTAGTATATACACAACGTTTCAAGAGGTATTTTTCTCCCCTCTTCTTCAGGTGTTGCTGGCCTGAACAGTGACAGTACTAGCATGGGATTCGAACCTGGGTCCTTAGATTTTTGATTATTGAAATTTAAGGTAACGCTCTAACCAGCACGAAATACGTATATTGTAGATTATTTATATTTTTTACATTGGTGTGGTCATGTGTATCAGTAGTAAGAAATAGTGTGGATAGTTGAAGGGTTCTTGAAAGTCTGTGTTCAAATCTTCTACATATAATAGATATTTAAAGTGAATTTGTTTGTAATAATGATCACTTGATAAATTTTATAAGGTGAATACCGCAAGGGTATCGCATAATGACAGTGATGAATATTATGTCAGTAAGAAACAACATATACAACAGTCCATGTCATTAAAGAAAAAACCCTTTGCTTTCATTTTTTAAGTGTATTTTTTTACATATATATTGCTCATTTTGAAAATGTCATATTTTAATAAACATTTCTCTTATATAAAAGGGGGAAAGGATAGAATGTATATACTTAAGATGATCTATATTCAAAGACAATACAACATTGTCAGCTAAAAGAAAAATTAATGTCACCTCATAAAAGACAATCTAAAAGATGAATTGAGGTTTAATATCATCTTAAAATGGAATTAATATTGCACTTCAGAAATTTATTTTAATTTCATCGGAAATTTTAAAATAGCAGTTAAATTTAAGTGAATATATACTCTTACCTGAATAGCAGTATGAAGCCTATGGACAGAAGCAATAATCTTGTTTAGGATGGTAAGGTATTATATTAATACATTGAAGACTGGATAATTATACATTATAGAAAGTTAAAATTTTGACTTTTTACATTCTTATTACTATATCTTGATGATATATATTAGAGGGTTGTTTTTTTTTTTTTACGTCTATTACGTATGAGGTCAAGACTTTTAATAAATTTGTGTAATGCCTACATATATTCCAGTTCCTGAAGATTAGATTACATTATAATGACTTGAATAACCATTACTCTCAAGATAAAATTATGATAGTAAAATTGGACAAATCTTTTGGTGGTTTGTAATATTTAATATACAAGTTGCCAAAGATACCTTTGCTACAGAACGATGTGTTATTTAATTCTCTAAAAGTGGATTAAGATAGTAAATACCTTTGGATAAAATTATATTAGTGGTTTACAATGAATTAATTTTAAACAATAACGTCAGATCATTGCTTTTGCATAGATATTGGATAGTCTAACAAATTATGTGGTTTAAAAGGCATTCATACTAAGGATATTGAATACCTCACCATCTTTACCAATTTTTCACCTTCATTTTAATTTTATTATATGTTTATTTTGATGAGATATTTGATGCATAACAATTATTTATAATTATAAGTGACCAATAACTTCATTTCATTTGACTAACTTATTTAGATTTTTTTTTTTAGTATTGCTATAATTATAAATCATAATAAGTTGTGAATTCGTATAAATTTTATGTATTTGATAATTAAATGTAAATATAGATTTTACTCTAGTTATGAAAATTAAATCTATTGTTCAACACCACTACCAGTATTAACATTCATATAATTATTGCATTTTGAGTTTATTCCTTGGTATTTCATTAAATTCATTTATTACTATCTGATGTAAATAAATTATTATTCTTATTGTTTTCTAAAATAGAAGTCTGAATTTTATTTATTTTAATTAATCAAGGGGTAATAATTATAACTGTATAAAAAGGGATTTGAAGAACTAAATGTATAAAGTCTTTTTCATTTGATTTATTTTAATCTCTTACTAATTTGGATTTAATTAACATTTAGTATATTGTCTGTTTTTTGGGCATCTCACCTGTATCAATATATATATATATATATATATATATATATATATATATATATATATATATATGACAATAGATGGCGTTCTACCAAAAACACCATCAAGCGTAGTTTTTTGTTTACATAAACATCAGAGCAAGCATCCACTATCTCTAACTTCAGATCATGATTTCAAGCTATTTCCTATCGTCAGTGAAGGACAGGAATAAGAAAATAGATCTAAACACAAACTCTGAGTGTTTATGAAACAGTTTCTATTCAGCTTGCAAGTGTGAATCTTTTAGACACGTAATGTCTTCAAACTCAGCATAGCAAGCCAGATAGCTACATGGGTCTGATCTCAGTTCAGCATCACCACATAATAAAAGCCTCTGTAATATATATCATTGCAAGAAAGACCTCAAAGGTACATTTATGAAAAACAAAAAAAAACACAAGTTAAAACTTGCTAATGCTTGTATTTATGACAATAGATGGTGTTCTACCAAAAACACTGTCAAGCATAGTTTTTTCTTTACATAAAAGTTTATGTAAAGAAAAAACTACGCTTGACGGTGTTTTTGATAGAACACCATTTATTGCCATAAATACAAGTGTTAGTAAGTTTTAACTTGTGTTTTTTTGTTTTGATATATATATAGTAACTTTTGATTGGTTATCCATGGAAAGAATAGCCTATAAAGTGTAAAGTATAGCTCCAAAATTTTAAATTTAAAAATTAAGATAATAGTAATGCCCTAAACTTTGGGATAATAGGAATAAATGATAAAAAATATATATGATTAAAGAGAGAAATCTGTAAAGATGTTATAATCATTCTTATTTATACTCATTTGTAGTATAACCCATTATATAATTTTAATATACTAGTTGCAAATCTAAATAAACATTGTTATGTATAAATTTGATTTTAATTTGTTTTATTGCAATGTTTCTTCAAAAAGTTTAAAACATAAAATTGCAATCAAGGAAAAAAGGAACAATTATTGATTACAAGATAATTTATTTTAAAATTATTGTAATAGTAATATATTTTTGAAGTATAAATATTTATTAGTAAACTTTATATTAAATTCAATTAATAGTATCATATATTAAAAATATAATGAAAATGAAAATTTTAGTCTTAAAGAAATGATTTAAATTAATTTTATTTGTGAAATATTTATTGATTTTAATTACTTTAAATAGAAACAGAAAAATCTTCAATTTAAAAGTTGTAAAAGTTGATTTGGGATATTGACCAATGAGAGTTTAGTAACTAGTTTTCTGCCATCAGTTTATCCCAGGGTTTTTAAGAAAAAAATATAGCTGCAGATGATCAGAGAGTGAGAGATTCAAGAAAAAAGTATACAGTAGATAGCAGTCCCAATTTATTTTCTCTGTAAAAAAGTATTTAAAGTCTTAAACAGGAAAAATCATATTCACAAAGCTATCTAAGAATATAAAATATTTTTAAGTAATTATTAATACTATGGAGTGAGTAAATTAATCTTGATTGTGACCTAATTTCCAATTCTGATCATTCTCTCATAATCAAGATCAGATCTCAAAGAAGTTTGAAAAATCAAAGTTGTTATTTTAATCTTGCATAAGATAAACATGAGAAAGGAAAGACAAGTACATTGTTTTCAAGAGAAACTTAACTGCATTCACATAAGAAAGCATTCATTTGTCTATGCTAAGTTAAGTGTTTTATTAATCATAAATTAAATGTGAAAAACAAATCAAAATTTCTAGAAATAAATTTTTAAAGCTGATAGAAATATTTTATAGAACATTAAAAATCATTAATTAGTTGTGAGGGATGAATGCAAGAAAAGCTAATCTTCATTACATAAGCAATAATTTACAAAATTTTGAAGAAAATATTTATCCTATATTTAATAATAAAAAACAAATAAATACAACTTAAATTAAGATTTCTTATGTTTGTCTCTGGCTGTCATTCTGGATAACTATGTATGTTAGGGTGCTTTCAAAACAGGTTATATTTTCCTGCTTAATGATGTTTATTTAAACTTCTTTCAATTTATAATCTATATCATTTTAGACAAGATGCAATCTTTAGTCTCTATTTTAAATATATTGGACCATAGATAAAGGGAAATATGTACCTTGATTACAGACTGAGATTTTTGATTGTTATTGTTATTGGTAGTGTTTAATATGTTGACTGCTTTCATGTATTTACATTTATGAACCTATCTAGTTTTGAGTATTAATAGCTTTATTATCTATGTAGTACATAGTTTCAATGAAATTTGAATGTTTTAATTGACTATGTTCTAGTCTGCTTTTTAGAACAGATTATATTTGCCTGTTTAATGAAGTTTATTTAAACTTTGAATTAATAATCTCACTCTCTTTAGTCAAGTTACAATCTTTAGAGTCTGTAAATCGGCATCCATCTTTATCAAAAAAGGAGGTTGCCTTGACTGCAAATTGAGATTGTTGATTGTTAGTCATATTAATATTGTTTAGGAGTAGACTGTTTTCATTAATCAATCAACCAATCAATCAATAGTATTATATCCAATGGACAGGTCCAGAGAGTAGTCACAACATCAATTCATCCATTCCATTCTCTTCCTTGTCCAATTCCTCAATTCCACATAAGACTTCCCTTCTCTTATATCATGCAGTAATGTCAATCTCTTCCATCCTACCTTCTTATTACCACTCACCATTCCCTCCAAAATGTCTTTTAGTAAACTATATTTTTTTAATATATGTCCAATCCAGTTTCTCATTCTCTCACTGATGTTCTCAATCAATCTTCTTCTCATTTCAAAACTTCTTCATTTGTTATTTTACTCATCCAACTGATTTTCTTCATTCTTATCCATGTCCACAACTCAAAGGCTTCCAATCATTTCTTAATTTGTCTCATAACTATATATTAATACACTCCACACATAACATTTAATTAAGCTCTTCCATAATTCACTTTCCAATGTAAGCTCTTCCATAATTCACTTTCCAATGGTCCACAAAATATCTTTTTTCTCTTCACAAATATCTGTTTTGCCAATGCTATTCTTCTTTTAACTTCATCTTCACTACTTTCATCCTCACTCAACCAACTATCCAAATATCTAAATCCCTTCACTAGTTAAACCATATTATCATGTATTCCAATTTGCAGTCTTTTTGTATTTCTCCCAATCCATAAACGCTTAGTCTTTTCAATATTAATCTTCATTCCATAAACCATATATCCTTCTTCCAATTTATTCAACATGTTTTGAATATCCTTTTCCTCCTTAGCAATAAGAGCCATATCATCTGCAAATCTTATACACTTTATTACACTCCCACTGAGATTTTTTCCTCCACAGTTTAAATAATTATTTAGTATGTCTTTTAAACAAATATTAAACAGAACAGTGACATACTACAGCCTTGCCTAACTCCATTTTCCATATTCACTTCATCAGTCTCCTTACTTCCAAATTTAATCCTTATTCTTTGACCATCATCTATATGTCTTAAAAATATGAAACCACCAAATAGTAATTTATCTACAAGAGAATTTGTTGTCCTTCATAATTTAAAAAAATGATTCTCTTGTAATTATTCCAGCAGATAAAGGTAATTTGGCTGTTGTGCTTACTTGTTTAGATTATAATAATAAAATTTTAAATTTATTAAATGATAGCACTTATAAAAGGGTTGTTAAAAATCCTCTAACATAAATAGGAAAAAAGACAAAATGTCTTATAAAATGTTTCAATATACATGTGGATATGAAAATTAAAATTTCTCCAAGAGAAAGCTCTTCATTATATCCTAAATTTTATGGTTTACCTAAAATTTATAAACCTGATGTACCATTGTTGCCTATTGTGTGTGCTATAGGTTCTTCCACATATGCTTTGAGTAGATATTTAGTCCAGTGCTTACAACTATTAACAGATAATATTCCATCCAAAATTAAGAATTCATTTTATTTCTGTACTTAAAAACTTAAAACTAACTAAAACTGATTTATTGTTTAATTTTGATGTTCCTTTTATGTTTACTAGTATTCCTGTTGAAGAAGCATTATCTATAATAACTCAATACAATAATTTGTCTAATTTTATTATTCTATTAACAAAACATTGCCTTAAAAATACTTTTTTTATTCATGATTTTCAAAAGTATAAACAAATTAAAGAACTTTCTATGGGATCTCCACACTCATCTGTAATTGCTGATCTCTTCAGAA
This sequence comes from Epiperipatus broadwayi, assembly GCA_028023455.1. Classification (NCBI taxonomy): domain Eukaryota; kingdom Metazoa; phylum Onychophora; class Udeonychophora; order Euonychophora; family Peripatidae; genus Epiperipatus; species Epiperipatus broadwayi. Next base: position 4,372 of record JAQFVV010013026.1, on the reverse strand, counting down.
ATAATTTTGAAAGTCAATTATTAAATGCAGCTACTAAGAAACGTATTTGACTCAGATATGTGGGTGATACATTTATTATATGGCCTCATGATATTGATGCTTTGGATTCTTTTCTTGTTTTTTATAATGAATGGCATCCTAATATTAAGTATACTATGGACGTTGAAAATAACAAATCACTTTTTTTCTAGATGTTCTGATTTCAAGAAAATGTGATGACTCCTTATCAATATTGGTTTACAGAAAATCGACTCACACAAATAGATATCTTAATTTAATTATCATTATCATCCTGTGCAAATATTTTCTGTCTCAAAAATCTTTTGATGAGAGCTTGTAAGTTTATTGGATGAAAATCATCTTACTCAAGAAATAGAACTAACAAAAAATATTCTACTTTCTAATGGTTATAAGAAAAACATCATATTAAGACATTACAAGCACTGATCTAAAAAAGGAGAATAAAATTGATAATTCAATTAGTTATAGTGGATTTTCCTTATATTAAATGAGTCACTCATAAAATCAGTAGAAGTCTATCTAATTTTAACATAAAGTCTATTTTTCCACTAGCAAAAAAACATTGATTTTTTCCCATAAACTTAAAGACAGAGTGCTTTTTGGAATTCTAGGAGATTTATGAAACTTCATGTATACAGAACTTGAAAAGCTAAGTAAATCAGTCTAATTAGATGACTTAATATCAGAATTAATGAAGTAAAATGCCTTTAATCAGAAATTGTATGCATCAGCTTTATGTCACATTTTTTATAAATTGGTTACAAACCTGATTTTGATAATGCAAAAGTACTTCCTAGTTTGAAAAAATATGAATTGAAAACTATGAGGGAGTCAATTGAAATATTAAAAGACCAACTGGTGTTAATAGAGCTGATGAAGCACACTATTCCTGTCTTATGGAGACAACATATTTTATCTTTTTCTTCTAATATAAACTTGAACACAATTAATGGTAAAACTGAAGAAAATAAATATTTTGTTAATTCCAATATTCTGAATGCTCCAACTACTTCACACTCAATCTCATTCTTTATCTCACACTCAATCTTGTTACAATTTGAGATCTAGCAGCTTTTCTGTGAAAAGTGAACCTTTGACAACGGTGGATGCTATTTCATTGAAAACGTTGAGAAATAAGCAAAAAATAGCACAGTTAAACCCCAAAAACTACTTTATTTTACATCATATAACCATGAAAACATTAAATATAATACATATATTCTCTCTCTCTTTCAAAAAAATAAATTTATTACTATGAATATTTACATTAAAGTGAGTCAAAAAGGAAAGAAATACATTGATGGTAACTTTAGGTAGAGGGGTTAAATGCCAAAATAGGGACTAAATTAGATATGAAACTCAGGGTAATCAAGTGTGAGTTGTTGCAGCATTGGTTTATTCCTTCATATGGTTGGTTTTAGAAGGGGCTGTAATCAGTGTGGCCTAGATAAGTGGTTACTCCAATAAATTTGTCACAGGGATGTCTTTTCCATATATCAGCCACTAGTTGAGACTTTGACACCTGTTTTTTTTTTTTATATATTAGTCATTGATTTACAAATGTCCACCTTTCTGCATATACAATTTTGATGACATCCACTTCATCTAAAAACATAATAATTCTTACATATCATTAACTAAACTAGACAACTAGATGATCCCTAGTCCCAATATAAAACTCAGTTAAAAAATAATATGGTTGGTTTTAGAAGGGCTGTAATCAGTGTGGCCTAGATAAGTGGTTACTCCAATAAATTTGTCACAAGGATGTCTTTTCCCATATATCAGCCACTAGTTGAGACTTTGACACCTGCTTGTCTTTTTCTCTTATATATATTAGTCATTGATTTACAAATGTCCACCTTTCTGCATATACAATTTTGATGACATCCACTTCATCTAAAAACATAATAATTCTTACATATCATTAACTAAACTAGACAACTAGATGATCCCTAGTCCCAATATAAAACTCAGTTAAAAAATAATACATCCTTAATAACATACAATGGCATGGAATAATTAATCTTTTTTTTCCATGTGTAATATGCTCTTTTAATATACTTAAAATATTTATTCCATTACTAGTTCTTTAACTATATGAATAAAGACAATTGAAAAAGATGTAAAACTTTGAAGCATTATGGTTAGTGCATGTGAATGTCAACAAATTTATGACTTAGAGTTTGAATATGGGTTAGAAAAACTCTTGAACTTCATTAAGATTTTAAACTGGAGTAAGATATTTTTCAAGTAGCTAACCCACAATGAATGCAAATAGCTCTTTAGTATAGATAATTATCTGGTTTATTTCATAATATGGCATTAAACAATTGTAAACGTCCTTTCTAACCCTTCATACCTGCTAAAAATTCATTTTTTCTCCATGCTTTTCCATGTCAAAGCATTGGCCAGGAAATAGAACCCAAAAACTCAAGTTCACAATGAGCTTGTAGGGCAGCTGTGCTGACCATTCGACCACCAATGCTTGATTTTTTCCTACATTTTGCCTATTGAAGAAGACTTTGTTCTAACTATTTATAGCCTAATTATTCTTAATGATATTCCCAATACTTGCCATATAATTTGCTCTTTTTCACATTAGTCCAGCAAACTTTTCTGTCCATTCCTCTCCATGTTGGTTAAAAATCTCTTATTCACTTTTAGTATTCATGTACTTAATTATTGATGTTTTTTAGCAACATAATCATCTTACTTTCACTTCACTCTATCAAGTTTTTTCAATGATACTAGTTGTACTTAGTTTTTTCTTTATATTTCCCTTTTGATTCCTTATCGTTATATTCCAATATACAGTTTGAAAGGCATTTATTGTTTTAAGTTTTTCTATTAATATGTAAGCACATGCAGAACATATTTAATTAAGCCATTTCAACCACAACATATTTACTTTGATATTACTTAACTACTTCATCCAAGTTTAATTCCATGATTAATGGATTTTATCAATTATAAATTTCCACATATTTAAAAAATTTATCTAAGGTAGGTTTCATTATAACTATTATTTTTTATTTTCTCTCTTTCTTTAAAAATTTGAACATAATTTTAATCTTTTTAGTAATCATTTTTCCCTTTATACTTTTGCTTTCATCTGACAGCAATATGACATTCCATGTAATTTCTATGCACTTTGTGATTATATTGTTCTCAATGTAACCTAATTTAAACAAAATTTAATGTTAGCATATTATTTCATCATGGATTAAGGTATTAAAAACACCATTTCCTATATAAATTCTTTATCTAATCATATTAGTACATTAATATTTTTATGGTTAATAGCTAAAAATATGTTATTATAAATACATGCTGATTCAAATATGATACATCAGGTAGCATGGAGATAGAAACAGTTACCTTTTAACTGGATATATGGTATGTGCATGTGATTTTTTCTATATCCTAATGTTGATAACTTTCATATATGACAAATTGTAAAAGCAAAATACCAATTTATATTTTAAGCCACTAAACATCACATATCTATATATTTCTTATACTTGCTTATCTCTGTTGTTAAAACAGGCAAACTCATCATAGCCTTCGGCCAATGAGGAGCCTTGATTCAGAGCACTGGCATCAGATCTTAGAATCTAGCTGCAAACCTCCAGCAGCCATCTTTTTTATCTCCACTTTACTACAAAACTATGAGTCTTAAATTGAAAACACCTTAATATTTTCAATTCAAGCCCATCAGCTTATATAGTCATATAGGTTTGAACCCAGTTCCTAGTACCTATTCATTTTGGCATCTTTGGTTCTTTAATAACCATAGCCATCACTATCCTATTAGGCAGTATTGATTTTAAGTCAATAATAATCACATGATCACCATTTTCTATACTTGCTTATAAGTGCTGTTAAAACAGGAAAAACTCATCATATGTATTGCCACACCAATTTATTATTGAGTTATCATTGTTTTTTGTTATGTTATTTAAAACTTTAGTACAGTTTGCACATTACCATTGTGAAAAACTTTAAAAAAAATATGTATGTATGTGAAAAAGCAGACATGTATCTGTGCACACATTATAATTTTCTTCCAATGATCATTTGTAAATACATTTATTTTTATATAGCACTGTTTACAATTGTACTACATTCAAATATCAGCCTTTCAAGCTAATAGTGCTCAAGCTTGCAAGTGTTAATAATAAAGGAATACTTTTTACTTTCCAATACAAGATATAGTATTTATGCAGGAATAAAATGAATCCACTTATTCCTACAACTCAAATGCTTATATATGAGCAACATGAAGTACTGGCAAGAAAGCGTGAGGATATACCACTCACTTTAAATTACTATTTACAATGTCTGAATG
>JAQFVV010013025.1:219007-312267 GCA_028023455.1 Epiperipatus broadwayi | reverse complement strand
TATATATATAGGGAGAGAGAGACTTCAGACCACTCAAAGAAGTATGGAGAGATGCATGTTAGGAGTAACAAGAAGAGATTGAAAATGCAATATATGGATAAGAAAACAACTGATCTCATCGGAAAAATTAAAAGACTGAAGTGAGTTGGGCTGGACACATTTCTAGAAGAGATGATAGTAGATGGACAATTGAAATCTTAAACTGGATTCCAAGAGATTGTAAAAGACCAGAAAGAGAACACATGCGAGATGGATGGATCAAACAAGAACGTGTGCCGAGGTGATGTAGAGAAGAGAAGCTAAAGATTAGAGAAGATGGATTGAACTTGGAGAGACCTTCATCCTGCAGTGGATTGATAATTATTGATGATGAATGATGATCACTTCTTCATCTTTTGATTTAAATCGTAGTGTAGTCCTCAAAGAATATATATGTTTATGTATTTGAGAAAAAAGATTATTTTTTAAATGTATTCAACTAGTTGCTCTGTATTGATTTTAAAATTTGAACACTGCATGTTCAAAGTTAGATATATAAACGTGAATCAAAAACAAAATACATAAACCAGAGAATAAATGGATAATTATTTATATGATAAAAAAATTAAAATCAAAGTGGAACTGATTTCATCGCTTTTCTAGAAAAGGTATCAGTAAATAAATAACAAAATAATTAATATAGCCCCCAAAATGTTTTAGACTATATGTGAGATGAAATAATGAGAAATTAGCTTTTTTGATATTGTAGAGCTATGAATAAGAAAAACTGTAGTAAATCTGAAAAATCTTAAACTTGAAAAGTCTTTCATTCTTCAGCCAATCAAAATACTTTAAAATTGATAATTTTATAACCAAAATAAAAAAATGTAAAAGAATATTAAATTCAGTATGAGATTTTATAAAATTGCAAATAACTTATATTTTCTTTATTGCAAATCCTTTGTTTTAAAAAATGAAATGTATGTGTATGTAAGACTTTTATGGAATAATGGCTACCATATTTTCCTGATACGTCAATAACTTGAACTTTGAATATGGAACAGATAAAACTTGATATCTTTTACAAGATGCAGGCAGATTTAGAATTTTTTTAAGATGAACAATTCAATTTAGCTAGTCAACAATTATTGGACAGTAAATAAGTATCTAGATAATATTACTACAAAGTAAAACAAAAATAAAAAACATTAAAATTTTCATTATGTGATAATTGAAAAGCTAGTAAGTAATGCTTTCTTCTTCATAACTATTCTGTAGTGTGGGCATGAAAAGTGTGTTGGAGAAATTATTGATATGTAATGAGCTAATTAAAGACGCTTTTACTATTGCCTAATTTATATAGTTACGTAAAAATATAATGATATTTTTAATATCTGATTATACATAGTAATCAATATAATCTCATATACATTAAATATCCAATTATTGATATCTATTATTATCAACATTATGGTTATTATAACACCACAAGAAAAAAACAAAGAAGACCATAATGAAAAAATTATTTTTTTTGGCTACGCAAACCAAACACTAAAACCACAAATACTTACATGTACCATATATTAATTCACTAATTTGTTATTTTGGTATCATTTAATTTTGTTGCAGTGATATTTATTTATGAAGAATACTATCTTCAGCTATATCTTCATTATGAAAGAAATCAATATTCCATTCCTTTTGAATGTTTTTGAGATAGTCTTTAACCCTAAAAGAACTTGCCGTTTTAAAAAAACAAAGATGTTAAGTGTATGATGAAATATTTTTTTAGAAAGTCTGTTAACATCAGTTCAATTCCATGAATAATGTGATTATTATATATCATCCAACAAAATGGAAAACAGAAATTCATCTTGCAATCTTGATATGGTTTTAAAATAGTAAAAGAATTCTTAAATATTTTTTTTCAGTATTTTTATGTTGAATCATTAGAATCTATGATTTACTTTCAGTTAATAAATTGGAAAGATTTCAGCACTATACACAATTAATTTAGTTATAATAATTGTATCACTGTGATAAAATTCTCTATTTAACACAACATAGCACACTGGAATTTATATTGCATCTAGTAACTTCTAAATCTCATTTTCTATTGATTCATATTCATAAGTCATAGCCGTCAAAGCTAAAAGTGCCCAAAATCACTATTTGATAAAGCATATGAGTTTTTTGATTGTGAAGCCAAACTTTTTGTAAGTTTGCACACTGAAATTGCACTGAGCTGTATTTAAAAATAATTAACTATCTGTATAAAAAAATATTTAAATCTTTTTGATTGGCTGTGGAAATTAAAAACGTATTGTTAAATACAATTACAAATATAAATGAAAGGGGAAAATGTGTTATAGGATGTGTCTTCTTTTGATCACAATTAGCACAGAAACCAGTCTCATATGCCACAAAATGTTTCAAACAACTGTATTATAAAACTGGAAAAGTAAGATGAAGTTAATAGATCCTTTTTTATTACCAATTTTAATTTCATATGCAATAGATTTTCTTCCAACAATATTATTTTTTTCTATAGTATATACTATATGATAAAAATAAATATAACTAGACAATCGGTTAATTTCAAACAGTCTGAACATTTTTATTTATTTATTAATGAAGTTAATAAAAACAAAATATAAATTGGATTTTTGTTTATTACAAATTTCTTATATTTTCTTGGCAACAAAACTCATGCCTATAATGTTTTTTGATTCTCTAAAATCTACATTAAAATCTCTGTAAACGTTCATCAAGAAACTTGCACAATAAAATTTTTGAAAATATTTTTGCTGTAATGTGTAAATATTAAAGAATTTATACATTTATTGTTTAATTTATAAAAATAAATTTAAGCAATAAAAGCTATCTTAAAGTCAAACAGCGTACCTTCATGGGTCAACATATTTCTAAAGCTGGTAATTTTAAGGATATCATATCAACGAATTTTAAAAGTTTTCCATTTATCTAACTCTTCAATTTATTTACGTATCTATTTAAGTGTCTTTTTGTCTGTTTCCATTTTTATTTTTAAGCTTAAAAAAGCTGACTTTCTTAAGCAGAATATTCTTATCTAAGTCTAAAAGAATAAGTAGAATAGAGCTGAATAATCTCAATCAGAAAGTTACGTTTCTTCTTTGTCGCTTTTATTCATCAATAACTTTTATGCCTTCTTATCAATTGTTAAACATTTGTTTTAAATATTTATACTGCTTATGAAACTCCACATGAATTTCTACTGAGAAAAGAATCCTACCTAGTTCCTTTATTGTCAGAAAACCTATCTATTTTTAGTGAATCCAAGAACTGATTTATTTACATCAACAACCTACATCTTAAGAAATTACTATGGTTCAGTCTCGTGGTTCAATAGCATAATAAGCTTGAAAATAAATAATGTTAAAATTTAATAATTATTACAATTTAGAAGAAATAGTACTTGTTTCTGAAAATTAAACTTCTTTTATCAAATATTAGAACAAAATAATTCTTAATGCCCAATCTATGATCTCACCAACATCCTGTACCTATCACTTAATATTATTTTATATGTATATTTCAACTCCTAATAATAATGCAATCCATAAAATATCATAATCAATTATGCATTGTGCAACAGCTTTAATGGTAGCAGAACATGAGTTCACAAAACTATCATTATTTCCAATAATTTTTGAATCAAAGATTAATAAAAACTTTTTTTCATAACTTTTTGAATCTAATGTTGCAGTAGATGTTTTGATAAATTCACCAGGTATTACTGCACAAAACAATTTTTACTACCATTATTCTTTCATTAATCTAATTAGAAAACTCAAAAGTAGAATTATCAAATTAGATCTCATATCTCATCCAATATCAGCAGTGGTCTTTTATTCAGATGATTTGTTCCTCCAAAATAATTTATAGCCACCTACTTTTTAATTAACCACAATTCTTTTGAAAAAAGTTTTATAACTGCAGCTATATCATTCTTAATCAGCTCTTTAGCTACAAAAACTATTCTCCCATCAGATATTAAAGTGTTTATATCAAGCAAAGTTTTTACATTTTATGTACCTATTTTTAGAATACAAATTAAAAATACCTACCTTTATTACTGTGACTATTACTAATTTTAAAAATATTTCTAATAAGCATCTTGTCAGATTATATGATGCAGGTCATTTTAGCCCTTTTCTACATCCTTCAGTTTGGCCATAAGCTGAACAAAGTAAATAGATTTACCAAAAATCAGAAACTTACTATTCCAGATTCAATTTTAAAGTGATTTTTAATTGATAGTATTACATTGTAGGAGATTATGACTAAAAAATTATAATCTGCTAAATCTATTTTTGTTAAATATTGCTTTCTCTATACCAATAACTTTTGTAAAAGGAAGATAGGAATAGGAATTGCAGATGCCTTAATTATGAAAGAATTTGTGGTGGCACAAATTGTAATCCCATTATCACATTTAATGCAGGATGATGATCGATGTTCCAAAATATTGTTTTAGATTATGTTAGTAACTGAATATAAATATTAAAAAAAGATAAGAAAAAGCATAGAGAAAAAATTTAAATAACTATATGGAAAACAAAATCTAGCCTTGAACTAATCAATAGTGTTTACGAGTTCAGAAAGTTTTTTTTTTTTTAATTGGCACTGTTTATTGTTTGTTTCCATCTAATCCTCATATCTGAAGGTAATTCCATTGTTTACTACCGGTGCATCACGTCGGATGCTTACCATTGAATTTGTTTTATATAAATATTCTATTTATTTAAAGATTTACTCATTTATTGCACTTCTTTATTGCATTGTATTATGTTTTTGTTTTTTACATTTATTTTTGTGACGTATCATTTATTTTTTAGTCTTTGTTTTATATTTAATTACTTTTCTCGATATTTATAAATATTGTTATTTTGTATCAATTTTTTAATTTTTTTCTGCTACAATCTGACCTTTCAAATAATTTGTTTTTATTATTATCTTTTTTTTAATGTGTTTAATTTGTTTTTAAATTTTTTATGCTTTCCACTGAGTTGTAATTTATAAAATAATAGGTTTTTTTGTTGTTGTTCTAAAAATATTTAATATATATTTTTTAATCTGCATTCATATATATATATTTCATTATTTATAAGGCTGCTGCTATAAAGTGAGGTTCAATACTTTTCTACACTAATTAAATGTTGGTTAGAATACTTTTTCTCTAACGGTAACAAGAAGTAAATAGCACGTTATGTTGGTTAGTGCGCAGTCGGTAACGATGCTAAGGTATGTTTAACACTATATAAATCAAATTTTCTAAGCATACATATATATATAGTTATTAATTTTAATATATATGACTTACCAGTTAAAAATAAAACAATTAAAGACGTGATAATAATAAGCACAATTACATTTAAAGCTAATAAAATCCATTTTAATCGATGCGATTTAAATATTTTAAATTGTGTTTTAGGTCCATGAGTAAGATTATCCGCTAAAATGTGGTTTCTTTTATCTATAGCATCTGTTCTTCGAACATCCACGATGTCCTTTAAGGATTCTCTTGAATTCTGAAAAAAAAAATACATCATAAACAGAAAAATTATTAACAAGGAATTATAAATTAAATATACTAATAGATATTAAGTTACTTAATCCTTATTATTTTTTGTTATGGTTTTTATTTGTGGATAGCTCAAGCAATGAGCGACTTTTATCTTTTAAGAAACAAATTTTCTATTTAAACATAATAGAAAAGTTGTTTCTAATGATGGAGGCTGCACAGTTGATACGTATCAATTAAAGTATAGTAATTTTCTATCTATCTATCTCTCTCTCTCTCTCACTCTCTCTCTTTCTCTCTCTCTCTATATATATATATATACTGGACAATTATCAAGAAATGTGTAAGAAGTTGTGATATGGGCTAACTGATGAGTGCTGGTTAAGTACGAAATGTGCATCTTGGGGATCGTAGATTCTTTTCACATGTTTTTGATCATATGTTTGTGATTACATCCTTCCACTAAGTGCTAAAAGTGGATAGAAAACATTACCTACCTTAAGTGAGCATCTTATAATGAAAATTACTATATAGAAATATTATTCATAAAAAATGATATGTTGGAAATTTTGGAAACTTGAGACACAGGAAGAAGAATGTGTTTTTGAAAGCCTTATTTGAAGAAGGGTGGTTTTTTAAAAAAAAATTATTGGAATTTATACATACTTAGGAAAATAAAACTTTTTCATTAGAAAAAAAGTATATATATTTTTTGTTTTCAAATTAGAGATTTTGGTTGGGTCTTAACTAAATCTTTATACTAGGCAAAACTCTCCATACAGTAGTATATGATGTTTAGTGGCTTAAATCATTATACTCATTCTCTGATTATATTTTTATACTGATATCATATTTTGTGAATTTCAAAAGCTATGGAGTCTTCTTAAAAATCTAAATACTCTTAACATTATTCATTAATGTACAATTAGAAAGATAAATTTTAATTTAGGTGCTTACCTCCTAATCAAAATTGAGAGCATTTATAATAGAAGGTCACTAATGTTTAGTTATAACTGAATGTAATTGCAGTTTAATAAGCACAATTAAAGTTAAATATTAGTTTGGCATTCAAAGATATAGTCAGAGGATCATTTACTCAGCAGATTAATACGATTATTTTGGATCTTTACCATCCAGATAAAAATATGTAAATGCCTCTTTGCCAGTAATAGTATGTGATAATCATTTTAATTATGGGCAGCCTACCTACATATTCTCATCTTGACTGGGCAATTCTCTGTTATCTTATATTTTTCACACATCAACCAGTTTGAAAGCTTAAGTCACTGCTTTAGCAAGTGAAATCTTTAATCACTACTGCATATTCCATACAAAAAGATTTTGATCAGATGAGCATTTTAAAATTGTCATGGGTGATTTTAATGCTAAAATTGTCAAACAATTGAAAGAGGAAAGTGATCTAGGTAAATTTGGTTATACTGATAAAATGAGAAAGGACATAGACTTGTGGAGTTTGCAAAAAGAAAAAAACTTTATATTATAAAGTCTTTTTTTTTTTTTTTAGAATGCTAAACGAAATTGGATATGGAAGCATCCAAATGAAGGTACATTAAGATTCTACAAGAATTAATCATTGATTAATGAAATGTAAAATACGAGATGTAAAATATGGGGGATTTGTGCCAATGAAAAACTAGAGAGATAAAAATTTGATGGTATGTAATCATATTTATAGTTCACAAATAGTCTTATTTTGATCATATTAAATTCACCTTCCACTTTTTTTCTTACTTTCTCTATCTTTTTGTTTTGTCTCCGGAATATGAATAGTATTAAAATGAGTACTGATGATATATATATATAAATTAATATTTTTTTAACAGATATTATTGTTGAAATATTTTTAAAAACGTGGGAATATCTATCTATTTTATTTTAGAAGAATCACAGTTAGATGATATAGACAGTTTATTATTTTCATTGGTCACTGTCTATATCACCTGACTGTGGCTTTTTGTAAAATAAAATAGAACAGATATTTCCATGTGCTTAAATATATATACACGCATATATAATATTTTAGTGGATATCATAAATGTTTGCATTGAAAATAAAGAGTTAAACTTGTATTTAATAAGAATATTGAATCTGAAGTTTTATTAACGCATGAAGAGCATTATTCACGTCGTGTAAACAGTTATCAAATTATTCAAATTTGCTTGTAATAAAATTCTTTTGCTGAAATGTTAGAATCCGTATTTTTTTAAAAAGAATATCAATTCAGTAATAGAAATATGATCTTAAAATAAAAGGTATTAGTGCAAAATAAAAAGTAATAAGTATATTGATATACATGTATGAAAATACATACAATATATTATATCCGAGAAACAATATATTTACTACATTTCTTATTAATAAGTTTCAATGATAATCAAAGATTAAAAATAGTAAAATGGAAATGGATCTTTGCCTGAGAAAGAAAAAATACTAATATTTTTAATTATAACACCTTATACAAACACTGATTTTTATTAATGCACACGAGAAAGAAAATTGAATGGTTTGTTATTGGAAAGTCATAAAATGTTTGAGCCCCGGAAGTGACATTTCTGGGTTTTAACACATCGCTCTGAGTTTGCTACTCCATCATTTTGCTTATTATTTTAGAATTCTATTGGTTTAAGGGTATTAATTAAATGGAAAATGATAAACCATTATCAACACCATCCAGCATTATTTATTGGCATATTCTAATCACTAGAATTATCAATCTCCTTTCATTGAAATTAATCAATACTGTAATGGTCAGACTAAAGTGTTTTAACTATTTACATTTTTCACTATTTGTGACGTGACGTGATGTACTGTGACTTCTCCCTATATGGAGTCAGGAATCTCTCAGCAACTATGTCCAGAGAAATCTGTTAGCCATTTTACCTTCCCTTTCTATTCCCCACCCTAAGTTTCCCCATATCCTACTCCATGCCATTTCCACAACATAATCTTTGTCAACTCTATGGCCTTCATATTTAAATCCCCCTTATCTGTTCCCAAACCCAGCATAAAAATCAATAACCCACTTTCTGTGTAATCATTTTGTTTATATTTAGCCTTCCATAACTTTATTATTTGTACCCTTTCTGTTTTCAAGCATTTACATTGAATCAACAGATGCCTAATATTTTCTATGTCTTACACAGGCGCCATCTGACTTTAAATATCAGAAAACAAATCAACACGTATATTTAAAACAATATTTTATTTCACAGAATAATGATAACAATCGCGGGGAGAAAATAACTTACTCCCGATGATGAAGGCAGACCACACAATCTTATATTCAAAGAAATAACAAATTGTCCAACAATAGTTTGATTTCAGATATAATTATTAATTGATATCCAATTTATTTCCTTTAAAGGAGGTTCCTTTAATCTATATATACTTATTGTCTTATTGCTAAGTTTAATTTTAATCTTCATTTACGTTATAATATTCATATAATTATAAATAATAAAGTACACTCACCATATAGCAAATCCAATTTCAATAGACTTAAAATACAATTCAACATGCATATATAAATTCATAAATATAAAGCATTTCTTTGACAAACATGTTTGCTAGTCTAACAGATATATATATATTCTACATTGGATATGTCAATGCTATCTTTATATAACAATAGATACAAGAGATTATCTTTGCTGCATTCTAATTCAATAAAGCATTTGTATATAACAATAACTATAAGGAATGGCCTTTTTGGTCCTACTCTAATTTAATAAAATATTTTTATATAACAATAACAATGAAGGTGACCTTTTAGGTCCTAATTCTAATTCAATATAACTACAACCTATATATAGGGATGGTTCATTACAAGACCAATCTCATATTTATTAAAACTAGATAGAATTGTATTCTCCCTTATGGATGCTAATATATGTAAACTATTTAACAGTGAACAAATAACTGCATATATATAATATAAATTCACCTATAAGAATTTAATTTTTAGTAACCAAATATGGGGTTAACTACGAATGGGTGAACATGGTGGATATAATTACATCATTAATTATGATTATTTAAGATGTGGATAATTTATGCATGAACATTATATTTTACCATTTTATCATCATTTCTTTCTCTTTCCTTTTAAAGCAATTATTTGTATAAAGTAACATATCTATTAAGAGAATGAATTTTTTTCTTTCTTTTTAAAACTGCCATTTTTATACATAATATCTGAGTTACAAATGTTGGTTCTCATCTGATCATTCGTGTCAGCCATGGGTGGCATGATTTCTAACCAAAAACACATTAATATAACGTTCCCGGGCTAGTGATTCTCTATTAATATTGACTTTTTTTTTTGTTTGTTTACAAAGTTTACTTTCTTTTGTTTCTGAATTATTTTTCCCAAATAATATTTTTGATGATGGGATAATAATAGTTGTTTTTTTTTTTTAATTTTTATTGACAAGAGAGTCTTTTTTGGTGTGTGTTCAAATAGTAATTTGTGTTTTTTTTTAAATAGTATTACTGTTTTTGTAAAATTGGATTGCCGAAATTTAAGAGAGAACGGGGTTTTTTTTTTTATGATCTTTAAATAATAATTGACGTTACCTTGATAGGTTTTCATTTGATTGCCAACAACAATTAGTGGGAGGGGTGATTTTGTGTATGATTAAATAATAATTTACGTTACTTTTATAGGTTTACATTTGATTGCCAACAACAATTATTGGGAGGAGTTTTTTTTTTTTCGTGTTGTGTATGTTTAAATAAAAATTAAAACCATTACTTTTATCAGTTTACATTTGATTGACAACCAATTTGACTTCTTTTCATTTATAAATTATGGTTTTGGTTCTACAAATAAATATTTTTGACAATGGGACAATAATAGTTGTTGTTTGTTTAATTTTTATTGACAAGAGGGTGTTTTTTGGTGTAGGTTCAAATAGTAATTTGGGTTACGTTTAAATAATAAGTTATGGTCTTACTTTGATTGGTTTACATTTGATTGCCGACACTAATTATTGGGAGAAGGGGTGTTTTTTGTGTGTAGGATTGTAGACAACAATTATTGGGAGAAGGGGTGTAACTGTTTAAAGAATAGTAATTTACGTTACTTTTAGTAGTGGTGTACATTTGATTGCTGACAATAATTAGTGAGAGGGGTGGGTGTTTTTGGGGTGATGATTAAATACTAATTTACCTTCCTTTTATTTTACATTTGATTGCCGACAACAATTATTGGGAGAAAGGGGTTGTTTTTTTGTGTATGTTTAAATCAAAATTGAAGTTACTTTTATCGGTTACATTTGATTGACAACCGATTTGACTTTTTTTTTTTTTCGTTTATAAATTATGGTTTTGGTTTCCTCAAAACCTAATATTCTTTGACAATGGGACAATAATAGTTGTTGTTTCTTTCATTTTTATTGACAAAAGTGGGTCTTTTTTGGTGTATGTTCAAATAGTAATTTGGGTTATGTTTAAAAAATAATTGGTTTATCTTACTTTTACTACTTTACATTTGATTGCCGACAACAATTAGTGGGAGGGGTGTTTTTGTGTACGATTAAAGAATAATTGTACGTTACTTTTATTTTTGACATTTGACTTCCAACAACAATTATTGGGAGAAAGGGTTTTGCATTTTATTTTTTGTTTGTGTGTATGTTTAAATAAAAAATTTAAGTGACTTTTATCGGTTATCATTTGATTGACAACCGATTTGACTTTCTTTTTTTTTCGTTTATAAATTATTTGCGTTTTCCCAAATAATATTCGATTTGACAATGGGACAATAATAGTTGATGTTTCTTTAATTTTGATTGACAAGAGCGGGTCTTTTTCGGTGTATGTTCAAATAGTAATTTGGGTTATGTTTAACTAATAATTTAAGGTCTTACTTTGATTGTTTTACATTTGATTGCTGACAACAATTAGTGGAAGGGTTATGAGACTTACAAATGAAAGTCGAAAGATATTTTTGGATCTCAAATCTGCATATATTTGCCGCACAATCCAATCTTTTTTTTCAGCAGCAGGATGTTTTTTTTCTGCTGTAGAAATATTCCAGTGCCAGCTTCCGTGTCTGGCAATTCCCATCTTTTCAAGTTTTTCTGTTGTTTGAATTAGCCATCTTCTTGGTCTCGAAAAATTTCTCGCTAAAATGTGACTCAAAGCATGATCGTTTAAAAATTTTATGCTACCCCACCCTAATTGAGAATTTAGGAGGCTTATAGCTTTATGAGGAACAATCACAACAATCACGACACTGTTTAAATTGTTAAAAGGTAACAGTACATCAATTCATCTTAAAAAAAAGACCCCAATGAAAATTTAAATACTTTTGACACGACCAAATTAACACACCCTCATACAATATTGTTACATCAAATACATAACACAGCATTACAATATAGTGCATGATACAAACAACTACAGCATTTTTTTTCCTCTGCTTTTAGCATCAGAAAAAGTCACACCATTAGCCGCTAAGCCAAGTTAACACTCTTTCTAGATTTTATCATAGAAGGAAGACTTAACTCTGAGTTAACAATCTTTCTAGGATTTATTTTAGAAAGAATGCTTAAAGGCTTGGGTGTGGCCACAGAAATGGCATATTTCTAGAAATTTAGCTAGAAATAGCTCCACCCACAGCTGACACGAAGGATCAGATGAGAACCCAAATGTTAAATATAAACTCAAAATAATTAAGATAAAATTCAAACAGTCTTTTAAATACAAAACTTACAAAACAAAAGAGTTATCATTAATTTCTTCTTTCGGATAAATATTAAATAATTCATATGGGATTATAATACGCACTCACAAGTTCCATCTCTGCTATGTGAAATGAGTGCTTTTCTGCATTTTTACAGGAATTATTTCAAATAATCCAAGTATTCCAAGTTAGATATAACTAGTTGATGGTGTTTTTTTCTTTTATTTTTATTTACTAAACATAGTGAAAGTTTGATAGATCTGAATAAAGAAAGAATCCAGTCTGATTTAAATAAGAAAAACATTTTTATATAGCTTCTGGTTCTTTTTCGGCAATATAACACTGAATGTCGAATACAGCACTCTAATTTTCAGAATTTACCAACAATATTAATAAAGCAAAGGAAGGAATCCATCAAAGTTCTGGGAGTCAACTTTTTATACCAGTAGTCTGATTCCATCGCACAAGTACATATTCACACTTTTCTTTTCTTTATCTCTTCAGGAATTTACCCCTCCCACCTGCAAAGCTTATTTCTATTATAATTAATTTACAATATTAATCATAACTTAACTACATAGTTTTATGTTATCTTTAATAAAGCATTCATTTCCAGCAGTGAACTAATATACTTTTATCAGCCCAAATAAACAAATACTTTACAAATTTAAACAATGTTTAATTATATCTCTAGTTTTATTCCTTTTTTATTTACTAAGTTCATATTTATGATCGACTTTCTGATCAGCCATATTTAATTAGGGAGAGAAGAAATATTACACCTCCCTTTTTCTCTAATTACAATTAATTACATTTTTTTTAAAAAATCTACATGTAGATTTTTTTTTTTTATTTAGATTTTTTTTGATTATCAGGATAGTTACAATAAAAATAATAAATCTTGTTTACTAAATAAATGTATAGGGTATATGAGCACAGACTTTCACATGACCCACCACTCTCCACACTATCTCATAACACTGATACACTTGAACACATATATGTTGAAAAGATAAATAATCAACAATATACATATTTCATGCTAAATCAGCAATCATCAGTTGGTCCAGATTACCATCTCTACACATATACGCTATAAGTGCTCAGATATATATTAAGATAGCCAAACCTCATACTTTAATCGACAGGTTTCAATCTACTCCACACTCCAACTCTTCAACCGTCCATCCAATTGAAAATCTGATGATGGAATGCTCAAACGCCACTCTGAGGCCAAGATTCTTGTCACACCCATGTTGACCTAAAGTCAATCTGACTCCACATGTACAGGACATAATTCATTTAATACATATACAAGGGATGGGCAGACATGTCTACTTATGTAATAACTGAAACACACAGGCTTATTATATACCTGTGTCTATATATGTAATATATAGGGGATATGAGCACAGACTTTCACATGACCCACCACTCTCCACACTATCTCAAGTGTATCAGTGTTATGACATAGTGTGGAAAGTGGTGGGTCATGTGAAAGCCTGTGCTCATATACTCTATATATATTACATATATAGACACAAGTATATAATAAGCCTGTGTGTTTCATTTATTAAATAAAATAAAAAATCTACAATTTTTTTTATATTGTAACTCGTGGATATGAGTACAATCGAAGGTAAACAGAAAGACACCAAAAAGTGTGAAAGCAATAATCAAATAATAATAAAAAATAATAATATAACGACTGAGCTCAAACTGCTTTAATAAATAAATACTTATTAATTAATAATTTTCTAGCTCAGAATAATAATAGAAATAATAATAAATTGACTCATGAGACTGTTCCCATGCCAAGGTGTGCAGACTGCCTTAAAGTCAAATAAGTATCAAAGACACATATCTAACTGCACAGAAATACCATTGAATTCCAACCCTTTAAAAATTACAATCATATCTGTATGACTAACTACAATAATCCTATTTAAATAAAGCTAAAATAAAATTTCAACTAAATATTTAAGAATGATAATATTAAAATTTATTATAAGAACAAATTTATATTCTAATTTTCATTTGAATTAAATCTTAATCTAAATCTTTATTGTATTTTAATCTTTATCTCAGGGATAGCATATTATACAAAGAACAAAGCATAGGATATTGGATAACAAAGGGAAATTTTATGGAAATCCAATAATCTAGACAAAATTTAGAAAAATGTAAAATAATATTAAACAAACTATAAAAACTTTGCTTTGCAATATGATAACTAAACTGTCAAAATAGTTACTATTAATCTTATAGGGTTTTGAATTAATTTAAGCAAATCTCTATTAAGAAATCTAATAAAATATAATTTGTATTATTAAAATTCTCAGAAATCATCTCTCATGACAATAACATTAACTTTTAATACTATAAATATATTATAACTAAT
This sequence comes from Epiperipatus broadwayi, assembly GCA_028023455.1. Classification (NCBI taxonomy): domain Eukaryota; kingdom Metazoa; phylum Onychophora; class Udeonychophora; order Euonychophora; family Peripatidae; genus Epiperipatus; species Epiperipatus broadwayi. The sequence continues at coordinate 297,615 of JAQFVV010013025.1, read as the reverse complement.
CTTATAATGCAAATATTTAATTAAAGTTTATTATTTTCTTGAATAAAGTAATTGGCATATGGATATTTAAATATAGCTCTGCTTACACCTGTAAAATAATAATAAGTTTTGTATTTGAATACAAAATAAGTCTAATAATAATAGTAATAATTGCTTTTAGTTTGAAACAAACAACAAAAATTCCTAAGTTTACTATGAAATAGACATATGTGACCAATGAAGATGATAACTCTTGTACATGATTAAATAAATTTCGATTTATTCAATAGTTTTTTCTGAATCTATGATAATTTATGAATAAATTTTTTGTAGAGGTTCCTACTGTCGCATTTTAGGTGCATGGTCTTAAGGTTATAACCCTAATATATATTACATATACCTCTTGATAAAAATAATCATTTTCTTAAGTATAATATACATATATGAAATAGAATGATTTATTATAAGTGTGCAATAAAGTTAATACTGAATTCAATCAGTGTCTGTAATGAATGATAAATAGAAATATGAAAACATAAATAATGTCAAGCTACGCAATTTTAAATTTTACAAAAATCAATTTATTTACAAACCAATATTTAAAATTTACAAATCAATATTTAAGTTTTATTTTAGAACACACAAAATATAAGAAATTTTCAATTAAAGTGACTATTTACAAATTTCAATAAAATTATTTTATGTGTACAAATTTTCCAAATACAATGAACAAGGTGTCAGTTTGGTAATACATCCATCTATCCAAAATGAATTTACTCAATCTTTTATAATAAGACTATAATTATTTTTAATAACACTATATTTCGAAATGGATAAATATTTGAATTACAGCTGGCATAATTTAAATTATATCTTCCCCTTTTACTTTAAATAAAGCAAAACAAACAATATAAAACATTGTTATACCTTTGAGGATTTTATGAATTATTATTCACCTTAGTGAAAAGCACGTTTTACTTTTCCATAATGGTTTTATGGTTATTTTATTGAGTTAACCAGAAAATGATTAAACATATATGCTATTTTAATTGACTACTAATTACTTGGAAATAATTAAACTTCTTAAAAGTATTTATGCACGTAAAATAAAACAAGCATTTTAAACTAAAGAATAGTCCAAGTCATATCTCATATTAACAGACAGGTTTTTAATTGGCATATAGGAATTACTCCTATCATAATCCTTTTTCTTAGAAAATTCTATTTTTTTTAAAATAGCAATTATTAAACATCTTTCAAAAATAATTGCAATTGAATTATCTGTTACCATTGCTTTCATGACTATTTAGAAAAATCATGATTATGCACTTGAAAATATTTAAATATTTATTATTTAATTTTGCTTATATGTGATGCTAACTAACATTCATAATATTAACAACCTTACACTCATAGAGGTCATAAATCCGAGGTTTTGTATCTATGTAAACATATATAAGCTTATGTGGATGGAATAACTTTTCTAAAGATTTTCAAATATATATCATTGCTATATTATATTCGATGTGTGTAACCAGGTTTTTTATAGAAGCATTTTTTTTAATAATCTGGATATAAGAATTTTATGGGAATTATATCAAATGACCCATCAATATTCATTACTAGATGACCTATGTTCTCCCTATGATTTACACTATGTGCTATGGGAATAAAACATAAAGATGGAATACCCATGTGAACCCAAACAGTTACATTTGACAAGAAATCATTAGGTTTAAACACTATAAGCACATCCAAGCAGTAAACTGAAGATATGACATTTACTACATTTTATAAAGCAGCTGAAATATTTCTCAGAACTAAAACATAAAATTCCACCACAAAAATTAATAAATGCCCAATAGTAGGACTATACACTCTAACATTACTAGAATGCACTAGCATAACTTAAATGATAATAGCATACACAGAAAGCAAAGAAAAATTAACACATGTAAATATGTTTCATAAAATACTTCATTATCTAAAATATAAAAAGAAAATCATGACCACCCTAATAATTAATCCCCAAATAAACATCTTTTATTCAGAAGCATATATTCATTATAACTTTAAAATAACAATTTGCAAGATATAAAGAATATTTTTTCAGAACAAAACATCCTAGGTTATTTTATTTTTTAAATTTGAAATAGAATAATATTAAACAAACTAAATAAGCATATATTAAAACAAACAATAAAAATTATCAATAAATGTTATAATTCAACAATAATTGTCCAGCAATGTTGCATTTGAATATAAAAATAAACCATCATTTACCACACTTTCAAGATATCTTAAAACATAGATAACTCTTATTATATACTAAATTGTAGTATACCCAGATATATAATACCTATTAAAATTCAAAATGATAAATGTAAAACATTAAACATAAATTTCTTTAAATATAACAATCCCAAAAAATAAAATTAATAAAAGTTAATTTTTTTTATCAAAACAAATCCTGAAGTGTACGTTTGAACAGTCAATTCATTTATTAAAATCTTTTTTTTTCTCTGTCTGCTCATAACAAAAAAAGGAAACTTGAAAATTAGAAATAACAAAAATCATTTTCTTTTAGATAAAGTTAATTAATTGTATTCTTGTAATATTGCAGTTCTTTTGATTTAAAAAAAAACACTTTCAATCACAGTATAAAAAATAACTTTCCTTTTAGAAGTGGTTTCAATTGGGATAAATATATATTACAATCTTTAGCTTTACTGCAGACAGCTAGATTGAATTCTAAAATATTTTATTTCTCTGAGTATAATCTTAACATCAATTTCCATATTTTTTCCTCTTTTAACCTTTCCAAAATGCAGCCTAACGCCCCTTACTTTTCAGCATTTTCTGACATTTTCTTTGTCTCACAAATCAACATAAAATATATGATAAAAGGTTTATTACTTATCAGAAAATAACCCATTTGACTTTATTTAATAGATATTTGTCTTTATTACTGAAATAAATTTTAAATATTTACATTTTGTTTCTGTAAATATTAAAAAAATTAAACTGTAATCAAAACAAAGAAATTGTACTTCATGTTTCTAGAAAGATTATTTTCATTTTATAAAATCAATGAAATATTTCTTAATTTTTATTATTTTTAAACATTTGAAATGTATAATTATTTATTTCTCTTATATCTAATGAATTATTTTTTAAATGTTTAAATTTTTTGAATATTTATTACAAAATTACATATTTTCTTTACTCATAAACAAAGTAGATTACTTATGTCATAGCTTATCTTCTAATTTGCTTCAGGCCATATTTACATTAGCTGCTAATATAACATTATATTTTTGAAAATAAAGTATTTCAAGTCAAAATAAGTTATTAAATAATTTATAATTCTTGATATCAAATAAATACAGTGTAAATTAATTTTAAAAATATCTAAAACTGTAATAAATTCACAAATAAACATGTGTTTGTGTCATTGACAACTTCAATGTCATAAAATGCAGAACATTTTACAGCCTTGTCAACAGACAATGGCTGGACATGTCAGAGAGGGGCTTATGTCTGTTGTAAGAGTGGAAATTTTGAATTTTGCACTTTTTTCACACAATTTTTTTTATAATAAAATATACTGTTTTACACAAATTTTAATATATAATACTTATTAAAAAATTCACCAGGGGACGAATTGGCCAAAAGATTAAATGATTTGTCCAAATCGATCATTCGGTTAAAAATAACAGAATGATACACTATTATAAGTATTGGTTTAAATATAACTTATATTTTAGCAGTTCTGTTATATCATATCATAACATATTAGATGAATAAGTTAATGCAAGTTTTAAACATCATTTTATATTGTAAGTCATTAAAACATTTATAATATTAGTAGGAAAAAATAAGATAACATCTCCACAATTCAAATGCTAAAGCAGAAGATTAAATAGTTCAATTCAGGAGTTAATAATATGTTATTTGAGAATCATATAAAAGTTTGTAAGCAAATAGAAAAATATTTCTATAATACAATAAACAAATTCTTATGTAATACATCCTTGTGTTTTCCATAGTTTCTACACAGATCAACTTTTTTCATAGATTAAAGTGAAAATTCCAGTAATATTGCAACTTTGCACAAGCCATTCGTGTATTTTTTTCTCCAGTTGTTATAACAAGTAAATATCAATATTGCTTACTGAAGAATTGACTAGTTATTTATTTTTTTATTTCATTTACTGCTGCTTGAAATAAATATAACATTTTAAACACATTTATAAATAAAAAATTTAACTTTTTTTAAATTATCAATTTTTTAATAATTTTCATGCACATCACACATCTGTTCTCCCTCTCTTATATAGCCAACCCCAATTGATTAGCTGACTACTGAAATCAATCATCCAATAAAATTGATTTCAAATCATCAACTTTAAGTTTTGTTTTTAGATTTAATTAAAGAATGACAGATAGAAAGAAAAAGAAAATATTCTAAAAATAGCAATTCAACTTATGTAATATTTAAATGTGTAATAAATATTTTTAATATAATTATTTAATAAACTAAATATTATTAAATAAATATTGCATGAAATAAATTATTTCTCATATCCATTTGGTATTTATTAAGTATTAAACATAAGTTAATTCTTTAATACTTTTAATTAAAGTAATTAAAATAATAATTATTGTTAGAAAATTAAATATTGCAAACTAACATACATGCAAGCACAGACAAACACATATATCTGCTTTAATTGAACAATGCTTTGTCTTACTTAATATTATCTAATGATTTATTTAAAATATTTTAAGTTAACTAACTTTATAGATTTAATGGATAATTACTAAAATTTACATTGCATTATTTTAATAAATATTAGTACATTATTTATACTTTAAACAACATAATTAATAAAATGTATACTTATAACAGACTATTAATATACACTTTAAATATTACTTAATGCATTAATAATATCATATAAAGTAGTTTTAAGTGCAATTGCTGTAGTTTTAATTTTAAAAGGTTACAAAGAATATTACTGAATTGAAATTTAAAATTTTTAGTATTTTATCCATCTAACTATTTTAATTAAGGCACAATTAAAATGTGTACAATATATTGTTATATTTTATAAAATATACTTTTCTTTCAGCAATCTTCTTTCATGGTAAAATGCCAAATACATGTTAGACCAAAAATAATAGAATAATACCTCCACAATCAAGGGGAAAAATCAAAATCACAGTAACCTTAGTCAATTTTATTCTCAATCTATCATTCTTAATAAAAACTTTTAAAATAAGTTCTTTTATTTAACATGCTGGACTTATTAGCTATGATAATTTATATCTTTTATATAAAACTGTTATGTTATAGTGGCCATATTTAATGAACTTGCTAGAGAATAATTTATATCTTTTATATAAAACTGTTACATTAGTCTGACCATGTTTAATGGACTTACCAGCTGTGATAATTTATATATCTTATATAAAACTATTATGTTATGCTTGCAATATTTAATGAAATTACTAGCTGAGACCATTCTATATATTTCTATTTGGTCATAATTTACTGAAAGCATGCATACTGGTTCCAAAACAGTGATGACAGGGAGAGTTAGTTGTAAATCATCAGTATATTATAAAGCATGAACAAAGGTGAGAGTGATCTCACTTTGTATAATATAATGCACACAACAACCCAGAAGGAATTGAGGAAAATCTGATTTGTTTCATCATATTGTAGCCTTGCTTATTTGATTTTTGAGAATCTTATAGGCTCATGATTCCTGGCACCATGTAATTACTATCAGTGCTTTATAATATCCTGCTTCTTTGAGACTTGCAGCTCCACCCTGAAAATTAATTTAAAGCTACAATTATGGGTGCAGGCAGTGCAGAGATATTAAACTCCATCACATAGTATGACCATGCTGTTCAATAACACTGACCATATGGCATTCATTGTTATCACTGAAGCATAGCTCATACCTCAGCCACTAACAGCAAAACAAAAAATAATAATTTTCTTTTTAATACATTTGTTTAATTTGTGAATTGGAATGATTATTATTATCATTTATTAACTCTACATATCTCATCTCACATTTTTAAAAGACAAATAATTACATACTGCTCTCTCATATATCCTCGTTTTTTTCTGTTGGACAGATCCTCTAACTTCAGGGTACAGGCTGCCCTTTATCATTTAAATTTTAACTTTTACTCCTTTCCAGGTATTTGCACAACAATGGAAAGATCATTTGGGTTGACCTGAGAAATATTGAAATCTATTCCCTCCAGAATGGATTATTTATATCATGTCCAGCTCTAATTTTAAATTTATTTTTTTCCTTGTGCACTTTACAGTATGAATTCTCTTTGCTTTTATTTTATACTTTTTTACTAAACCATCTGAGGCAAAATTTATTTTGTAAGAAAATTATTTTCATAACTTTTCCATCATTACCATCACTTTCTATAACTATTAGGTTGGCACTTGCACTTGTAAAGTGTTCCTTCCATTATTCTTTATCACAATTTTTGCCATCAACATTCCATTCGTGGATTTTGATGCTGGTTTTTTTACCTAAACATTTATATGTGACATAAACACCATTATCATTTTCATCATTCATTAAAGTCTTGATGTCAATGCTACACTCATTTATTATGCACCTATTTTCTTGTTCTATCTGTCTTCCCATACCTTGCATTTTCTTATCATTCTTTTTCTCATAGTTTTCCATTTCTGACTCAACCCATTTGACTTTTTTCTTTAAATTGTTTAATCTAACATCTAGCCTTTTGGCTATCTCATCGATCCTCTTTAACACTCTTCATTTGGTGGCCTTTTTATTCTTTTTCATTTCTTTCATTTCAACCTTGAATTCCATCATTGTGCTCTTAAATGCCTTCATTAGCTTCTTAAACATTTCAAGTATTACTGGTGCATTACCCTCTTGCTTCTCTTTCACTGTCTTCTGACATCCTGCTCTAATTGTCTTGCCACTTCTTAATCTCATATACACATATACTATTTTTATACCATTTTCTGAAGATAACTCATACATATTTATATATATTAATGTGATTTTGTTTTCTGGCAATAACTCATATATATATATAATATGCCTTTACATTAATTTAAGATTAAAATAAAAACTTAAGTTCGTAAATAAAAACTAAAAGCTAAAAAATTAAAGAGTTGTTAAACGTATATATATTCACACAGCTACAAAACTTTAAAAGTATTTTTTTTAAAATAAAAAAAAAAGTATTTGAACATACTTTTTTATAATAAAAAAAAAAGATAAAAGAGCTAAATATAAAATATTTTAGAAAAAAGTAACATAAGTAAAAATAGAAACAGGTATTAATTAATTCCTGAAATCTCAAAATGGAAATGGTTGTTATTAATTATCGAAAAGCAAACTAGCCCTTGGGGATCTTATATAATTAAAAAGTCAGATGAAAGATATAGATCAAAATTAGATGTCCAATAGAAGCAGCAAACAAATGCTCGGACCTTAATGAAAATGATTGGAACAGGAAACTATGTTCAATGAATCCAGAGGATTACTATAAAAAGAAAAATATTGAAATTAAGGACAGTTCCAGCTTGATTTTGTGAGAAGAGCAATACCCTCTCTCACTTATTTCAAATGAAATGACTGTTGCATTATGAATGGTACTGTTGCAGACCCAAATCATATGGGTTCTGCAATAACATAATACCAGGATCAGCTAAGGCAGCCTCCAGATTGAGAACTATGGTATGAACAACAGACCAGTTTTCCTTTAATAAAGTCTTCATGGGAATTGGCCCAAGGAATCATGAGCTCTTCTACTGTAAAGTATGAACTATACAATTTTAAAAATAATTAAGAACTTTCATCAAGATTTGACAAGCTAAATCTAATTTTTTAAAATGCACTTTAATTTGACTTAAGATTTCAAAATCAATTATTGATGTTTAATTTTAAATATTTTGAGTTGGCAGATTTAATCATTTCCTTTTTTTTTAATATTTATTGACTAAATTATTTAAATACATTAAATTTAAATTGGGTATAGATGACTGCATAGATTCGTTAACATTTAATTATGTTTTTATTTTCATATTTGATTAAAATATATAGATATTTGGTAAATATGATACCTCATGTTAAGTATCTAAAAATGTATTTATTCGAATGTCTTTTAAGTTATTGGTGTCAATGCAGCATCTTATGATGAATGCCATTGGGTTTCTTGTAAATTTCCCTCTGCAATTCCATCAATGACTTTATATTTTGATTGTTTATGTTTATTTTGAAATGTTTTTAACAAACTTTTATAAAATGTCCATCTGTGCAGACTTTCTTAATTGAAATTTAAAAAATTAATAACCAATTCAAAATAAGAAATTTTATTCCTCAAATTTTAAATGTTTATATATGTGCATTTATAAATTTTTTTGTGTGTTATTACTGGCAGTGGCTTTTAATTTTTTAATATTGCAAACATATTTTAAATAAAATTATACATTATAAATCTCTGCTGTTACCTGAGCTAGTGGCATGGGCTGATGGTCTTAATAAATAAAATTTGGATTTTTAACTTGCATATCTGTCTACTCTATAATTTTTCTAGGTTCAAATAGCCTAGTGGCGCCTTGTATGACAGATATGGTAAGACTGCAACTTCCAATTCTCCCAGACCATTATGATTTACATTGGGCACCAATTATAATGGTCTGGGAGAATTGCAAGTTGCAGTCTTACCATATTTGTCATACAGGGTGCCACTATGCTATATGAACCTAAAAAATTTATAGAGTAGGCAGATACACAAGTCAAAAATCCAACTTTTATTTATTAAGATCGTCAGCCCATGCCACTAGCTCAGGGAACAGCAGAGATTTATAATATATATTTTTATTTAAAATATATCTACAATATTAAAAAATTAAAAGCCACTGCCAGTAATAACACACAAAAAACATTTAGTAATGTACATATATAAACATTTAAAATTTGAGGAATAAAATTTATTATTTTAGATTGGTTATTAATTTTTAAATTTAAATTAAAAAAATCTGCACAAATGGACATTTTATAAAAGTTTGTTTTATAATGTTGAGTATAGATAGGCTACATAGATTACTCAATTAAAAACATTTCAAAATAAATATAAATGATCAAAATATAAAGTCATTGATGAAATTGCAGAGGGAAATTTACAAGAAACCCAATGGCATTCATCATAAGATGCTGCATTGACACCAATAACTTAAAAGACATTCAAATAAATACATTTTTAGATACTCAATGTGAGGTATCATATTTACCGAATATCTATATATTTTAATCAAATATGAAAATAAAAACATAATTAAACATTAACGAATCTATGCAGTCATCCATACCCAATTTAAATTTAATGCATTTAAATAATTTAGTCAATAAATATTTTTTAAAAAATGGAAATGATTAAATCAGCAAACTCAAAATATTTAAAATTAGACATCAATAATTGAATTTGAAATTTTAAGTCAGATTAAAGTTCATTTTAAAAAATTACGTTTAGCTTGTCAAATCTTGATGAAAGTTCTTAATTACTGTTTAAAATTTTTTAAAAGTGTATAATTCATACTTTACAGTAGAAGAGCTCATGATTCCTTGGGCCAATTCCCATGAAGACTTTATTAATGGAAAACTGGTCTGTTGTTCATACCGTAGTTTTCAATCTGGAGGCTGACTTAGATGCTTCAGTCCTGGTACTATTTTATTGCAGAACCCAATTGATTTGGGTCTGCAACAGTGCCATTTATAATTCAACAGTCATTTCATTTGAAATAAGTGAAAGAGGGTGACAAGCGCATCTTATCACCTTTCTCACAAAATCAAGCTGTAACTGTCCTTAATTTCAATATTTTTTTATAGTAATCCTCTGGATTCATTGAACATAGTTTCCTGTTCCAATCATTTTCATTAAGGTCTGAGAATTTGTTTGCTGCTTCTATTGGACATCTAATTTTTATCTATATCTTTCATCTGTATTTTAATTATATAAGATCCCCAAAGGCGAGTTTGGTTTTTGATAATTAATAACAATCATTTCCATTTTGAGATTTTAGGAATTAATTAATACCTGTTTCTATTTTTATTTACATTACTTTTTTCTAAAATATTTTATATTTAGCTCTTTTATCTTTTTTTATAAAAAAGTACATTCAAATACTTTTTTTTATTTAAAAAAAAAAAAACTTTTAAAGTTATGCATCTGTGCAAATATATATAATTTTTTAGCTTTTAGTTTTTATTTATGAACTTAAATTTTTATTTTAATCTTAAATTAATGTAAAGGCATATTATATAACATTACAATATATATATATTGATTTTATTTTCTTATAAAATTCAAAACAATTTCTTTTTTTATTTTTAAATTAATTTTCCAGCTCTATTTAAAACTGTTTAGTATTTCAATTAATATAGTGCTCACTGTTGCCCCCACCTACCATCATGTTTGCTCCTTGACTCTTAATTACACTATTTATTTTCCTACTTCAACTCCTTGCTAAAACACAATCAACTGAATAAACACTCTTAAAACTAACAAACAAAAAAAAACATTCATGTTCTTTTTTTAAAAAAAAATTATGACATATCAGGTTGAGTTTTAATTTCATACCCCTACATTGGGCACCATTGTACTGAATTGTAGCTTTTTTTATTATCTAAAAAGTGTTTTTTTTTCTTACAAGATTCTAGTTACTAAAGGTGTCTTAAATTTGTGTTTACACCTGCATAATGCAGGCAATGAATTCCAATTATAAATATCCAGGTTCAGGTTAAGATTAATGGAAATTTATGGAGACTATGTATGTACTTTTTACATCTTCATTTCCATATTTTTTACTAGGTTCCAGAAAGGTAAGTCTTATTTTGCTATGATAAAAAATAAAAATTTTATGACAATTTTTGGGATCAAGTAAATTTAATTTTTTTGCCTTTCTCATTTTTTTGATAGTTACTGGAACAGCATTTTCCATAAAAAAAAAAAAATACATCGGTAAAAAGTTTTACTTTTTCTAATGTATTTTGAAGACAGCTTTATGGGGGTTCTAATCATAAGTATGTATTTTTCTATATTTTTTAATTATGATTTTATTTTTATATAGTTTTTACTTATTATTTTATTTTTATATATTTATATTTGATAAAAAATATACGAAAAAATTATTATTAAAACTAACATAAAAAATAGATCACGATTCTGTACATTTATATCATGAATTATCTGCATTTTTTGCTATGATGAGGACTTGAGTTCAATATTTGAATTAAATGATATGAGACAAAAATAGACATATTTTGCAAATATTATGACCCAATTTGGATTTTTCTATAATGTCTTGTTTGCATTTTAATAATAATATAAATATGCAAATACTAAAAGTAAAGATTTGACAGTATATATATATTGTAACCCTCTAAAGTGGTCCCAACTACGTAACGTAAGTGCACTGAGAATCGTAACCTCGATCACTGATCAATTCCCGCTACACATTGTCAGCTATTAAGAGCTGTATCCAAAAGCATATTATGCTATCTATTTTATGCACCAAGGACCACAACCAACATCTGGAACAACTTATCACAGACCAAACCAATGATCTAACATAAACTTTTATGATTTAATTTGATCGCAGCCAGGGTGTACCACGATGACCTATCATAGTAGTATGATAAAATACAGTAAACAAATTATAAGTGCAATGTTATTATGTTACAAACCTTAATTTGCGATTTTTATTGTATGAGACCCAATGACCGACCATGTACAAGATGGCATAATTTGTTGAACTACATAAGATTATGAAATTTTAAACCATCTATATGATTTTTTATACAAATGCTAGTCCAGGTAAAGCTTTGCAATAAATAAACATAAATACTTGGGTTCTTTTTTTATAATTTATTATATCACTGAGACTCCTTTTTATACTGACAAATGACAATTTAAAATGTTAAGTAAATATATTCAATCATATCATGATTTGGCAAATCTGTTTACAGGTTTACCAATCAATTTGTATTGTATACTAGAATCAAATACGCAAAGCCAAAATGATGGAAAAGGTAAATGGGATTTTATTGTACCCTACACGTCATAAACTACCAAAGACTAAAAGCATCCAAATGTTTTTTCAAAATATCACTAAACTCTTATATCATGTTGACGATAGTATGTACTTCAATGTATGCTCTATCCAAGGTTTATGATTTCTGATTTAAGAATGACACATAGCAACGGCACAGTAAGTTTAATTATAAATCAACGTTTATTTACAAATTTATGAATAATAAATAATTAATTCCAATGTTATAATTAAAAAAAAAACATAAATAAACAAATAAAATAAATAAATTATAATTCCATCGACTTTCTTCACTAACATATCATAGGTACGGTTTTAAAAACCTAATCATACCTTATTTCAATTTGATATAATGAATCTTGAGCAAATTATAATAAATTCAACATCAACTCATGAAATATTTAACATCATTTCCAGATTCAATAAATCCATACCGCAAACTTATAATAATATAATAAATAATATTATATCTGTAGGATTTAGCTATAATGCAATCATTAAATAAAGTGAAAATTTAAACTTACACTCCGGTAAATAATAATCAACCAACAGTTAATTATTATGAAGTAACTTGAATAGAATGTCCTGCTACAATTTGACGATCTAACTTATGAATTATGCTTACAAATGGAAGAAGATGATTTAGCAGATTAACTAAAATACTTTGCCCAACTTATATCTATAAAGTAAAACATATTCCTGTGGATGCGTTCATCTACACATAGGAATTAAATAATACTAAACGCTTTGTGGATTGATACACCATCATAAAGTAATACGTATAATTACACAATTCCGCAGATTAACCACCAGCGCTGGAATGAGTGTAAAATACAAAAATGGCAATTAAATAATCTGCGGATTAACCACCGGCACAGATTAAGGCCTTTCAACATTATAAAACAACCTTACTATTTACTTCACATTAAAGTGCAAAATCATCCTCCTCAGTTACTCTGATCATTCGGAAAACACTAACACTTTAGCAAATGTGGGTTCTTGCATAATAAAATGTTACACTAATCAGGACAACTAATGTACTAACTTATCTTGCTTAAAATAAAACATGTGTAATGCAATATAAGTAATATTAGCATAGGAATATAAATCTGGAAAGACTTACAAAATACCTCACAAAGATTGATACATCTCATGAATTCATTTAGTACCTTTCAAGCCTTTTCGCAAGCGCTATTCTCTTGAATAAATATTTTATTCAACCCCTATTAATTTAAACTTAATAAAATATAACTTATGAACTTCACATGCAAGTTCATATAACGATAAAATTTAAGTAATGAATTATTCATCAAATACATAAAATCTAAGAGGTGTGTGTGTGATATAAATTAAATGTATAGCATTTTAAAGTTCAATATATGAATTTTAGCAGGTGTGTGTGTCACAAATTTGATTGTATAGCATTTTATAATGACAAATATGATCCGTGAAATCCATGTACGATGTGTCGAATAATAAATGTATGAAGTAATAGCTATAATTATGGTTGAATTCCATACATGTAATGTTATCCATTTGTATTAGTTATTATCAGCAATATTAGATTAACGATTTTACGTGACTCCATAAACAAGAAACAATTTCAAAAACATGACTCGCAGAATTTAAATGAAAATGTTTTTCAAAAGTTATTAATTTCTACATTTCTCTATTAAAATGTTCCAAGTTTATTACATCCATGCTAATATTTATTTATCCACGCTTAAATCTAGGAATAATAATTACAGCAATTAATTCAATCATTCCAAACTGACGATAAAATTAGAAAATAGCTTTGATCAATTATTTGAAGACTGTTTATTATCCAAATGACAAACAAATTAACTAGCAAATATATTCCTGGCATTATAAAGTTAAATATCAATCAATACTATATTTTTATTAGAATTAGAAACGGAAATATTAAACTATATTGATAACTTTAACATTTTACTTTAATTTAAAATTCTTCTTTTTTAGAAAGCAAATTTTCATATTTATAAAACTTCTGTAATTAAAATACTTATTTAAATTTTCCAAATTGTAGAACAATAAACATTTTAAAACATACCAAATTCTTGCAATTAATTCTTTTAAACTGGGAAGCTCCGATATTTTAAATGTAATATTGGGAAATTATTACCGGTGATTTGATCCACTTGGCCAGCCGACTTGAACAGACTTTTAAATTTAGCAATTCATCTTATAATTAAATACCACGATATTATTTTTACATTTATAGAAAATTTGTGGTAATCCGTTTACTTGTTAATTATTTTAAAATAAGCTTATCAAATTTACACCATTTGCCTTCTTACCATTTTCTTTTTCTTTCTTTCTCCCTCCAAAAGCAAACTAACAGACGATCTTCTCTTAAATTCGCGCTCTTTTCTTTTTTTACATTGAGACGCTTACATAATTACTGTATTTATTTTTAATAATTTATTTTAATTGAACAAATGGTTTTTTGTTAATTCAATAGAAATAATTTTTAAGATTACTTTAAACAAATGTAAATAAAATATTATATTTGAATACTATTTTACCAAATTTAATGTGTTGTTAAAAATTTTTTAAAAGTTAAACATTTTGATATGAATTAGTATATGGAACGAATCAAATTTAAGTTTATTAAAATAATATAAGAGAGTAATCTGTTCAAAGTGCAAATCAAGCCAATCAAATCACCAAAGAAGACAGAGAAATTTTTTATACTAGTTACATCAATTATTATATTTTATGCTAAAATATATGGTTACAATATATATATATTATATTTTATGCTAAAATATATGGTTACAATATATATATATCATCAACTATTATCAATCCACTGCAGGACGAAGGTCTCTCAAGTTCAATCCATCTTTTCCTATCTTTAGCTTCTCTTCTGCACATCACCCCTGCACACTTTATTTCATCCATTCATCTCACATGTGGTCTCTTTCTGGGTCTTTTACAATCACTTGGAATCTTGTTTAAAACTTCAATTGCCCATCTATTATCATCTTTTCTAACAATATGTCCAGCCTAACTCCACTTGTCTTTTAATTTTTTCAATGAGGTTAGTAACACCTGTTTGTTCTCTTACACATACATTATGTTTTTGAGCCCTTCTTGTTACTCCCAACATGCATCTCTCCATACTTCTTTGAGTGGTCTGAAGTCTCTGTATTGCTTTTCTATTAAGTGTCCAAGTCTCAGATCCATAAGTAAGAACTGGCAAAACACATTTATTAAAAATCTTCCTTTTCAAACATTTAGGCATATTTCCTTTTAGTATCAAGTTATTTCTACCAAAAGCACTCCAACCAAGTTTAATTCTATTATTAATTTTATTCCATTATATTTCCATCTCTATTAATAATCTGACCAAGGTATTTATAACTGTTAACTTCTTCTAACTCATCATAATCAATCTTTATTTTCATATTTTGAGAAAAATCTATTAAACCTTACTTTAGTCTTTTTAACATTTATCTTTAGTCCTACTTTCCTACTTTCATCTGATAACTCCTGCAACATTTCCTGTAGCTCTAAAGCATTATTTGCAAAAACAACTACATCATCTGCAAAATCTAAATGACTTAAATAATCTCCATTTACTTTCATTCCTTTAGCTTCCCATTTTAATCCACAAAATACTTCTTGCAGACTGCTTTAAAAAGTTTTGGAGATATGGAGTCATCCTGTCTTACACCCTTTTCAATGTTGATTTTCCTACTATCATTATGTAATCTAATTGTTGCTGTTGCATTTTTATAAATATTCTTTAAAATATGACAATATCCAGGATCTACACCTAGATGATCTAATGCTTTAATCACTGAAGAAATGTTTATAGAATCAAATGCCTTTTCATAGTCTACAAATCTTAAGCATAATTTCAACTCATATTTATTTGTCCTTTCTATAATTTCTCTCAATACCTGGATATGATCTACTGTACTAAAACCGCTTTTAAATCCAGCTTGTTCCCTTGGTTGGTGGAAATCCAATGTTTTCTGTAGATGAGTTGTAATTATCTTAGTAAAAATTTTGTATAAAACTGATAAAAGACTGATAGTTCTGTAATTTCTAATATCGTCTTTATCACCTTTTTTAAATATTAATATTAATACTGCATTCTTCCAATCATCTGATACACCTTTATCATTTAGACATTTGGTATATAACTTTGCTAAAAAAAAAAATTATTTTTTCACCTGCTTTTTTTAATATACCAATTATAATTCCTTCATTACCTGGAGCCTTCCCTTTCTTCATAAATTTAATTGCATGTCTCATTTCCTCATTCAAAAGTCTGGGAAATTTGGAAGATATAATAGGTATAGGAGGCACTTGTTCTTTATTATTATGTAATTCTTGATAGAAGTCTTCTACACATTTCATGATGTCATCTCTCTTTTTAGTAATAATGCCATTTTTTTTCCTTATTATGGATAAAAATTTTCTATCAATACCAAAATGTTGCTTTACACTCTTTAAACTTTTATTCTCTTCTACAGCTTTCCTTGCTAGTTCACAATTATATTTTTTATATCATTTTCAACTCTTTTCTGCACCATTTTACAAAATTTGAGATATTCAATGTTTTTTAATGCATCATTATTGTATATCCTCATATTCCTTCTTTTCTTCATAAATTCTCTAGTCTCAGTAAAAAATTTATTGGTCAATTGCTGCTTTTTTCTACCAGCTATCTTTGTTGTAGTTTTTAAAAGTGTATTGCTTATATATATATATATATATATATATATATATATATATATATATATATATATATATATATAAACTTAGATCAATTATACACTACAGCAATGTAAATTTTAAAGCTACATATCAAATGCAAAGAGATGTGGCAGTTGACGAAGCTATTACTAAATTTATGGTCTTAGTAGCATAAAGCAATATGAGCCCTCAAAATCTACAAAGATGGGATAAATAATACTACATTGCATTGATTCTAAACTACTAACTTATGTACCTCAAACTTAACTCTATAATGAATTTAGTATTTCATTCACTTTTTATTTTATTTTGTATATAGTGACTATTTTAGTAGTACTTTTTAATAAATTACAAACTGTATTGAAGTTCTTTATTATGATATTCAAATTATATTAAATATTGATCAATATTAACTACTTGTTATAAGGGATGTTATTAAGGATGACATACATATTGCAAACCCCTGTATGAAAATACAGAAAAATGAAAGGTACTAATGTCTTTATTCTATGAAGTTTTCAAGTGATGAATTACCTTAGGTAAGTGTTATTATATATTATTTTTTAGAAATTTTATGATGAATCCAACTAACCTACTAACAAAAATATAATTTTAACTTCTATGCATGGTAATTTAGAATTTATAAAATAATATGAAAATAATTATTAGAAGTATTAACTTTTATTTTTTTTTATTACTTTGAATATCAATGACTATATTTTTTCAGCTTAATTACATTCTTTGATATTTGATCTTTCAAAAAATATGTATTATGTCATTTTGTATTGATAAAACTTAAAAGTTATGATAAATTTGTGGCTTAGCATAATTTTTAAATATTCAATATGGCCACTTGCAAGTGAAGAGGTTAAATTATTTACCTAATATATATATATATATATAAACAGTTTAAAGAGGTTAAATTATTTACCTAATATATATATATATATATAAACAGTTTAAAGTTTGTGATATGACCAAATCACTCCTTTCTTTTTAATTTAATAAATATTAGAAAAACAAGAATATATTTTCTGGTCAATCTAACCCTGTGTAGTATTATATGATATGATATAAAAAAAACATCCTACAAAAGGCTGGATTTGTTATACCATCCATCAGCAGCAAATTAAAATACTGGAAGGTTTTCAGTCAGATCACAGACTTCTCTATTGTCTTTCCTACATCCCTTAAACTTAGCAATGCTCAATTAATTCAAAAATTCAAAAGATGGTCTCTTGAGGCAAAATTTCTCAATTTTCTCCTCAAAATCAACCTTCACTCTCTTTCCACCAATCAATTTTTGGTCAACCATAGGGGTTTCATTGAGATCTCTCCCCTATGTTAGCTCTGTAAAACCGACAATGAAACCTCTAGAACTTCCAACTTAAATGTCCCTTTCTGCTTGGAATGAGACTTGTCATCAACTCCTGCCTTTTCTCACACAGGAGCACCATCTTCCACTTCCAAGAATCCATAGAAACAGGGGTCTTTGTAACTATCAGTCTATCAGTTTTCCTTATCTATGCATTTTGGTTGCTCCGATGTGCTATTATTTTTACACTCAGTGAATCAAAAATTAGTGGACCTAATTTTCTCTCTCAAAAACCAGAGAGACCAAACTAGTTCCACCTCCACTCCTTACAGACACTTGAACAATCTTCCAATTCCCATCCTCTCAGACTCAGTCATAGGACTCAACCATTTAAATGTTTGTTACCCATATAGTGCTTGCTCAATGAAGCTTCACATGCATATTGGACTGGCCTGGATTACACACCTTTCCACTTCCCATTTCCTTTTCACATGTATCCTTCCCCTCTTACCATGTTGCTCCTGAAATTTCAATTTACCATATAATCACTTCCTTGTAAACGTTTTTCTAACTGTATTTGTATTTTTTTTTATGAATAAACTTTCATCACTGAAAAAAAAAGAAACTATAGTTTGTGTCCACTTTTATTTATTTTTTTCAGGTGCCAGTTCACTGGACTATATTAGATGAACACATCATCACAAGATTAATTAATAAAGACTAAATTTCTCCCTTTTCCTCATAATTACAAGTTTTTGTTATCTGCTTTTTATTTATGAAGGTTTAACAATTTAGTTACATATATTAGCATTTATACATAGAAAAATCTAAATAACAGAGATTACTGAATTTAAATTACCACATAAATTTAATAAACAAGTAAACATTGTAAATACAAAAGTATTTATTAATATTATCATACTGAATATTATTAAACATTAACATATAGATATAACATTACATAGAATAGCTACATAAAACATGTTCTTAATTACAAATTTAATTCGGTATTCTATTATCAATAAAGTTTAGTTCATCTGATTTTTTAGTTTATTAAAAGTTTATATTACTAATTTAGATAAGCATTAAAGTTAGATATAGAGTTTTCCTTAATATTACCTATTATTTTGTTTATTGAAATTGATGATCAGTAAAATAGGTGCTTACCATGGACATGGGTTTCTTATTTCTATGAACAATGAGATCAATTATGTCCATTTGAAGTATTGTTTTTTATTAGCTTGCTAGAGTCTGATTATTATATAGGCATGACATTTTGAATCAAGTTATCCTCACAATTTTAAATTAGGAAAAAGGCATCAGCAACCATATCTGCTTAGCAGTGCATCTGGTTTGAAATTTTTCTACAAGTAAAAACAAACAGGTGGAAAACATTTTTATACAGCTTTCTGGATCTTTCTCTGCAATACATCACTCAATGAACAATACAGCACTCCTATTTTTAGAATTCATGAACAATATTAATGAAGCAAAGAAGGAATCCATCAAAGTTCTCAGAGTCACCTTTTTATACCATTGGTCTAATTTCATCATGCAAATACCCATTTACACTTTTCTCTTTTCTTTATCTTTTCAGGAATTTAATTCCTCCACAAAGCTTGTTTTTATTATAATTAATTTACAATATTAATCACAACTTAAATACATAGTTAGAAAATATGATAGTACAAGGTTTACAATAAAAATTTCAGGGAAATTGGTTGTCTATTATTCAAGTCCTTAATATTATTTACTTTAAATCAGAATTATATAGAATATTATTTCATTTTTTAAGATATATTAAAAAACCCATTTTACTACACATTTTTACAACATATGAACACAGACAAATATTCCAAAATATGCATTTGATGCTGAATTAGCACTCATGAGTTGGCCCAGATCTTAACCTCTTACATACATCTTCATTATTTGTTCAGTATTTATTGATTTGATCCCATTGCACTTTGATTTACAAATGTCTAAATTCTTTTCAAGCCATAACGCACATGCTTTAGGCTTATTGCCTTAGTAAAGAAATCAATGTATTATAATTTTATTTTATCTAAAGCATTTTTTTACAGCAATTGAAAGCAACACATTTATTGATTGTGTATTTGCTCATATTTCCTTTAAATAAAATAAATATGTATGTGGAACAAAATATTTGAATTAATTCTCCAAAAATTAGTACACAAGTATATAAATAAGTAAACAAATAAAGCTAAAACTAATTTATGGCACAACTGTCATCCTGAATAGCAATCGTACCGTAAGATCTGCCTGGATATAGCTTTTATTTATTTATATACTAGCAAACTGAAATTTGTAAAATTAATTATGTTTTGTTTATTATCTATTATTTTGTTTCGTGTTTTATATATATTATAGTTAAGTCTGTGGGGTTTAAGTGATTAAAAAAATCAATTAAGTTCTGCTTGAGATTCATCCGGATTGTAGGTGTATTATATATATACACACACACTTAAAATAAAGTATATAAAAATGAAACTATAAATAAAGCAAAAAAAGTATACATATTATATATATAATAGTTTTAAATATTTTTTATCAGTTAGTTAATAACGTTAGAGGTTTTCCACAGCTGATAAAAGTGATTTTTCTACAGTTCTTATATTATAGTAATTTATAAATTATTTATTGGCTATTACAGAATATTTGATATTTTATCTTTTTAAATTATAGAATGATGTTCTAATTTATATAGTATAAGTTTCAATTTTATATTTATAATAATTTATAATTGTTTAAGTTATATGTATATTAAATTAATAACATTTATAAAAAAATAAATGTAAATCGTATAGTTCTTATCTGACCAGAATATATATTTATATACGCTTTTTAATAATGAAAAATAAAAGTATTTAATAAGTATGTTTATATATACATATATATATTACAAAGAAAAAAATAGATAGTCATGAGATGAAGAAAAAAAAAATTAAAATAATTAATTTGGATTCCAAATATAACGATATGATAGATAGATTAAAGATTAATTGGTAAGAAAAATTTCAGTACAGAAAGGATATGGAAAAAAAGAGAAAAAGAAAAATTATTTCAAATTGATAATATATCTAGGAATAACTCTAAAATGTAGGGTATGATTTTGCAAATACGAAAAAGATCAGAGAGATCACAATGACAATCTTTACACTACCATGCACATAGTAATGGCATATTTGTGGGTGCATATGTGCATGATCAAATAAATTATAAAATGTAAAGCTTAAATTAAAATGAAAGTATAAGGATCAAGTAACCCTTAAAATAAAATAAAAATGATTTTGTTTTGAAGCAAATTTGGTTGTCTTATTTGATAAAAATTATAAAATATTTATTTAAGGATTATCATTTAATTGTTATTAACTTTGGAAACTGAGATAAAACTGGTAACTAACACAAAAAATTAGTTCTTATTTTTAACATCATCAAGAATTATTGGTCAGCTAACAACATGATAATCTCAATTAGTGATAGTGTCTGTGAAAAGAGCGTGGAACGATTTTTAAACAAAATATGTCATCAATTCTTTTAGAAAAGAATAAAATGCACCAAATGTCAAGGAAACCATTTAATATGGGTAGGGAAAATCTTTATTCTATCTATCCTATGAAAAACTATTCTCATTAAATTCAGATTATAACCTTACCTAATTGTACTGATGCTTGGTTGAAGAAAATATATGTTTTCCAGTCTTTCATCAAAACAATGAATAAACATGGAAACTTCAACAGCATAGGAGAATATGTAAAATACAAATATGTCTATAAGTAAATCAATAGTAATAGTAATAAAAATTAGAATTAATATAAAAAGGCCAATTGTCTAAGTTTATGCATATGGGAGGATTTCATCCCAATCCCACCAAAGAATTATCTGGGTAATGTACCCACAGACTGTAAAACTTTGCTTCATTGCTAGAAGCTGAAAATTACTTTATTTAACTTTAAAGCTAGCCAAATAGATCGTTGTACAAAAATAACATTAATAAAAAAAGAGATCTGCAAAGCAATTGAAATATGATGATTTATAAAAATAAAAACAGAAATGTAAGCTAAGAAAAAAAATTATTGCTGAATAGGAAATGATATGAGCATGTATGCAAATTATATTTATGCATGCTATGATTATAAAATATTTTCATGGTGTATAATGCCAGTAATTGAAATCTGACTGAATCTTTAAAAATTATCCTGCATTAACTCATAAATTTCTTAACCTATGAAGGATCTACAATTAATTTCCACAAAGTCAGATACCACATGCAATGCATTATTACATATTTTTTAAATTCTTTTTTTTTTAATTAAAAATTGCTTCTTTACTTGAGCCAAATATTGTATAATAACCTATTTTTAATATATTTCTACTGAATGGATTTTCTTCAAATTTTGCACATGTGAAAAGTATTGATAACAGTGCTATGTGATAGTGCAATATTTCAGAGCTGTCCATCCTAGCAGTGTTGATGCACCAAATTACAAATTATGTTATTATTGGTTCAGTAAATTTTCAATAATGAATACTAGATGGCAGTATATATTTTTAAAATATGCTTTTATTGGAATTCATGATTAATTTACTAAAAACATTTGCAATTAATTAAAATACAAAGAAAAATAAATGATGAAATCTTAATTTCTCCTCATTGTGTTTTTTTCTTTTTTTTTAAAAAAAAAAAAAACCTTGCCTTCATAAACACAAAAATCTTGTGAGTGATTTTTTACACATGCATTCATTTCAAATACAGTAAATACAGTGATATTGTTTAAATTATCATTTTTTAAATTTGAATATGAAAAGTCACAAAAAATTCTTTGCAAAATATTCAAATACTAAAAAAAATCATATACATATTTTTATAAGAATGCTTTTATTTAATTCAATGAGTAGTGCACTAAAAACAAAAAAAAATGTTTCTTGCTTCAACAACAATTTTGGTTTTCACATTTAACTTGAAATAAAAGCATGGGACATCCATAAATTAATTAATTCAATCACTACTTTTTAAAATTAATGATTTATATGTTTAATTTATGAACATTTCATTTTTTTATTTCAAGTTACATATAACAACCAAAATTGTTGAAGAATATATACACCTGGGTCTCGTTTTATGTGGATTATTTTAATGCGATTTTGAAGTTATGCGATTCTTCTTTCTTCTTAATATCTTTCATATTTCACTATATTGATTAGATATCAAGAAATTTAAATTATTAATAACTTATTTTCACTTGAAATACTTTTTTTTTTTTTCAAAAATATAATGTTATATGAGCAGCTAATGTGAATATGGCCTGAAGCTGTATTTAGAATTTTAGCTTCTATGTAAATAACCTATTTATACTAATGAGTAAATAATAATAATAATAGATTTATACTTACATATAAAAATATCACAATAAATATTCAAAAAAAAATAAACTTTTAAAACATATTTTGTTGTATATAACAGAAATAAATAATCTTTTAGATTTTTAAAATAAAAAATGAAGATTTTATAAACTGAAAATAATCTTTCTAATGATAATGTATAATCTTTTTGTTTTAATTTCGATCTCATTTTTTTAATATAGAAACAGAAAACCATTAATACAACACAAGACTGAAAACAGCGTTAGTTGTACATCACATCATGAATAAAAATAAAGTGGCTAACAGGTTTTTGTGGGCATAATTGCTGAGAGATTCTTGACTTTGTTTAAGGAGAAGCTACAATACATCACATCGAATCTGATTTCTTTTTAGTTTACAAACAAACGCTAGAGGTAATGATTAAAATATGTATGAAAAATGTAAAATTAAATATTGTAGTTAATAAAAAAAAGTAAAAAAAGTTTGTCTTGTATTAATTTTTTTCAAATATTTGAAATTTTTTATTAGTCATATTTTCTTTGCTTATTTTTTTAATGCGAATTTTAAAGTAATTTTTCTTTATTGCTTTGCTTTTATACAAATTCTGAAAATTACAGACCCTATCCCCCATTTTTCAAGGTAAGTTAAGTCTATTTTTGTGCAATTTTTTTTTAATGGAGGTTTTCTGTGGAACCTATCTACTGCATAAAATGAGACCCAGGTGTACATATATATATATATATATATATATATATTATATTTATATGTGCAGGGTCTATACTAAATGTGATTTTAAGGGACTTGAACTCAGACTTTCAAAGTTCCCACAGCTATCCAATCCATCTTGTACAACTGATGTGCATGCACATGCATGTGAAAGAGTTCAATGATCTCCAATATACATACTTCATGCTGAACCAACACTCATCAATTGGTCCAGATAACCATCTTCTCCATATATACAATCACAGCTCATTTTATATTGAGATAGCAAATCTTCAAATTTTAATAGGCAACTTTCAATCTGATTTACTCTTCAGTTGGCAACCATATCATTGAAAATCCAAGGATGAAATGCTCAAAGCCCTTGTTGGTGCCAATATAAATCCTTATAATTATATTAAGTTTAATATGGACAATGTATATGTATTTAAATATTACATATTCAGCCTGTATTCTTCCCAGCACTCTTCTGTATAGTTAAATAGACATATTAAGGTTTAATGGGTGAAGGGTTTGATTGACTTAAGGACCAACATGGATATGACAAAAAATATTGACATCAACCAAGGGTTTTGAGCACTTTATCCTTGGATATTTAATGATATGAATGGCTGAAGAGTTGGAAGAGTGGAGAAGATTGAAGCAACTTAGCTGTTAAAGTTTGAAGATTTGCTACCTTAATATAAAATGAGTCGTGATTGTATATATGTGTGATATGGATCAACTGATGGTAATCTGAACTAACTGATGAGTGCTGGTTCAGCATGAAATATGTATAATGGAGATCATTGATCTTTTTCATGTGTATGGATTCTATAGCTGTGGGGATTTTGAAGTCTGAGTTCAAGTCCCTTATTATATACATATTGTTATAGTGCAATAATAACCAAATTAAACAAAAATGTTTTTTATAAAATATTTTTATTTATATTATTTTAAAATATTAATATTGAATCAGTTTACTTGAAGTCAACCAAAAACATTGACTCAAATAAAATGGTCAGACCTAAACAGTTTAAAATGGACCCAAAGTAATAGAATGATATGAAATGAATCTAATTGTTTGATTAATAATCATATAAAACTATTCACATTCACACATATTCTCATGGCAATCACAATATACTTTCATGGACTGGAAGCCTCTAATCTTCCCAAGTAGTGAACTTGAGGTATATAAAATGCAGACATTCGTAAGTAAAAATTTAGAACTTGTACATAATTGAAATTATTTTTAAAAATGCAACTGCAAACATTAGATAGAATTAAATTAGTACAATAATATAATCTAGATGCAATAGACTTTAATCTCTAAATATATGTGTTCTATTCAGTTAATTTAGTTTATGAAGATCTACAGACACCAGTCATGTGAATAAACGTAGGGAGATAACATTAAATTAGATAAACATGTAATGACAAGAGATATTTATCAACCAAATATATTTATTGTAGATATGATTAAAAGTATTTAACCGAACTTGGAAATTAAATTAACATTTATTTTTTCTCCAAATACTATATTAGTAGATGTAATAATAATGGAATCTGTAATTCACATCGTTGTAATAAATGTTCATGCCAAAATTTTATCAGTAATAATTTAGTTAAAATATTCAAATCCATATTATTATTTTAGAGTTTTGTTAAAATTAATATTCAATAACCAAAAATGAGGGTGATTAAGTTAATATCCATAAAAGATTTTCTATCATTTCTGATTAGGGCAGATTTATCTATTAATATTATGTGAAGAGAGTAAGATGGTGGCAATGAAAGGATTCATCTGACTAACATACAGATGAGTATGGTGAATAATCTACATTGGACATAAAGTAAATATTTTTTATGTATTTACAAATTAGTTCTTGTATTATTTTTATACTATATAAGATATGAATTATGCACACATGCACAAGTGAAGGGTTATAGATCAAGGTGGGATCAAAATAAAAACTTTCTATGGTAAACTTTAAATTAAACCTAGTTCAATGTATATATAAACAAATGGAGTAAATCACTCTTCCCTAGACTATGACTTAAAAGCACTCTAAATGTATAACAAAGGATCAAGAATAGAATAAATACAAAATTACATCTGGTTAATAAATTGGATTCATTTTATATTTGATCCTTTATTCAACATTTAGAATGCTTTTAAATTATAGCCCGGGAAAGGGTGATTTACTCCCTTTGCTTTCATGGTAGTGCCCAAATACATATATCTATGATTATAAATTGCTTATGATACAATCATTGCTTTTATGTTATTTCTACTGCATTAAAGAATTAATGCAAAGTATGTGTCTATCAAACTGGGGTTATTAACTGTTTGTGCAACTGGTTACTAATAATTAGTCACCAATCCACAAGTAGTGAACTCATCAGCTCTATCTAAAATAATGATTATAGCTACAGTTCCATTTGCCAGATAATAATAATTGGGGAAAAAATAATGAGACTACAGAATGTTATATCTCTCTTTTTTAAAAATAATTCCACATCCACAAATAGTGAACTCATCAGCTCTATCTAAAATAATGATTATAGATACCATTCCATTTGACAGATAATAATAACTGGGGAAAAGAAATAATGAGACTACAGAATGTGATATCTCTCTTTTAAAAAAAAAAAAAACACATTCAAAAGCTTAAATAGTAGGAATAATGAAATGAAAAATCATTTGAAGGCTCTTATCTCTAAGATGAATAGCATAAAAATAATCTTGCTTATTATCTTCAAAAAAGACTTACAAAAAAACCATTATAGCTTACATTGAAAATAGAAGCAATATGAGGAGATATAGTTCTATTATTTCAAATTAAGTAAAAGAAATGCATAGATAGAGTCAAAATTAATAAAGTGATACTCAAAATCAAACGAACAAAAAAAAACCTCTCTAAGAAAAAAGTAAAATAAAAAAAAGATTTGAGAGAGCATATCATGGTAATCAAATTCACTAATAAGATCTTATATGATAATATTAATGGAAATTATAAAACAAATGATACAAAAAACTAACATTATATAATTAAAAACAGAATAGGAAAAATAAACGAAGGTATAAAAGAGTTAAAACAAAGCATAATAAAATTGTTATAGGATTAGGAAGAACTATAATACCATGTAGATAAAGAATTTTAAATAAACATAACACAGATAGTGCAGCATTTGTACAAAAATAAATAAATAAATAAAATAGGCAAAGAACAGGGTATGCAAAAAAAAAGTTAAGATGAGGGATAAGAGAAACAAAAAGCATGATGGAAAAGATGAACCAAAATATGATACAACCAAAAGATTTAAAGAAAGATATAATTGAAGTAAATGGAACAATGGCAATCAAAAACCAACTCCTAATTGATATACGTTCAAATTGAGCTTAAAAAGAAATTGAAGGCATTTGGCCATGATTGAAAAACTGTAAGCTGTTTTCAAGAGAAACAGAAATTGTGTTTGTGAAAACATTCAACAACTATCTATGATATTATCTGTGATGAAACAGTAGGTTAATAATGCTAGAAAATCAGATAACCTGGAACAACGACAAGATATGATGCTTTAAAAATGAATATTGAGCAAGAGCAACAGAAAAAGTGAAGACTTTAAGAGATTAACATTTGTAAAAATGATTAAAAATATGAAGTAAAATTGTCTTCAAAAAATAGAGTGAGAAATTATCTGTAGATGAAATTAAATTAACAAAGCCTTTGATAGAAAATAATCTCTATCGGAAAAAGAACAGATTAAGTTTATGACCAAAAGAAAAGGCAAGAAAATTTAAACAGCTTAAAAATAACTGGAAGAGAATTTTCAAGAAAAATAAATGAATAATGAAAATTAAAAATGAGACAATTGAAAGCAAATGGCTGGAATTCATTTGGAAAGTCAGGTAGATTTTTGAATCACAATCATTATTTTTATAACTAAATGATATACAGTCAATTTTAATGGGAAAAAGAAGCATGACAAAAAAGAGATATTGGAGAAATAAGGTTGTTTCCCATGGCACATGTCTGTGGCAAATCTGGTAACCAGATTTATAAAACAGACAGTTTTAAGGGGAATGTATGTAAAAATGAACTATTTTTTTTGGTACTGAAAAAGTTGTTCTCATCACAAAATGGATTTGAATGTCAGAAAGTTATAATAACAAGCCATTTTTTGTTTGTTGGTATAGAGCATGATTGATATCACAACTTTTGCAATACAGTGCCAAATTTTTCATAAATGATACTGAACTAACATAAGAGATAAACCTACTCATTTGTTTCATAGACAGGTTGCAAATTTGGGAATTATAATTATCTATCATCTTTTGCAAGAGAAATACAACTCATTTGCAACTATAAGTTAAATAAATATATCAAAAGATGGCATTTTTATTGGGGGAGCATCTGAAGTAATATGTGTCCTGAACATGAATAATTTATAGTCTAACAAAAGAAAAAGTACTAGATATCTTGAACAAAATCAATTGATCACATCGCAATCCAAATCTTTTTTTAACTATCCAAAACCCCAAAGAAAATTTGGAACCATGATTAGAAGAATAAATCAAGCCAAAAAAACTAATTAGAAGAAATGTCTTAAGAAGATATATTTATCCTAACAATGATAAAGAAAAACCTAGAGCCCATAAAGATACAATGCCAAAGGACATTTAAGTTGTATTTCATAGCAAATCAAATTTATATTCTCTAAAGTATTTAACAATAATAAAAAGAGATATTTTTCTCATTCACCTCCCCCAATTCCATAAAAAGTAATGCATGTTGATGCCAGAGTGCTTATATATCTTACAGATAATACCTTTAAAAGTAATGCATGTTGATGCCAGAGTGCTTATAATAAACATTTAGAATTCAAATATATCTTACAGATAATATCTTTTTGAACATATTTAACCATATTAATATCAAAATTTTAATTTTTCCTGTTAAACAGACAGAGAACTTTTATCAGTGCAGAGTCCTTTCATTTTAATAAAAACTAAATGGTTAGTGAGTTTTAAAGATATTGTCATCACTAAAGATCAACAAAAGTTGTAGAGAAAACTTGTTTAAATGACCAATTAATGAGAACCTCGTGACAATTTAAACCTCTAGAAGTTCAGTACTAGTGGTCTTATAGTGATATAAATTCTCCCCATATAAGTACACTACAGTTGCATTAATATAAATTTTTCCTAAGCTGTGAAAAGGTTAGACAATAGTGAGAAAATAGAAAAATAATGCATTCTTACTATAAAAAAAAATAAAGTAAAAATAAAAAAAGACATCGAAAGAACTTACATAGTGTAAAACTAAAACATTGGGAGTGGAGGATGGAGACAAATCAAGTGCTAAAGCATTAGTAAGTTGGTGTAAATTTGACCCATCCAGAGAAGATAAAGTGAACAAGCAGGAAATAAAAAATAAATGAGTTCTAAATAAAAAATGTAATAGATAGTTTGAACCATCATTCATAAAAGATGCTTCAGTACAAAGAGAATTAAAGCAATAGGAAAGAAGGATGAAAAATTACCATAAATTGCTAATATAGCAAAAAATATAAAATTTGTGCTTTTTAAATATGAAGATATTCAGAGAGTCCACGATGAACCATTCACATTTCCATGAATATAAGAGTGACATATATGAGCATGCATGTGCATATAGTTAACAGATTATACCCAAAATATAAATCTTTACTTTAGAGAAAAATTTGAAAATTAAAATAAATAATTAAATTCAAGAGAATACGATAATTTTGATACCCTAAAATTTAATACATGGTTGAGTAGTTCATAAATATTATATAATAAAAGTATTTAATAATTATAACACTTTTAAAGCAAGATTAGTTGCCACACCTTATAAAGTTATAAAATACTTATCCAATCCAAAATTGTCAATCAACTGTCATTAACCCAATATGTTAAAATGATTGGAAACTGACAAAAAAATTGATTAACTTAATCGAGAATCAGTGATCATATAAAAGTTAAATGGTCATAATAATAATGGATAAGTTTTCTGAACAAATGTGTTCATAGATTTTATAAAAAATAGTAAAATAAAACAAAATCATGGATATAATTTAACAGTATCAATAAAAATCTTCACTTTATCTAGCATGTAGAAACTTCTTTCTATCCTATGCAGCCAGATTATAATTCTATCTAATACAAATGATGCCTGAATCAAAAAAAATTTAATCAGAAAAGAAATATCTTAGATTAAAATATTGCATGGAATTGATTGGTATTGTGGATTTAAGCTGTGTTAAGATTTTTGGAGGATTAGGTGGAAAAGAAGAGAGGGGAAGATAAAGTTTATAGATATCTTAGATTAAAATATTACATGGAATTGATTAGTATTGGGGATTTAAACTATGTTAGGGTTTTTGGAGGATTAGTTGGAAAAGGAGAGGGTGGAAGATAAAGTTTATAGGTTTGGAATAAAAGCCATAAGATTAGTGGGAGGCTTTTTTGGCCCTGCCCTATTGTTGTGAGGATTCTGGAAAAAACATCATAAATAGTACAACTTTTGAATAAATGAGGTTTGATAATGGTTAGTTATAAAGTTTAGTGTATGCTCATGTTGGAGGGACAGATACTGAAAATGTTTATTTATAAGTTGGACTTCTTTTTTAAGGAATGACCAGGTGGTCATGAAAATATTTGAGATGGGGCAGCTATGTTGCAATATCATGTTTTTAGCTGTAGTAATTTGTTAATAATTGTAGACAGATGGCTCCTGGTGCATGAAGGTATGGGTGCACCAGAAGGTACATAAAATAAAAAAGGCAGCACATCCTGTGGGTGAGTGATCTTTAAAATTGCTCAGTTATATGTTGTATTGAGGTGGTGAGCCATTCATATGTGTTTAACATGATTTTTGTGTGGATTTTTGAGTGCTTGGCAGTCATTAAAAAGTGCTGTTGAGTTTCTTCTTGTGTAAGTGATGATAGCATAGAAAACCAGATATTTGGAGAGGAGAAAGATTGAGATAGACAAGAAAGTTAAAAAACCTTTGACTTCAGGAACCATTCTCTAAACAGGTGGAGAAGATGATAGGTATTAATACCCAGAATTGATGTGAGTGGTTGTTGCTGAGATGTGGGTAAAGTAACTTATAGACTTCCCAATAAGTGTTTTTAGAGTTGTGACAGAAGATGATCTGGTTGACTGTGGTTAATATTAAAAAAATAAGAGCTGTGAGATATGTGATTGAGGGAGATATGTAGAGGGATTAAATTTTTCTGGTAATTTCAGTTATTAAGTTGATGGTTTTCTGTGTATTGAACATTTTGATGCTGTGCAGGCATAGACCATAACAAATGGGCTGCTACTTAAGCAGTTTGGCAGATATCAGTATCATTTTCAAGTTCCAGAGCAATTTATTACAAAAGAAATTAATGGTAAAAATAAATACCTTTGTAAATTTGATAATTGAGGAGTCGTAAGCTGATCTGGTTGACCGTGGTTAATATTAAAAAAATAAGAGCTGTAAGATATGTGATTGAGGGAAATATGTAGAGGGATTAAATTTTCTGGTAATTTCAGTTATTAGGTTGATGGTTTTCTGTGTATTGAACATTTTGATGCTGTGCAGGCATAGACCATAACAAATGGGCTGCTACTTAAGCAGTTTGGCAGATATCAGTATCATTTTCAAGTTCCAGAGCAATTTATTACAAAAGAAATTAATGGTAAAAATAAATACCTTTGTAAATTTGATAATTGAGGAGTCGTATGTAATTCTGATAATAATAAGAATATTAAAAAGATAAACTTTGGAATAGAGGAAAAGATATACCTTAGAAAGTGAATTTGTGATTTTGAGTGCACTATCTTAGAGCCTGGTTTGTATTGCCTCCCTCATGCCAAGTGAGCCTTTGTAGAATGAGAAGCCTAGGAAAGAAGAGGATTTTCCTTGGAACATTTAAGTGCATGATTTGTTGGTAAATATAAACCAGTTGCGGTTTTATTAAGTTTGAGTTGGAACTTGTAGACAGTCACATAATCACCTAGAATGCTTTGCAATACAGGCAGTTATTTCTGAGAGAACAAGAAGACAGTAATGTCATTAATATAGAACTATGCAAGAAATATACTGCTGTGTGCATGGCATTTGGACTTTAGTGATTTTGCTCTGCATTTGCTGTAAAAGTGGGTTTATCTAGAGTGTAAAAAGTAGTGATCTGAGAGATGACACTGTAGGATGGACTGGTGGGATGAATGATGGACAATTTCTTTTAATAAGGGCAATGTGGATCTTACAACTTCAGCAGCAGGTTGATGATTATGTGTAGGAGAGTGAGTGTGAGTGTAGTATTAGCAAGTATCTGAATGAGATGAGTTTATGCTACTCATATGTCCAGGTGGACTACAATGGGATTATATTGTTTTGCTCATGAACTGAGTTGAGAAGCAGAATAAAAGTGCTGCCTGTACAGTGGATGAGCATTTTTTGGAAAACTGGAGGGGTAATATTAGTGGGAGGATGTGTAGTTCAATTTCATCTTTAAAACTTTTTTGAGAAATTTTATGGCTAGTGGACTCATAAAAATGAGACAAAGATTGGATAAGTTGGATCTGGAATTAGATTTTTTAGTGAAAGGCACCATTGTAAGGAGGTACATATCTTTGCATAATCCTTGGGATAATAAATTGACAAGATCACATACATAAATAGAGTTGTGAAATGGCTGAGATGTCTTAAGATAAAGGCAGGAATTTTACACAGTCCTGGATGATGAGTTGTGGATGGTAGTAATTTGGGTAACAAACTGGCTGTTCTGAAAAGACATTATAGTTTTTAGTGGTTCAAAGAGGTGTGTGGATGTTTTGGATATTTTGTAATTTTAAAGTTTATTTTTATAATCTAGGTATATAGGGTGAATCAAATTTTATCTGGTACATTTACCCCTGCAGTTTGAAGTTGTATGGAATTTTTTGTTGCTAAGGTGGAGTGGTTCAATGCCCAGTGTAGGTATACTCTTATCTGTGCATGTTTTTGGGTTAGGAAGA
Source organism: Epiperipatus broadwayi (assembly GCA_028023455.1). Classification (NCBI taxonomy): domain Eukaryota; kingdom Metazoa; phylum Onychophora; class Udeonychophora; order Euonychophora; family Peripatidae; genus Epiperipatus; species Epiperipatus broadwayi. The sequence continues at coordinate 264,330 of JAQFVV010013025.1, read as the reverse complement.
TTTTTTTGATGTCAAAATAGTCTTTCTTCTGATTATAAATATGATGATAGATTTGAGTAGACCTGTGTAATACTAGAATATTTGATGGATGAATTTGGTAGTGACAATTCTCTTATATAAAACAACAGTTAATGCTAGAAGCTAAGAAGGTGGAGAGGAGCAGCATGTTAGGCATTTTATATTAAATAATAAGGTGTGGATGAAAGCAAGGTACTTTTGATTTGGATCTCTAACCATTTGTGGTAAATTGTTTAACATGATATATCTTTTGAACAAAATAAACTCATTAGTGGCTGAAGAAAGAATCACATGGATTGTTTTACATATTTGTGTAGATGTCATATGGAATCTTTGTTATTGTATGACTGTTTGTCTGAATGATTGTAGAATGGTGTAAAATTGAGATAAAGTTATATCTGATGATGCAACATGACATAGGTATAATCATAGGTCAATGAAAATGGCATGTCAGTTGTTGTAAAAAGTGACTGAATTTGGGTAATAGGAAGCCCTGGGAGCTCATGAGTGGTAAGTTTAGAAGATAAAGCCATTTATTATTAAAAGGTGGGTAATCTAAGTTTAAATTATCCATTAATATAGTTGTGTAGAAGCTGGATGTAAGTAACAAGTTAATGGTTTGAATAATGTATGTCATTATTGTAGGACCAGTGGAAATAAAGATGAAAACTATATTTAATTTTGCACTATGGTAGTGAAAGATGATACTTAGAAGATGGGTGCATTCAGAGTGATGAGAAAAGCAGTGCTTGCTGGTGGTGATGAAGTGATTCTGGAGCAAATACAAAAACTGTGTCTGTGAAGGAGTGCAGCAAAGTCAATCTGAGATTCTCTGCAAAATTTTTTTAGTTATCCTAGAATATATGGTTAGATGATGGCAATCCACTTTTACAATTGGCAGAGTTTTGTTGGTGAATTAAGTCCATGGACACTGAGTGATGTCATTTTCAACTTCATATATGGAGTACAAAAAATTAGAAAAAGGAATGTGTGAAAACAGATATGTAGAGTGGTGTTAGAGGTTTCTAATGTGGATTATCTATAAAAGCAATTGTTTGATGATCAGTTATGACTGGAAATAACTGGTTTATTGCATTAAATGTGAGATGGTTATGAGGTGGTAATGTTGTCTAGGTGTGGAAAGTAAACTTGATGATGTGCTTTCCATGGACACTTGGATGTTAGCAGATGGTTTACTAATCAGGGGTATGTGATCTATGTTAGTAATTTTTGATGCTTTCAGCTTTTATTGGGGAGTGGGTACTGGGTGTGGTATAGGTGGTGAGCATGGGGCAATTATTTCCAGGATTTACATTGAGGTCTTGTTTTATGTGATATGGTGGTGTTGCACAATGTTTTGATGTAGAAGTGTTTCAGGGAAAGGTTGGGTTATAGTGTCAGATCTTGGTATTATTGATATATAATATGTATCAGATTCATTAGAGTCTGAATGCAAGGCTGAGAGCATGTTTGAAAAGGGGATGACTGAGGATTATGATTAGGTTTGGGAGTAAAGTCCATTGACATGTATTCTGTTTTCATGGATGGAATGTTTGTTGGTAAGTTGCTGGTGAATCAGATTGTCCATCGCTGTTGGGATTGATGAAGGAATAACAAGATCTTGCTTGTCTAGTTGCTTGAGGATCTGTCTGGGAGGTAACTGGTAATGAAGATGTGGCCAGTGCATCAGAGCATTGTGATATAAGATTAGTATACTGGACACAGAAAGTAGCACAAGGATTTTAATCCAGGTATCTATAGGCAAAACATTTTCTGGTCAAGTATTTGTGTAAAGATTGTATTTATATCAATATCTACTTACAATTAAGTTTTGAATTCATAACTGTTACTAGGTATGAGTATGAGTGTATATTTTGAGGAAAATTGATTGGAAAGAAGTGACCTTCCTGAAAGGATGCATCATTTTCTGGAAATCTTGTGGAGTGTATCCAAAATAGGTATTTTATAACTCTTCAGTGTAATAGTTGTGTTAATTTGGATTAACTAATTTTAAAGCACAATTGTAAAGGGTTTTAATCTGGTTTTGAGAGCACTCCCTTTGAGTGACTTGAAACTCAATCACAATGTATTTTGGATTTGGGTGGTCAGCATTGTGACTGAATATATATCACAGTACATGCATTATGATATTGTCATAGAGAAGTTGCCAAGTAAACTTTTAGAAAGTTATGTTGGAATCAATAGAGACTGGGAGTAAAAATCTCTTGAAGATTGTGAGCAGTCCCTTCTGGGTAGTGCTGTTAAATCTATCATTGATTATGGCTAGCATCTTTGTTGTTTAGACCAGGGGGATGGATTGGACCTCTTGTGCAATGAAAACCCAATTGTTTGATGACATGGTGTGGTTCTGTGATGACACGGCATCGCTGCTGGAGGGATTAAAATAGTGTCATTTGTGCTGTTAGAGATTTGTAAATCATTAAGAATAATATGTGAATATGTTTGGTTGAGATTTGATCTTTGAACTGAGGAACTTGCGATTGGAACAATTGGAATATTATTATTTTTGTTGTTGGGGATTTTTACAATATTACAACTGAGATTTGACCTTTGAACTGAAAAGCCATTGACTAGAGCAATTGTAATATTACCACTTTTACTGTTAGGGATTTGTATTTTGTTACTATAAGTTTGCTTGGGATTTGGACTTTGGAGCGAGAAGTTGATTACATTATTGCTAAGAATATTTGGATGTCTTTGCTGGAGTTTTTTACTTGGGACTTTGAAAACTAGTGATACTGGCAATAAACAGCTGTTTATGCGATAGCTTTGATGCCATAGCCATGTTATCATTGAAATAGCCGTTAAATAAATTTTTGTTAAACAATTTAATGAAAAAATAAATACTAAACGGAAAAAAATTATCAGCTGATTGGAAATCAAAAACATTATATACAATGTAATCTTTAACTTTTGCCAGGAACGCTAAACTCCCAGCTGCTTAATGTAATTAAGTGTAAAAAAAAATTAATAATTTAATTTACTACCAGTAGGGCTTTACACTTAAATGCCAACTTAATTTATAACTTTTTCTAAACATTTTTGTAAGTCTTAATTATTATTAGGAATCATTTTAATATTTTTATTATATGTTGATTTGAACTTATTTATAGTTGGAATTATATTAATAGGAATATTTTCCTGTCTGATAATAAAGTATTGCTAAAAGCTATTTAAAGCTAGAATTATTTTCATATAGTTTCTAATGTTTTAAAATTCAGTGTTTAAATTAAACAGTCGTGATATTTATGTCTAAATATTTAATATTAAGTAATATTATTTAATTTGCGTATTTATAATAAAGTATTTCTTGCTAAATTATTTACTAGTAAAAGTATATTTGTTCATGCCAATATCAGAAAGATAAAATTAGTACAAATAGAATTAAACTATTTAACTTAGAAATTAAAGGGTTAAAGTCACACAGCATTAAAGTTTCCACCTGAGTGGTCAAATTTCCATAATTTATGTATATTATCACAAAAATACTGTTGTTGTTTTTTAATAAATTGAACATTATATTTGTAAAATATGCCTTTTTGATTTTTTAAAAATCATTTTCCATATGTACAATAAAAATACTGTTAAAGCAAAAACTTTATAAATAACCGAATATTCATCTAATACAGATTTGAATCTACTTCAATTTATTATATAAAAGTTTATGTTTATGAACTCACTTTTTCAATGGATTCCTTTTGGGTTAGAAAATTCATGAGCATGAACTTTTATATAATAAATTATGATATTCTGTGGATAGATTTAAATGTATATTTGGTGAACATTCATTTATTTGTAATGGAAGTTTTTGCAGTGCCAGTATTTTTATTTTATGCTAAACCGTACCCTGCCATGTACTGCTGTGGTTCAGTCTGGTTAAATGGGAAAGAAAAGAGAAAGTGCACATTTTTAATATGTTTAATTTCACAATGCTTGTGGGTATACAATATTTTTTGTTGTTCCACTGACTGTGCAGATACAGAGATTGTCTGGTTTGCTGACTCTAGAACATGCAATATATAATTTTCCATGTGAGAAGCAATTTGTGTCTAGATCTAAACCGCACAATTCTAAAGATTGGCCCTAAACTTTGTTGATGGAGATTGCAAACGCCAATCGAATTGGGAATTGCAATCTCTCACACAAAATAATTACATCAAAATGAAAATAAATCAAAATCTATGAAAATTCAATTTAATAATGCAATGGGAAACATTGAAATCGAATCGTAAAATATTTAGTATAGCGTGGGTTGCTTTTACGTTCAACAGATTGCGCTACGCAAAATATTTACTATAGCGTTTGCTGCTTTTACGTCCAACAGATAGCACTGTTTTTCAAAAAAGCATGTTTTTACCTGTCATAGGTATATAATATTAGGTATATAAATAGTAGGTGTTTAGAAACGCGCGTATTTGAACGCAACGTTGTGTCAAAATTTCAAAGCAATCGGTGAAGAACTTTCGGAGATTTAAGATTTTTCAACAAATGAACATTTACATTTTTCTTTATATAGATGGGAAAAATGATTTGAAGAAAAGAAAAATCTAAGAGGCATATTTTATAAATATGATAAATAATTTGTTAAATAACAACATAATGTGCTAATATACATAAATTATGGAAAGTTGATCATTCGTGTGGGAAATTTAAAGTTGTGTGACTTTAATTAGATTTTTTAAATAATTTTCTACTGTTAAAAGCTACTAGGATGTCATAATGCTGTAAACTGAATATGTATATATATACAATTGACAAGACTATATAAAAGAATAAAACGTTAAGTTTTATATGAAATGATAAACTTAATAAAAAGCATTTTAAATGCAAAAATATTAATTAGCTTAATAAGCTAATATTTCGATATATTTTTTTGTTATAAAATAAATAAGTAAACAAATAATATTATTATCATATAAATAAATATAATATGTAAATACATTAATGTATGCACAATAGTTTTTAATATATATATATTTATACATTAAGAGTGTTATCATATATGTGTTTTAATGTGCATATCACTACATAAACAATATTTTATTAAAAATATATAATAATTTGAAAAAATGTAAAGAAAATATTATATAAATCAATACTTTTTAATATTATTTATTTTTTTGTGAAGAGATTTTAAAGATTTTAAATTCTGGCTTATATTATTTATAAAAGGAAAAGAATTTATAATTGAAATGTGCTTGTCGTATAACTATTTTCTAAAAATACCGTTTTGAAATAAATATGTTCAAGGACAAGCAAATATAATTTGATATTTATAATCCAAAAAAAGGACTTTTAAATGTACAAATCAATGGTTTATTGTTCAGGAGTCCAAGCACTGGAAATAATAGACTGGGACACAGCCAATAGATCCTAAGCTCTAGAGAATGTTACTCTACCTCTGCACCAAACTAAGCAGAGCCATTGTTTGTACTTGAAAGTATTTTAAAGATATAGACTCTTATAATGTGTCTAATAATAGTAATGTGGATATATTATTTACTTTACTATATATCAAGTAATATTTACTAAGGCATTAAACCTTTAAGCATGTCCGCTTGAAAATACGAAGGTAGGGACCTCTACAGGTCTTAACCACAAGCTTGCAGTATTGGATTACGGTGTGATACTCAATGCTTTCTATACGATTGCATATATTTTTATTACCTAAGAGGGAATAAAAGTTAATATTATTTTGAACAATGCTATAAGTTAAAAGTCAAATCGTAAAAGATATTTTTTTATTCCAAAATTATACCAGTAAATAAGAAAAAATAACGTAAAAACTAAAATCATATGTAGCTAAATATCTCTTTCATTCACATATACTGCAATTTATTGTAAGATAGAAGTGTGTTATAAAGAGAATTAAATATGCATACCCAAGAGTTCATTCGCTTCTCGAGTATAAAGAGATATTCATCAACTCAATCATTTGAACATGGACAAAACATTACTAGAATAAATCAAATAATCCCTAGAAAAGCTTTCTATTCAAAAATGAATATAGTTATCTCTAGTATTAAAATAGGATAGTTTATGTAATCTGTAATTACAATTAAATATACATTTACTGATGAAAAACTGGAAGCCATCTAGCTTATCTCTGAACTGGCTTACTGGAAAAAAATACTATGCTTACTTAAAACTTTAAAAAATTCCCACATTTTATTCGATTCAAATAACTGATAATTAATATGTCAGGCCAATGCTCTAAATATTAAAACATGAAACAATTTATATTTGGATGTGATGTGTGCGTAGTGTATAGCCTAAAAATTTATTAGATTTCTTTTTTATATTTAGTAAAAATGAAGCAAGAGAAATAAAAAAAAATTCTGTTCAAAACTTATTAATGATCTGTCACTTTCCTTGTCTTACGTGATAAGTCAAACTGCAATTACTTTAATATAAATTTCTTCTTGACATAAAATGAGAAAAAAAAATTGATTTATAGATTTTAATTTGTTATATATATATATATATTTGAACTCAGACTTTCAAACTCCCTATAGTTATACACTCCATCTTATACAACTGATACACATGACCACATAAGGTGAAAAAGATAAATGTTTTCCAATAAATGTATTTCGTGCTCAACCAGCACTCAGCAGTTGCTCCAGATCATTATCTCCCATATATATAATAATAATTGCTCAGTTTATATTAAGATAGCAAATCTCCAAACTTTAATGGACAAGCTTCAATCTTCTCCACCCTTGAACTCTTCAGTCATCCATATCATTGAAAATCCGAGAATGGAATGCTCAAAGCACTTGTTGATGCCAGTATTATAGTCATACCCATATTGACTTTATAAGTCACTCTGACCTTTACATATAGGACTTTAATATATTCATTTAAATATACAGAAGAGGGATGGGTAGAATACAGGCTGAATATGTAATTTTAATACATGTATATAGTCTATATTAAACTTAATGTAATTAGAAAAGACTTGAACTTAGATCCTCAAGCTCTCTACTACTATCCACTCCATGTTGTACAATTTATAGACATGATCACATACATGTGAAAAAGATAAATGATCTCCAATATATATATATTTCAGGTTGAACCAGCACTGATCAGTTGGTCCAGATCACCATCACACACACACACATATATATATATATTATAACCTACACTCCCACCACCGCTCATGTACATTACATGAGCGAAATGCCCAGGTGCCAGTTCTATAGTTAATCATCTATTAATCAATCAAGCCATTAGGTTGCACCAGAAAACCTCACCAGGATCATCATCATCAATCAATTATGCCTAGTTACCCAATCATTAACCAATCAATGTCAATCGATGTCCAAAATCGGCACACCAAAAAACGTTAAATAATCTGAAAAATATACCAAACTATTCAATGCCAAGACATCTGGGCACCACAATCCAACCTAGACTAGGTGTAGCTCCACTACACATCGCACATCCACATTGGTCACCAGAAAACTTAGTCCAATCATCATCATTGCACAATTGATTGAGCTACCACTTTCATACAACAAAATCTGTATTGCAATCTATCTACTGAGATGTCAAATATATCTCAAGCCACCACAATGGGCATCCAGAAAACATACTTCTCATCATCATCATCAGTCAATCGATGCCACCAAAGCTATATCTAAGCCCCACAACAGGCGAACAGAAAACGTACCCTATAACCTACACTCCCAACACCGCTCATATACATTACATGAGCGAAATGCCCAGGTGCCAGTTCTATTAATAATTAGAACAATATAACAAAGATATAATATAAAATTATTACTGAGACTCTATATTTAAGTTTATGTTCAGCTCAGCTCAGTGGGAGGCTATAGGCAGTTCATAAGATATATGATAATAAATGAATAAAAGAAGAAATATTATAAAATATTCAATATAATGTAAATTCCTTTGTTAATTAATTGTATGATAAAGAATCATAATGCTTACTTAGTACAGTCTATTAAAATATACTTTAAACTTAATTTCTTCCTTCATCCAAGTATAACATATATCAGCTTGCTATAATTATACTCTTAACAATTCTATGACTTGGCATATTATAATCTAAACATCTACTTTAATGCCAATCAAGAAATAAACAAAAAGATCTCAGGGAATTTAACAAACACAGTTGAATTAAATAAACTACATTGGCCCATAAGTTATAATTATAAAGTATGATAAAATATAAGGAAACAAATTGACTAAATATTTTACTGTGTTTCAATAATAAGATAATGACAGAGATAGGGTATTTTAATCTCATATCATCATCTCACAAATATACTGACTTGGCAACCTTTCTAATACGTTTATCAAGTGGCAAATACTCTTTATAATGTTTGGATTAAGAAATATAATATTGTCAGACACTAGCAAATTTAATATTATAATTCTAAAATAATATATCTGTTTTATAATAGATTTATGAAATGTGGAGATGTGGAAATGGAAATACGAATGTACACAAGAATAACTCAAGACACAGTTCTTAAGATTTTATATAACTAAACAAATCATTTATTATAACAAATAAACTTGGTTTAACATAATATTTACAAATGGACTATTTGTTTTACATATATTTAGATTATCAAATAAAAATGTTTTATTTTTAGCATCAGTTTGGGATTATCCCTACTATCAAAGCAAATTAATAACAAAGTTTAAATATCCTGACTTCGAACACAGGCTTTGCCTACATGTTTCATCTATATGACAATAAATAAATAACATGCTATAGTATTAGCACAAAAAAAATACTTTTGAGAGGATATTACTCTTGATTAACCAAATAAATCAAATTACTTATATTTGGCTTTCAGCAAAGCAACTTTCTCTAATTGACTAATAATCACTTTCAATTACGTATACCTTTCATTTATAGCACATTGTTTATTCTGATGATTTGATGATTTGTAACATTATTTAAATAAATACACTGTATTTTAAAATATTTATTTCCCGTTTTAATCTTAATACTTTATATTTCTATTAAATGAATGTAGTATATTCCAAAAGCATTTATTTCTCATTTTAATTTCAATAATTCTATACTTTATATACGCGATATTATTTATATTACGCATGTGTGTGCACGTTCAAGCAGCAATAATGTAAAACAATCTTTTCTATAAACTCTCCATTCATTAAGAAAATATCATACAATTATTTTATTTCGAACAATGTCATAATTCATCAATAAAAATATGACACTAATACTACATCAAGAGTTAATCTAACAATTTATCTAGCCACATATTAATTAACACAAAGTTATATTTTTATGATTATATATACTATACGTTACAAGGGGAATCTACATGAGGAGCAGATAACTCTTACCGAACACTTCTACAATAATTCATTACCAAGAATCCAAGGAAAACGTCACATAACTTCCTAAACATCATTTAATCATATTTCAACAATAACTCATTTACTTCTAAATACATTATTGGTGGGGATTTAATTCCTCTTCACCAGGGCCCTAAGAACATCACTTCAAAAAAATATCATTAATCATACGCATATAAAATAAACTAGGCTCTACTCATGGAAAATTATTAACATATACTAAATAAGCAAAATCTTTTATTCCTACAGACATTATAACACAAAAATTTCTTTCTATTCTCATAGCTTCTCTAAATATCGAACATTATAAATACACACTGGCAGATAAATACATATAGATAATATACCAATCCATTCAACTCAGTAGAATATGACAATGTATGAAATTTGTGCATAAATTTATTCACAAACTATACTTTATCAAACAAATATTATAATTGTGCAAAACAAACACACACCCGCGAATAAAAAGTATATATAATATTAACTCTAAATTACACACTAAACAGGTAACATGATAATTAAATATTGCATTAAGGCATAACTTTTAATTTAATAAACTTGAGGTTACTTTTTAAAATTTAATGGTTCTAAAACATTTCTATTATAAGTTCGTTGATTTAAACAAAGAACAAAATTTTCACTTTGAGATAATAAAGTATACAAAATAAATGTAAATCTTTCTAATAATATATTTTAAAAAAGTATTTCTTTCACCTTCATAAGGAAACAATAAGACCTATTTAAACACAATCAATTTTTACCGGTACTCCTCATTTAAATACGCTTCAGAAACATTCTTGATGGTCAACATACCCAAATTATAAATAACATAATAATAAATAAAGCATATCTACCTATCATATACATTAATTATGACAAGCAAATAATAATAATAATAATAAAGACACAAAGGTTATTAGTTTATAACTTAAAATTAAAGTCCACTTGCAAAGCTCGGTTCCAGGTTTACGAAACAATATGGGACACATTCCAAACTGAATTTAAACTAAAATGCACTTCTGCAGTATAACTTTAAAAAAAATATAAGCATAACTTAAATATGCCCAGCACCTTTCAGTGTTCATAGCATATCCATTTGAGGTACCAAATCACACACAAGCAGTTAATTTCTCCTTTATTATACTGAAAATATAGCAAATTCTCCGTTGTAGTTCTGGACTAAATACACAATTATCCTTAGTATTTTCTGAATAGCATTTAACACTTTAAATTGTCCTTAGTAATTCCATAATTAATAATGCTTTGTTTTATATTCTGTCCTTATTGAAGAGAACAAAAATTACCTGCATTTCTGTCCTTCTATTCAATTTAAACAGAAGTAGTTTACATTTTATTTCCTTAATTTTAAAAATATGTATTAGCTCCAGAAATATCAAATAAATGAATACTTTTATCTCCTTATGATGAACTTAAACATAGTATGATCTATCAAAATAGACACATCCTTATGTCTATGTATAATCTTCACAAAGAACACTACACGAAAAATAGTGAGAAATTAAAATATATTTTCTATAGAACAGTTCTGCATGCATTTTCCATATATATAAAAAAACATGTTGCTTAATGATACAACAATAATATTTATATAAACCATTCTTATTTAAAATGGCAATTAAATGAAATAATGTAGACTGGATATTATTAACACACATTTTTAAAAGAGTAATAGTTATAAAGGGATTAATTCAGAAATGTTTAAATCGAAGAGAGTTAATCAAACAAGACGTACCTTTTTTTAAAAACCTTAGAATTGCATTTTTAATTAATTTTTTCCATAATAAAGTTCTGAAGCTCTTTTGGAAGTTTTTACCCTAAAGTCTTTTCAAAGTCAATTTGACTTCAGCAACTGGCTTTAATTTTTACAATACATGACCCACTGTTTACTGGTTACAATTACATTACAAAAAGCCAATTTTCTACTGGAGATCTTTGTTAAAAAACTCTCTTTAGCAAAGTTCATTTGCCTTTCCCAAGGTTACTCCCATGCATCTTGCTAACTAACTAATTACATATGCAAAAACAAGTCTTTTCAAAAAAAAAAAATCATTTTGATTTTTAAAACTAAATAAAGACAAGAAAAAAAAATACAAATAATAAAATTAATAGCTTTTACAAACTTGAAAGAAAAATGAATATTAATTAACTATCAAATAAAAATGATTAATAATTTATTCAATTTATAAAATAATTCATTGATCTAACTATCTATTAATCATTGGAAAAATATATATATTTGTTAAATTATTTAAGATAATTACTTTTATTTAAATGTTTTTATTGTAAATGTACTATTGTTTGCTGTTATTAAAGATGAAAATGAAATGAAACATAATGCAGAGTCATACATGCATACACATGTACTACAATCTAAATATTGAACTATCTTAACTACATATAATTGAAACTGCTATTAACTGTTGACAAAAGAATAAGAATTAATGAATAAAGGATATTTGAAACCATTCAAATAATATTATACTAACACAGGATAACTTTACTTCTTTCTAACAAGATGTATCAATTCCATTGATAAACAACCCCCCTTCCTTACATTAAATACCTCATTAACCACAATAATACTAATAAATACTTATAAAGTGGTCAGTAAACTGCATAAGCAACCCATATTTAAGCTTTAAGCAATCTCCAGCAAAAAAATTTAAAATTCTAAGGCTATTTCTTTTTTTTTAGTATAATATAACTATTTATTTAAGATACAAAATATCTTAAACCCTTGTGCCCATTCAGGTGGCCACATATATATATATATATATATATATATATATATATATATATATATATATATATATATATATATATATATATATATATATATATATATATATATATATATATATTAAATAATTACAATAATTGCAATCTGCTTATAGGAGTTCATGACATAGTAGTTAGTGTATTGTATTAATCTATCTTATTCATAGCTTTGGATTCTGTGTAGATGACATAATTTGCTTCAGACAATGCAACCCATATATAACCCAGATAGCTTTTAAATATTATTTAGTACATGGCTATTTTTAGCTGGAGGTAAAAAATATATTATCATACAGTATGGACTTGTATTTATTGTAACAAATTATTAAGATCAATAAAACATCCTTAACATGAGCAAGATCGTGCCCAGTAAATTTTATGGCTCTTGCAAAGCTCAAAGTGATATTTATTACGTATGTTTATTGTCATTAATAAAATGACCTGGCTATATTATTATTAGATTGACACACTTTAAAAAGTTCTTGCATAATGAAAATATTCTTTACAATAAGCAAATGGCTAAACAATTTTAGAGATTTTTTTATTTTTATATGTCAAAGCGTTGACGGGAAAACTAACCCAGGCCAGATGATTGGAAGGCTGCTATGCTAACCGCTAGGCCACCAATGCTTGACAAAAATTTAGAGATCTAATGATCAAATTAGTCTTATTTGTAATATTTGTATTTTTTAAGATTAGTTGACTTAATTTTATTTCTAATATATAATGTAAAAAATTATATTAGAAAAAAGAAAAAATAAACTTAAAATATATGTTCAAAAAGTGTGTTATTGTAGGCTATTCTTGCTTGATGATGGGAGGGATAAATTCACTAATCTAATCATCAATACTAGTAAATAGTTCTAATGCAATACAATCAACATATAAATATAAAATAATATAGAATTAGTTTTAGTGATATTATTATACTCATTCTGATGCAATTAAAATAATAATGATTTTAATATATTTAACATACAAGTGATTCTAAATCAACTAACAGGCCAATGAAAATAAAAGGGCAGAAATATGATATCAAAATATCATGCTATACAAAAGAGAAATTTTCAATTTCAATTCTGAAGAATCAGTCAATAAGATTTGATAACTTATAGTTTTTTACAGTATTTGAAAAATAATAAGATAATAATAATCTTATAAAAAAGTCTTTTATTCATAATACATTGATATTGGTTTTATAGTCATATATGAATATATATATATATATGGATAGTTTTGACATAATAGTTTTACTCACTTAACTCGAGCTAAATACATTGTACTTGAGTTCTTGAACCTATCATTAACTGCAATGATTTAGATATGGCACGATTTGTAGTAGAACTATTAATGAAGTTTAATAAACAGAAGTTCAAGACATTGAACATTTTTATGCGTTTATTGCAATCTAATAAAAGATCTGCAAAAATGCATTGGTATAAAAATATAGAGAGTATATATATATATATTTTATAGCGCATGTGTGAAGAGCAATTTGTATTCCACAATATTTCATACATATGTTATATATCAGAAATTGAGAAAGACACTGCCTTTCTTAATCTAGAGTCTTTTTAAGTGACAGTAGAATAGACTGATAAATAGTTGAAAGAAATCGATTCCAAGAAATGTCAGGTAAAGTTTCAAATATTTAGTTTTTGAGTCTACAACAAGCAGATTTCAATTAACAGTGATAGCCCAATTAATGGAAGATAAGTTTATAATATTAGAAAATTATGCTAAATTTAATTTTGGTCGATTACACTGATAATAATCCAGTTGCATTGTTACTTTTTTTTAAATTAAAATATATATTTTCTTGTAAGTCAACATTAAATTATTGATGAAAAAAGCTTTATTGTTGGCAATTTGGCTGATTTATATTCTTCTAAGATTTACTTTACTTTTAAGTCAAGAACAAATAGCCATCCATCGACTAATCTTTTATAAGAATGATCTTGACTTATCTATTTAAAACAACTGAAACTTGCTAAAATATATAATTTTTTAGATCATCCTTTCCAAATTAATGTGTTTTTGTACTACGATAACCCTCGTCTTATTGAGCGAAATTTAGAAATAGCGTGAAAGCACAAGTGTCATATTCAGATCAGAAGATGTATTAGATAAAGTGATCATCATCATATTAATTGTCTGACTAGTAAAGATCCCCCACCCCTCCCGAGTTACCATCTTTTAAAATGTAATAATTTTCAATTGTCATTTCAAGTGTATTTTTATATAAAAATTTAAGTAGCGTATCTATTGTTTTAAGATAATTTATTCCATCGGTGTTACTACAGACATCATTTAATTAAGTCTTAAAAGTTTTTAAACAAAATTTAATCTCTCTCGATCGAGTGTGTACACTTGTGTAAATATTAAAAAATCTAACGAAATTTTCCATGTATTTTTTCTAGATAAAGTATAGCTGTACTTTAGCTTAAAAAGAAATTTAAAAAATTTCACTAGAACCGTGAATATTTACAATTGTAAGTTTATAAAAATTTATTTTGTGTAACTCTACGGGAATATACATTTACTTCTGAAAATATTTAGGAAATCGTGATACTTCCAACTTAGAAATATATAAACTACTGATACCTGATTTACCTCCTTATTTAAAATTAGGCTTAAACTAAAAGTAATTCAACTTTTGGCTTAAAGTTGGTTAGATAGAAGATGTGGTTTTAGTTTGTAACGCCAGTTCGAATTAGTTGCTTGCCTGCTTACATTTTAGCTGTTAAAAATATATAGGGAAATGTTAAAACTTTCGATATTTACTTTTATAAGTCTATAAAATATTTAATGCAATTTATCAGCCAATTAAAAAAAATCATAAACTTTTATTTATGATGGTTATTATTTTTAGAATATAAATCAATGGATATTATAGATAGGATATTTCATCATTGTAAATTAAGTATATAATAATCCTATTATTTTGTGAAATTTATGGCATGAAAGTGAGACATGGATTTCCTATTAGCATGATATAAAGCAAAAGAAAAATTTTATTCAAATATATTTTACAAGATTTTAAAAGTACAACAGCAACATCATAAGATAAGCATATGGAGGATGTCTCTTCATTGACTAGGGAGTGAAATAAATAAATGACTACAGATTTTTTTGAAAAATATTTTGGAGAAATTTGATTAAGTCTTTAATAATAGAAACCTCCATTCAAATTAAAAAGATTGACTAATAGAACCCTTAAAGAGGTTCAATGTCAATTGTTTCTATTTCAGAGAATATGAAGGAAAATAGGATGCAGTAGAAAAAAAACTACAATTATGCAAAGTGTGAAATCTTTTAATATATATATATATATTTAAAAAATGTTAAATAAATATACTCAAAATCCGACATATAATATGTGAGAATGCATTTATGATAATGCATGAATTATCATAATACGACCATCTAATATTTAACATTTTGTTTGTTTTAGACTCAGAGTGGTCATGCTTGTTTATTATTGATTAATAATGATAATGAGTATGTATATATACTATACCGAACAACCCGTATCTAATATTCTGCATCAGAGTGTGCTATTAGACATCTTATCTAGAAGATGTATAATTTGCTGATAAGAATAAAAACTGCCAGTGCCTACCATAGCTGTCCCATCATTATATAATATTGCCATTAGATCATGGAGAATAGAGATTCTTGACAAAATAAACAACTGACAGAGTGGACAATAGTAAACAAAACATCAGACAAATCTAACAATTAACAACAATATTTATTAACAATTATATAAAAAAACATACATCAATAGTAAAGTTAAAACACTAGTTATCTTTAAAATATGTTTTAAATAATTATTAATCCTCTTTAAAGTAATTAGGCAATGTATTTGCCAATTGTTAGTTTCCATTTCCCCCCTAAGTGTTATATTTAGTTTCATTAATATAAATGAATTTTTACAAAGACTTGATAATTTTTAGATGTGCACACATTTATATTCATAATAATATTAACCCATAAACAACAATCGGCAGGTTTAATCATTATACAGTTTTTTTTATTCACTGACTATTATTAAACCAAGCTCATAAGTGGTGCACTAGATCTTAATCATGAAAAAAACATAGAAGGAGCATATAATTAATAGCCCATAAATAATGAGAGTGAAAATATATAGGAATGCACGAGGAAGAGAAACACTTGATCCAATGCAAAAATCAGTAACAGCAAATTTCAAATGGCAAATAAATCATGGGTCAAACACATAATAAGATCTTTTTTAAATGAGCATGGGCAGGAAGATCACTGTATTTTTTGCAGAGAAATATATATACAGTGATAATCATAAGAATAAATCAGAGTCAAACATACATGTGGTATCTAATGGATCATTTTATACATGCATGCACAAACAAGCATATTCATATCTTTACTTTCAGATGCTTATGACAAAATAAACAAAACCTGCCAATAATTTAAACAGTTCAACATTTTATATAAAAAAGTATATATACACATTTATATCGGTCATATACAAATATGTAATGACAATTTCAAAAGTTCCATAACATTAACATTTACTGAAAACTAGATACTACATTAAAAAAAGAACAATCCATCTAGATTTTTAAACTTAGTATTGCTTTTTTTTTAAATTCTCATTAAAGTAATCTAGATTGTCAAAAACAATCATGAAAGTTGGGGGGAGGGGCTTCCTTTACATTCTTTCAAATAATTTCTTTTAAAACTTTAGGAGGGGCAGAAAAAAATAAATCAAAATTTAATAAATTAACTTATTTAAATTAACTAACTTATCAACTGTCAATTAATATAGAATTTTAAACAGAAATCTTACTTATAATAATACAAAAAAATGTAATAATATGTGAAAGATATATAATAAAAAAAATTATAAAATTGATAAATATAAAATTACACCCTTTCATATATATATATATCACTGGCTTACTGGTAATATCCAAATAATAGTTCATGCTAAAAGTTTTACCTTCAGTCCAGAGAGAAGGGTATAAAGGGCTATTACTTTTATGAAAGGTGGAGTACATAAATGCTTACATATGCTGACATGTCAATATCAGTTCTCACATTTCTTGTTTCATTGATTGAATATTGGAGTTTGTTATGGGGTTGCTTCATCAGCAAGGAGAAGTGCATTGCTTTGACAGTCTCTTAGATAATAGTAATTGGCTGTTTTGATCAGTTAATAGGCAAGGTTAACATACAGTGACTACAGGTTCATGCTGAAAAATTGAATTTACTTCAGGTGCTTTAGCAGCACATAGCATGAAACAAGGTCACTAGAAAATGTTGAGTTTATCATCTAGCCATGCATATGTAAAATACAGTATAATCACTGTTGGCATTAAACTGGAACAAAATGCAGAACTCCAAATAGAAAAGCAGAAGAATGAGTGTGAGGGGATCACCATATTCAATAGTGTTCAGGAACAAGTAAGCAGATTCAAACATAATATTTAGCTGGTCTTTTTATAGAACTACGGTTAATTGTTTAGCCCACTCAGGAATTTCAAAATTTTCTATTAATTAATAAGCCCATTACATTTTTGAACACAAATAAGCCAGAAATTTTTAATTAAGAAATTAACCAAATTTATAATTAAATCAATATGAAATTTTAAGATAACAATAGTGAAACAGTAAGATTCACATTTGAATCTTAAGTTTCATCTTTTCTATTGTCTCTCACCCACCACCCTCTCATATCCAAATTTAAACTTTTTTGGTATCGAATTGTTTGTGTAGCAATATTAAAAATGTATAAATATATGTAAAATCCACCATAAACACACACACATTTTGATAACAAATTTAAAGCAATAGATAAAAATAATTAATGTAATTTGTATTTCTCTTTTAGTTATATAAAAATATATAATTTTAACCATTTATTTTAAATTATAAAGTTCGTTATTTATTACTGTGTTTAAATTTCATATTAATAATAATTTTAGAAAATGATTGTAATTTAATTAAAAGTATAAATAATTGTATATTCCCTTTTGTATTTGAAATTTTAAAAGTAACAGTCGGTGAGAGATAATAGATTAATTAAAAAGAAAAATTCCCTAAAATCTTTAATTACAAAATGTTAATGTAAAAATAAAATCGAACAATAGAAATGCAGCTTTCTATATAAATTAAACTTACAAGAATGTATTGATTATCCTTGGGGCAAATGATTGGATCCATAAATAAAATATAACAAAAGTGAAAAGATAAGATCAAGAAAGGAGGACATTTTGAACTTTCTAAGAACTTTCAGTAAAACTTTAGCTGTGCTCTCGATCAATTGAGAATCTCCAAAAGTCATAAATTAATTTACCTACCACAGTATGGTAGAGTAGAAAGCACCCAGGCTATTCTCCTTCTGGAGATGGTCTGTCATATGCCATGAACCTTCACATATGCCCTCCATAATATCAACCATGAAGATCTGCTGCCCAAACTATTAGAATGCTGCTGCTGCTGTTAAAATCCATTAATAATCTAAATGCTGGAAAGAACTACTACTTCTGAGATCATGAACAATTTGCTACTGACTACTGAATTTGAAAACTTCTCATAAAACAGGTACCTACCCAAAGGCCTAGAGTACTCTATTTAATAATCACCTTATAGCTCATTCTCTATATAACTTGTAAACTATAATTTGTAAAACTATAATTTATAAAACTGAATTAATTATTAATTATGAATTAATTATTAATTCCTTATGTAAATTTCTTTAATAGTCTAGCTTGACTAATTCTATCTTTTCTTGGGTATGTGTTTCTAAATTTTACATTTTTATCATGCTCATAAGATTTCTGACTGTACCTCGCCAAATTCAAATATAGATTTTAATCAATGTGGTTGCCATCTTGCCTAACAACCTATTGATATATTTCGTTATATACTTCCATTGGCTGGTCAGCTTGGAAATCTCCATAATTTTCTAAATATGAATCCATGATTGCTTGAAACAGTGGATGCATGTCAAATCCTTATTAATATTTATTTCTATAAATTACTTAATATTCTCGTATATATCGACATGCATTAAATGATTCATTTATTGTAATGCAGGGGTCTACACTTAGCAAATGGCTGACATATTAATTATTAGCACTCACCCAGCTTACCTATTATTTTATATTTTAAGTTTTTAAGTAATAATTCCATAAATTGCATTTCCTTGAGAGTCAAAAATGTTCTTTATTAAATGTTGATGATGTAGGGTCGAGTTATAAAATATATTAAATCTTAGCAGAATAGTCTTACACTATACATGTGTTACATTCTAGAGATGCAATGACCTGGTATAAGCCATGGATACTCTGGATTCTTTAGGATTGAAACTAACCCCAGTCATCCTACACAAGTGGACATAATAAATGCTCTCATATGGCTTGACAACAGTCATGCAGTTAGGAGGTAATCATGGCATGAACCACTTGCCCCTAATTATGCTTATGTGACACCTTACCTTTTGGGCCTATGGCAAACACTAGCCTGTTCTTTTAAACTCATTCAAGGCTTCGCAGTTTGAATATACTGCCACCTTCATATCACCTTTCTAGATGTACCATGTGTTTCTTTTTTTTATTATTCAATGTATAACTCCATCTCTGCATTAGTGACATAACTCACTCTCAAATAGATGCCTGTCCATAGTAATTAATAAATATCTTCTTTAATTAAATAAATATGTGTCCGCCGTTATGATTATTAATTCTACTTTAGACTCTTGCATTGCAAGGATATAAATCCCTGAAGGCATGCACTTGAAATACTTGCTCGAGAATTTAGGTAGCTAGATTACGTCAGCTAAATAAATAATGTATCTCTTTGTAAAACATAACAGTATCGGAAATACCACTACTGAGATTTTAAATCTTATCAGATATTATTAGTTAAATAATTTATTATAAAATGTTTTGAATAAATAATTTCAAACGATACATCTGCTGTTACATCTTTATTTATTCGATACCCATTTAATATAATATTTCCTCAATTCTATAAAATATAAATGTTTAATATTAATGTTATTATTGGCTAACTTGTAATAAAATTCTTGATTCTCTTGCATCTCCCTGACCTCCATGCCTAAAAAAGTATTTACTAATGTAGCATCAGATGCATTGTTTTGTAGATTGTATCATGGAACCGATAAATTATGTTCGAACTCAGTACTATGGGTGGCTTCGCTACTTAGATGGTGCTGCAATTCTGTGTGGTGGTCGAATTCTGCACTATGTTAACGAATCACACGTTTCTGACCATTACATAGTATAATTTTTTTTAGCGTTTTTGCTACATCCTATAATTTTAAATACATTAATTTTTTTTTTTACAGATATATAAAAAGCAGTGATTACATGAAGTAACGAATATTTTATATACCCAGATCTAGAATTTATAGTTTAATTTAAAATGGCCTAATTTGGCCGAGTCTGGTTAGAAATCTTATAGTAACATTAGTTAAAACTGATAATATATAAAAAAATTCTTAGAGTAATATTAATGAAACTGATAATATATAAAAAAATTATTAGAATAATATTAGTTAAAATTATACATATACATAAAAAATCTTATCTAAAGCCCTATTTAACTAATGTAGGTTCCATTCTACCAAATTCATTATATCAAATTCATTTTATTAATTTTATATACATGTAATGACCATCCTAAGAGGCTAAATATTTTTATAACCCCAGGTCAGGTGGATAATATCTAGCTCTCATCGTTGATGACTGGAGCCTTGGGTTTTCTCATTTTTGCCTTCTATCAGGTGGTTCTTTGGCTCAATGGTTAAAATCCAAGGTAGTCAAAAATTCAACCATTTCTTCTATGTCTTTTATTCAACTGCCTGCCATTAATTGTTGGATGGTTAGCAGCATGCTATGCTGGATGGTCCCTATGATGTGTGGATCTGAAAAGATAAACCTTGTAAGGGATTTAAACTGGTTTGTTTGGCAGAGGAAAAACTGTGTATGCGTCTCTTGGGGTATCATCCCATATTTTTCCTGGCAGAGCATATTGTAGATACCGCTTTGATGCTCATTGCTCCATTAATGCTTCATTAATGCATCTTTGTATTTTTCTATTGTTTTAGGTTTCCATTTCAGCATATTCCACCAGTCCTTGGCAGAGCTCTGTAGATGGTAACTGCCTATCGCTATCTGCTCATCTGGTCCTGTATTATGAAATTGGAAAAACTTTTGTAAGCTCTCTAAGTGGGTTTGAGGGTTTTCTCCTATCTCATCTCTAAAGATTTTAATGTGGATCATCTTTGCAAAATAGCTTTGGTTTAATGCTGACTTCATTCTCCGGTTCTTGTGAACCTTCACCTACTGGAATGTCTCCAAATTCAACCATTTCTTCTATGTCGTTTATTCGACTGCCTGCCATTAATTGTTGGATGGTTAGCAGCATGCTATGTTGGATGGTCCCTATGATGTGTGGATCTGAAAAGGCGAATGTTGTAAGGGTTTTAAACTGGTTCAGTTGGCAGAGGAAAAACTGTGTATGCATCTCTTGGGGTATCGTCCCATATTTTTCCTGGCAGAGTGTATTATAGATACCGCTTTGACACTCATTGCTCCAGTAATGCTTCATTAATGCAACTTTGTATTTTTCTATTGTTTTAGGTTTTCATTTCACCATATTCCACCAATCCTTGGCAGAGCCCTGTAGATGGTAACTGCCTGTCACTATCTGCTCATCTGGTTCTGTCTTATGAAATTTGAAGAACTTTTGTAAGCTCTCTAAGTGGGTTTGAGGGTTTTCTCCTATCTCACCTCTAAAGATTTTAATGTGGATCATCTTTGCTAAGTAGCTTTGGTGTCCAATCTCCATTTTTGTCTCCTCTTTAATGGTGAATTCATTCTCCAGTTCTTGTGGGCCTTCATCTACGGGAATGTCTCTTTGCTCCTCATACTTATTTACATTTATTACACTATCTGTCTGCTCTTCTATTATCATAGATTTGTCAGATCTTTCTAACTTCCATTTCATTCTGCCTATCTTTAATCTCTTCTTCCTTTTTACTAACTCGGAATATTCCAAATTTTTTCTTATCACCTTCTAATTCTCTCCAAATAGCCTCTTTAAATTCCTGATACTCCCTAACTCTTATCTTTACTTCTTCCTATCTCTTTTCTGATTCTTCATCCCTTCTTCTTGCTTTCTCCTCACATATTTTCCTCATTTCTTCCCTATTGTGTCTGAGTATTTTTTCAATGAACTTTAAATTAAAGTCCATTGATCCTCTGTATTGATGTGTAGCTTCCATTCGCTCTGGGGTCAACTCAAAAGCTTCAGATAAATTTACTTGCTCTAGACTGTCATTTTCTGCTTCCATTTTTTTAATATTATTTATTTTATTTATTACTGGCATTAGACTATCCCCCTCTGGTATCTTGGTCCTATCACACTCTTTCATTGCCCTTCACCTACTCTACATTGCCCTATCTCTATATTTTCTATATTGCTGTGCTTATCCTATATATTATAATAAACTACTGCTAACGCATATAATAAGCCACTGCTGTCTATGATATATATAATCGTTCTTTAATAAATATTTACTGCTACTTGCTTTCTCACTTAGTGACTGATTACTTTTCTTTGATATATATATATACCAACAAAAAAAAACATTTCACTAGATCTGAGTATTTTCATTCCTTCTTAAATTACACATACATCCCTGATTTCTCTAAATTTATTATTATGCTTACCGTCCTTTCATTCACTCAACCCACATTATCTCACTCGATTTATTTTTCTCATAATTTTTATCAAAAACAAACTCGTATATATAGAATTATTAGCTAACTTGGGTAATGAATGCTAAAAACAATTTACATGCATTATAAATCTGCTCAGGGATATGGGTTTTATATCCATGCCTCACGTTATCAGCACCAAATGCTAAAAAAAATTATACTATGTAAAGGTCAGAAACATGTGATTTGTTAACATAGTACAGAATCTGACCACCACACAGAACTGCAGCACTATCAAGATAGTGAAGCCACCCATAGTACTGAGTTTGAACATAGTTTATTGGTTCCACAATACAATCTACGAAACAATGCATCTGATGCTACATTAGTAAATACTTCTTTAGGAACGGTGGTCAGGGAGATGCAAGAGAATCAAGAATTTTATTTTGAGTTAGACAATAATAACATTAATATTAAACATTTATATTTTATAGAATCGAGGAAATATTATATTCAATGGGTATCAAATAAATAAAGATATAATGGCAGATGTATAGTTTGAAATTATTTATTTAAAACATTTTATAATAAATTATTTAACTAATAATATTTGGTAAGATTTAAGATCTCAGTAGCGGTATTTCTGATACTGTATGTTTTACAAAGAGATACATCATTTATTTAGCTGACATAATCTAGCTACCTAAATTCTTGAGCAAGTATTTCAAGAGCATGCCTTCAGGGATTTATATCTTTGCAATGCAAGAGACTAAAGTAGAATTAATAATCGTAAGAACAGACACATATTTATTTAATTAAAGAAGATATTTATTAATTACTATGAACAGACATTTATTTGAAAGTGAGTTATGTCACTAATGCAGACACAGAGTTATACACTGAATAATAAAAGTTGATAAGAAGAAACACATGGTACATCTAGAAAGGCGATATGAAGGTGGCAGTATATTCAAACTGCGAAGCCATGAATGAGTTTCAAACAATGGGCTGGCATTTGCCATAGGCCCAAAAGGTAAGGTGTCACATAAGCATAATTAGGGGCAAGTGGTTCATGCCACGATTACCTCCTAACTGCGTGACTGTCGTCAAGCCCTATGGGAGCATTTATTATGTCTGCTTGTGTAGGATGACTGGGATTAATTTCAATCCTAAAGAATCCGGAGTATCCAAGGCTTATAATAGGTCATTGCATCTCTAAAATGTAACACATGTATAATGTACAGACTATTCTGCTAAGATTTCATATATTTTATAACTTGGCCCTACATCATCAACATTTAATAAAGAACATTTTTGACTCTCAAGGAAATGCAATTTATGGAATTATTACTTAAAAACTTAATAAAATATAAAATAATAGGTAAGCTGGGTGAGTGTTAATAATTAATATGTCAGCCATTTGCTAAGTGTAGACCCCTGCATTACAATAAATGAATCATTTATGCGTGTCAATTTATATGAGAATATTAAGTAATTTATAGAAATAAATATTAATGAGGATTTGACATGCATCCACTGTTTCAAGCAATCATGGATTTATACTTAGAAAATTATGGAGATTTCCGAGCTGACCAGCCAACAGAAGTATATAACGAAATATATCAATAGGTTGTTAGGCAAGATGGCGACCGCATTGATTAAAATCTATATTTGAATTTGGCGAGGTCCGATCAGACATCTTATGAGCATGCTATAATTAAATAATAAAAATGTAAAATTTAGAAATACATACCCAAGAAAAGATAGAATTAGGCAAGCTAGATTATTAAAGAAATTTACATAAGGAATTAATAATTAATTCAGTTTTACAAATTATAGTTTACAAGTTATATAGAAATTGAGCTACAGCATGATTATTAAATAGGGTACTCTAGGCCTTTGCGTACAGGTGCCTGTTTTATGAGAAGTTTTCAAATTCAGTAGTCAGTAGCAAATTGCTCATGATCTCAGAAGTAGCAGTTCTTTCCAGCATTTATATTATTAATGGATTTTAACAGCAGCAGCAACTTTCTAATAGTTTGGGTAGCAGATCTTTTTGGTTGATATTATGGAGGGCATATGTGAAGGTTCATGGCATATGATAGACCATCTCCAGAGGAGAATAGCCTGGGTGCTTTCTACTCAACCATACTGTGGTAGGTAAATTAATTTATGACTTTTGGAGACTCTCAACTGATCGAGAGCACAGCTAAAGTTTTACTGAAAGTTCTTAGAATGTTCAAAATGTTCTCCTTTCTTGATCTTATCTTTTCACTTTTGTTATATTTTATTTATGGATCCAATCATTTGCCCCAAGGATAATCAATACATTCTTGTAAGTTTAATTTATATAGAAAGCTGCATTTCTATTGTTCGATTTTATTTTTACATCAACATGTTGTAATTAAAGATTTTTGGGAATTTTTCTTTTTAATTAATCTATTATCTCTCACCGACCATTACTTTTAAAATTTCAAATACAAAAGGGAATATACAATTATTTATACTTTTAATTAAATTACAATCACTTTCTAAAATTATTATTAATATGAAATTTAAACACAGCGATAAATAACGAACTTTATAATTTAAAATAAATGGTTAAAATTATATATTTTTATATAACTAAAAAAGAAATACAAATTACATTAATTATTTTTATCTATTGCTTTAAATTGGTTATAGAAACGTGTGTGTGTTTATGGTGGATTTTACATTTATTTATACATTTTTAATATTGCTACACAAACAATTCTATACCAAAAACGTATAAATTTGGGTAGGAGAGGGTGGTGGGTGAGAGACGATAGAAAAGATGAAACTTAAGATTCGAATGCGAATCTTATTGTTTCAATAGTAAAATCAAAACAATACTTAATTTAAAAAATGATTTTTGAGTCTCTGATTAAAAAAAAAAACAATCTTATTAGAATTCGTAAAAAAAAAATTTAAGATTAAAGATTATTTCTGAAATATATTAAAAAAAATATTTTACAAATTTTATAATAAATTTGGCTACAAAGTACACATTTAATTTTTTTTTTACAATTAAATCCTCTGAGCCAACATTATAGACATATATTTTAATATGTGGATGTATATATATTACTGTACCTAAAAAAAACATAACTTAAAACTGAACTTAAGCTTGTGCTTAGACAACATTAACTTTTGCACTTAAATTAAATATTGGTATGGCAATGCTCCATCTTAATACATATAATAAATTTACTGATATGTTAATCTTAAAATTAATTGAAATGATATTGAATCTTTAAAATTTCATCTATAATTATTTCTTTTTTATTTAATACTTTGTCTCTTGATGAAAAATGAAAACAATCTTTTCAGTACACAGATAATAACTTTTATCAACTGTCTTTGAAGATGAATTACGCTCTCATCTAGAGACAATCCAATTTTTGAGGCAAAGAAATATTTGTTTTACATAATGAAATATGAAATAGGCATAAGCAATAAAACATTATATTTTTAAAAATAATTTAAAAAGTTTGGACATCTTTTTAATTGAAAGAATACCTTGCCTTTCTTACAAACACATTTATCTTTTTTATAGATAGACAACGTTCATATCTTTTTGTCAATTCTTAAAACAAATATTTCATTCACTTTTAAGTTTTTTTACTAACACTTTAGTTAAAAATTATGTAACTCTGAAATTTATTTATCAAGCACATAGTACTATGTAATTAAACAGAAAGTTATATTCACCTTTTCACATATGCACTGTACTAATTTATAAAAGCTTAATGAATCCAAGATAGAGACTTTATATAGATAAGAGTGGTCATCTTATCTTTAACATAAATTCTTATGTATATAGGCCAATGTAAAGTGGCTTGATTTGAGAGAGTGAAGATGTTACTCTGTTCACTTTTACATCCATTAGTTTTTTTTATATATTATGATACATAAAATCTTTCAATGTACTATGAATCAATTTTATATATTAATAAAAACTATGTAACTCTGAAATTTATTTATCAAGGGCATAGTATGTACATAATTAAACAGAAAATATTTTCACCTTTTCACATATGCATTGCACTAATTTATATAAGCTCAATAATGTTGTGTTAAGTACAGGAAAACTCTCAAACTCAGACACAAGATAGAGACTTAATAAATATAAGAGTGGCTATCTTATCTTTAATCTAAATTCTGATTTGTATAGGCCATTCTGAAGTGTCTTGGTTTAAAAGAGTGAAGATGTTACTATGTTCAACATACATGTGAAAATGTAAAAATCCTTGCTATTTATTTACATACATACTACATGCTTGATAAATAAATTTCAGAGTTTCTATTCTTAAAATTGACTTGCAATAAATTGAAACATTTTGCATATATTAATACATGAAATAAACTAATGGATCTAAAACAGAACAGAGTGTATCATCTTCACTCACTCAAATGAAGATACTTCAGATTGGCCTGTATAAAATCAGAATTTAAGTTAAATATAAGATGGCCATGCTTATTTTTATAAAATCTTCATCTTGTGTTTGGGTTTGACAGTTTTTCTGTACTCAACACAGCATCATTGAGCTTATGTAAATTAGTACTGCACATATGTGAAAATACTTTCTATTTAATTACATATATACTGTGTGTTTGATAAATAAATTTCAGAGTTACATAGTTTTTATTAATTCTTAAAATTGACTCGTAAATTGAAAGATTTTACATATATTAATATATGAAAGAAACTAATGAATGTAAAAGTGAACAGTGTATCATCTTCAATCTCTCAGCCTAAGATGTTTCAGAATGGCCTATATAAACCAGAATTTAGATTAAAGTTAAGATGGCTGCTCTTAGACTTTATCTTGTGTTTAGGTTTGAGAGTTTTCCTGTATTCAACACACCATTGTTCAGCTTATATAAATTAGTTTAGTGCAAATGTGAAAAGTTGAAAATATGTTCTATTTAATTAAAAATGTATATGTAACAGAGGAGATTTAAAAAAAAATGTTTGTTGTAAATAATGCAGCAAAAAAAAAACAATAATATTAATTATCCATTTATTTTGTTCTCTTTAGTTAAATAACATAACAATAAAAGTAAATTGGATGATTTACTGACAATTTTTTTTTTGTACTTTGCAAAAGATTTTGAATTTGACAATCCACTGGTGGTGTGTTTTTATAAACTATGATTTCACCACTTTCACAGGGCTTTTTTTTTTAAAAAAAATTATTCTTACTGCTCTATATTCTTAAATGTTTTATTAGAAAATATTTAGAGGTATGCAGATATGATAAAATTTAAAGAAAAAATACTTTATTTCCATATTTTAATATTTCAATAATTTTTATATTTAAAATGTTTTCAGGATACCTGAAAATAGATCTGTGAAAGTAAATTAACTTTCTAGTTAGTAAAATAAAAGAATTAAATAATTATGATTGATTCTTTAGATTATAAGTTGATGATAATCATTTTCATTTTGAATTATTATTGATTTACTACAGAATGAAGATGTATTCAAGTTTAATTTTTCTGATTCATAACCTTCTCTCCACATTATGCCAGAAAACTTTATTTTATCTATCTGTTTCATAAATACTCTCATTTACCCATTTATTGTTATTCTTCCAGCAGTACGTCCAGCATAATTTGACTTCAGTCTTTATTTCTTTTAATTATGTTAATGATATTTAATGTTTTCTCATCAAAATATTTCACTTTCATTCTCTTCCTTTTACTCCCCATAGACTCTCCATATTTCCTCTTCTCTTAAAAATCCAAGTATGTGATATATATTGTGCAATTACAATTTAGTCATTAGCTAAATTTGTAGTAATGTGCATGAAAGAAAATGAACAAAAATCATCACCACAATTTTATATATAGGAAAGGAAGCTGTAGGGTACCCAAGTTTAAACCCTACAGAGTCAAGTTCTGTAAAAACTTAAGACAGAAAGAGAGTGGGGCAACAGTTACATTCTTTATTTGTTTGTGTGTTGATAAAAAAAATGCAAAAAGAATAGTACACACATTTAAATATTCAATATTTAATTTTTTTATTGAAAAGTAAATTAATAACACATATATAGGCAGTGTGTGTGTAAGCTGTTTAATTATCATTGTATATTTCAAATATTAAACTCTAATGGTAAATACAATATTATAGTTTAAATTCCTTTGTAGCACTTTCGATTATGTGGTAATCCTCATAAACTTTCAGTTAAAGCTGATGAGGATTACCATGTAATCGAAAGTGATACTGTATTTACCGTTAAAATTTTATATATATAATATTTTCTATAAGGGATATTTAAATAAGCATTTATTTTTATATAGCACTATGGCTACGATTTGCTCATATATAAGCATTTGAGTTGTAGGAATAAGTGGATTTATTTTATTCCTGCATAAATACTATATCTTGTATTGGAAAGGAAGGAAAGCATTTATTATTAACACTCGCAAAAAGCGCATGCACAATTAGCTTGAAAGGCTGATATTTGAATGTAATATAATGGATATTGTATTTTACATTTAATATATATATATATATATTGTCTATACTAAACTTAATATATATATATATATAATTAAAAGGGATTTGAACTCCGACTTTCAAGCTCTCTTCAGTTATCCACTCCATCAACCAATACCCATGATTATGCACATGTGAAAAGGATAAATGATTTCCAATATACATATTTCATGCTGAGCCATCATTCATCAGTTGGTTAACATCATCACCTCCACATTCAAACTTTAATGGACAGGATATTTTAATATAAATTGAGCACTGACTATATGTAAATGTGTGGAAGATGATGATCTGGACCAACTGAAGA
Source organism: Epiperipatus broadwayi (assembly GCA_028023455.1). Taxonomy (NCBI): domain Eukaryota; kingdom Metazoa; phylum Onychophora; class Udeonychophora; order Euonychophora; family Peripatidae; genus Epiperipatus; species Epiperipatus broadwayi. The sequence continues at coordinate 234,551 of JAQFVV010013025.1, read as the reverse complement.
GTGCTGATTTAGCATGAAATATGTATATTGAAAATCATTTATCTTTTTTACATGTATGTGGTCTTGGGTATCAGTTATATAACATGTAGTGGATAGCTGTAGAGAACTTGAAAGTCTGAATTTACATTCATTTTAATTGCATTAAGTTCAGTATAGACAATATACATGTATTTAAATATTCCATCTTCCACCTATATTCTACTCATTCCTCTTTTATGTATTTAAATGGATGTATTAAGTTCCTATATGAGAGGGGTCAGAGTGACTTAAGGTCAACATGGATATAACAATAGGATTGACTTCAACAAGGAACTTTGAACATTCCATCATCAGATTTTCAATGATATGGATGGCTGAAGAGACAGAGTGTGGAGAAGATTGAAGCATGTCCATTAAAGTTTGAAGATTTTTTATATTAATATAAAGTGAGCATTGGTTGTATATATGTGTGGGAGATAGTGATTTGGACCAATTGATGAGTACTGGTTCAGTACAAAATACATATTTTAGAAATCATTTATCCTTTTCACACATATGTGGTCATGTGTGTCTGTTGTATAAGATGGAGGGGAGCTGTAGAGAGCTTGAAAGTCTGAGTTCATATATATATATTGTAACGATCCAGAGAATGACTTAACGTAAACTGCACTACAGGGCGCCATCTAGGCATTTGAACCTAGAAAAATTTATAAAGTAGGCAGATACGTAAGTCAAAAAAAAAAAAAAAATTTTTTTTTTTAATATTTTGGTTCCGGTCGTTAGCCCATGTCACTAGCTCAGCGGAGATGCAGAGATAAAAATCTATAAATTTTATATCTTAAATATCAAAGAGTAAAAGCCACTGCCAGAAATTAACATATAAAAATATTTATTTACGCACATATAAAATAATATTTAAATTTTGAGGAATAAGTTTAACATTTTAGATTTTTATATTAACTTTTAATTTTACATTTAACTAATTTCAATGAGTTTAATTATTATTTAGATAGTCAAGTATGAATAGACTACATAGATCTGCATTTGAAAAGAAAATATTCTTCCCTGATTTAACCTTAGGCAACAAATTTCGCAACCAAATTGGCGCCAATCCATCTGATACATTCATGTATTCAATGTAGCATGATACGACAACACAAAATACTATATTGTCAGGAATGTACATCTGAACAATAAGTAGAAATAGAGAAGACATTGACTCTCCACCAACAGGAATGTGACATCTGTTGGCAAGTAGAACAATAAACAAAAACTCCATAGGAATGGACTGCGGTCTTCTGCCGACTTACAAACCCATCCATAGGCAAACAGAGGGTGTGTGGCGTATATCTATAATCCTGCCCATAGCGGACCTCATACTACATCTACTAATTACACAAATATATCCAATCCATTGAACCAATTCAACTACGAAATGAATAACCTAAGATTACCCTCCCTTAATACAACTTTACAAAACTATATAGCCATTCACGCCTGACTTAATTTTAACATTTAAATACGTTCGCACAGATTTGTTTAAAAATGTTGGGTATAGATCGATTACATAGATTCCACGGTCAAAAACATTTCAAAATAAACATAAACGATCAAAATACAAAATTATTGATACCGACAATCGCAGAGGGAAACTTATAAGTAACCCAATAGTATTCACCATAAGATACTTGCGTTGTCACCAATAACTTAAAAGACATCCGAATAAATACATTTTAGATACTCACCGTAAGGTATCATTATTTATCGAATGTCTATATATTTTGATCAAATATGAAAACCAAAATATAATTAACCGCTAACGAATCCATGCAAGTGTCTATAAACAACTTAAATTTCATACATTTAAATAATCTTTACAATAAGAAAAAAAAAATGGAAATGATGTTTATCAATCGGAAAACATATAAAATTAAACATTATTAATTTGATTTAAAAACTTACAAAAGTCAGATAAGAGTCCGTTTTAACATTTCAGTTGGCTTGTTTATCAATTTGTAAAACTTGACGAAAGTTCTTAATTGATTTTAACAATTGTTCATTTCATATAGCTTATGGTAGAAGAGTCCAGGCCTCTGCTTTCAATTCCCGTGACGCCTCCGTTGGAAGGTAATGTTCTGGAGATGGCAATAGCTGGTTCAAGGTATCACAGTCTTTTCATTTTTTTTTTTTTTATAGAGAGTGTGGTATGTGTGTCATACCACATCTCTCAAACACACAACGCTGGAACTGTCAGAAAAAACTGTATTTCCCTTTTTATATTATCCACAAGGATTCAATGAACAAAACGTCACTAATCTATCACTTTCGTTAGGGTCCGAGCCAAGGCCTAGTGCTTCCATTGGTCAAGCTAAAATCTCTTTCTTCTCTTATCTAACTTTTCATCTGACTTTTTAATTACACAGCTTTTAGATAATTAATAAACAATCATTTCCATTTACAGATTACAGGAATTAAATAATACCTGTTTTTATTTTAACTTACGTTATTTTTTTATTAAAATATTTTTATATTTCAATCTTGTATTTTTTTATTTAAAAAAATACGTTCAAATACTTTTTTTTTTGTTTATGAAAAAAAATATTTTTAAAGTTTAGCATCTGTGCGAATGTATATACGTATAACAAACATTTTAATTTTAGCGTTTAGTTTTTTACTTTTATTTGCGAACTTTTAAGTTTTTATTTTAAATTAATGTAACGACATATTTATATATCGTTACAATATATATCAGAAACTTAAAAGAAGAGCAAATATGGAGAGTGTATGTTGAGAGTAAAAAAGAGAATAAAAATATTTGAATGCAAAAACATCAGGTGTCACTGACATAATTAATAGAAATGATCAATCTTTACATTAATTCTGTGACATTTCTTTTATTTAATCTCCGTGAATGTGATTTATTTAACATGAAACTCTTAGATATTAATTTAGCAGTCACATTTAACTAAAGCAAATTTTTCTACCTTTCTACTTCAAATATAATAGAAATGAGGTTTTTAACAAGCAATAAATATTATTAATAATCAAGTTTATATCTAATATGGATTTAAGTCATTTTCATTATCTTACATCTAACTTGAAAATGCTGCATTTATTAATATTACATATTTGATGCATTGTGTATTGACTCATAAAAGTGGTAAAAGGGAAAAAATGATTTTATCTTAAGTTGTATAATTATTGACTTATTAAAATGAAACTTGATTTTTAATAATATCATTTGTCAGAAAGCCCAGTCTTAAAAGATCTGATATAGCCAAAATAAGTAATTGTTTATTTAAAAAAACAGGTTTTTTTAGAAAGAGGAATGATACAGTGATACTGACAACATGTAGAAAAACAAGTAATTTTCATTATAATATATATAATTAGAAAGCTTTTTTTTTTTTAAATCACATTTGATTTAATGTTTATTTACTTTTAAGAATGTTAAAAATGAGAAATGAGTTTATTTTATGATACATATTTATTGATTGTATTAAATTAAAGCTTTATTTGTAACAGTCCTTTAAAAAATATCACTTAAAATCATAGCAAACTGTCCATACAGTAATGCCACCCAGTGCCAACTTTAATAATCAATAGATGTAAGAATGTATGTGCATAAAATCCCTATGGAGGGTTGCATTAGATCCTGAGACCTAGATACAGTATTTTGAGATATATGACTTCTCACTGATGAAAGCCATGAGCTAGAAACTAATTTGGAGATATTGGATGATTAGGCACTAAATAGGGATTTTATTCACAAATCTTCTTGTGTCTATTAATTACTAAGGTTTGCACTGAGTGACGCTACTGTATGGAGAGATAGCTATTGTTTTAACAGCTTGTGTAAGCATAGGGAAATGGATGATCATATGATCTTTCAGTGGTTTTATAGCAATATTGCCTATAGAATGATGATGACTGTGGTTTTTAAAAAAACTAAAGTCACTGAACTGGTTTCAGATTTATATGATTATATAAGCAAATGAGTTTGAATTGAAAATATTATTGTGTTTTCATTTTGGACTCATAGCTACATAGTCAACTGTATAGGTAAAAGGTGGCTTCTGGAGAGTTGCATTAGATTGATCTGGGTGCAGTACTTTCAGATCCAAGTCTTGCCATTAAAATAATCCACAAGCTAGAAACTAGTCTATGGATGAGTAAACTCTAGATAGAGATTTTATGAAAACTTTCTTGCATCCATTGATTACTAAGACTTGTACTGAGTGGTACTACTCTATCAAGAGTTTGCCATTGTTTTAAGCTTATTTAAGCATAGGAAATAGTAATCATATGATATTTTAGTGGTAATAATATCACTTGTTAGAAAGCCTATCTTTGTGAGACATGATTCTTTTTGGCATACAGAAGTGAACATAATTCATAGCCCATGAAAAAAACTCTTAAAAAAATAACAATTTATTTAAACAATTGATACAACTTTACACAATGATGATTACATGAATACCAAGCAATGGCCATAGCTAAATGAAAAGTGAATACATACATGATTGTTGGATCAATGCTTCAGTAGAATTCTAGATTGGACTCTACTTTGTTCCAGTTGAACAATTATGCATGCCTCTTTGAGTGTTGAAAGGCACATCAAAGTCTATAATAAGTATAAGTTTAAAATCAAGATGTGAAGCAGAGACCAAGTGGGCTGGGAGAATGCTGGAAAGGTAGGTGATTCGCTCCCAATCCATCAGTCTGAGCCCAAGCATTCTGAGATCTGTCCATCACTTTATTTTATGTTAAGCCATTCAGTTCATGATTAAATATGTTAACTGTTATTGTTGAGGTAGATGTGTGATCAATATGCTAATTGGTAGTCATTAGATAGTCTGGTAGAGTTCTCATATATGACTGAGCTCATTTTGGTATTGCATTGATGAGGCGAGACTCAAATTTGATCATTGATATCTTTGTAATAATCAGTGAACTAACATGGAGGTGCCGGCCCAGGTTTGTTTATACAGCCAATTCAGAGCAAGCATTTTATCTCTGATAATATTACCCTTGATGAGTGATTTAAATGCTTTAAGGGTGCTGATGTTTGTGTTGTCCAGAACAAAACTGCATCTCATTAGCCAGATGGCAAATGATAAGAAAATTGTTAATGTTAGTGAAATTGCTAGCTTTAATTGCTTGCTGGATTAAGGATGGATCTGTAAAACAGCATTTTACCTTTTCATCAATGAAAGACCTAAGAATGCTGAGAGATGGACAATCTAGAAAAATGTGTTGAATTGTTTCCTTGTCCCTCTGACAGAGTTGACATTGAGAGCTAATTTTGTTAAAACTCCTATTCATTATGAGGAACTGATTAGTGGGTAGTGATGAGAGGTTTACTTTCAAAAGAAAATCAATAAATATGGGTTCCAGAAACCAGTGTTTGGCTTTTTTGATCAAAAATTTGTTGTTTAATCCAAGACCATTATGGAGAGCTGATGGACAATCTTTCTTTAGCCTATACGTTTCCCAGTAGGACTTTTTTTCATTGAAGGTGTTTGGAGTTAAGATTATACAGCCATTGACATGTGTCCAGATGTCAGTCAACCATCCTTTACTATGGGGAGGTGGTGTGTCAGTAGGATGAAATTCTTGGATTAAATTGGTGTACTCCATTTCCAATGAATAGTTGTGTAGCAGATTTAGTGATTTTTGCAAGTGTAATGTAGCAACCGGGTGTAGACTAAGACCATTTCAGTTATCTAGGATTTGGGCCTTTGCCAAGCTTATGGCCACAATCTTTCTTTTCCACAATAGCTTAGTACATAATGAGCCTATTTGTTTACCAAAGATTTTAATAGGCTTGATGATTGGTAGATAGTAATTGAGTCTTGAAAACACTAGCATTAAGGAGTGTGATTTTACCAGGAATTGAAAGTGAAATACTAGAGAGAGCATTGATTGTTTTATTTGTTTTTCGAAGGATTGAATTTAGAATTTCTCTAGTCATGATAGTTTTTGTTTTTGCCATGGGGAATCCTAAAAAAAGCTGTGGCTTGGCTGTGAACCTGGATGGAATTGTTGTTCCTGTTTTAATTCTCCAGATGGAAGATTTACTATTGTTAATTTGAAAGTTTAATATTTTGGCATGCTTGTCAATAATTGTAATGAGTGTTGGAAGATGAACTTTGCTGGAAAGGAAAATGGTAACATTGTCCACATAGGAGATATGGTTGATTTGTTTTTTGATGGTGGGAACATACATGCCTGGCAAGATATTCTTATGTCCTTGAACATGGGGTTGGTGTAAGTTATAAAACATAGTGATGTTAGGGGAGAACCCTGTGGAATTGAGATATAAGGTCTAAAACCTGTAGACAACCTTCCATCTACAGAAGTAAATATGGAATGGTTTAGTAAAAGGTTTTCTATTATTCTGATGTACACATTGGGCACCTGATACTCCCACATCATCTGGAACAGTAAAGATGGTATTACCGAGTCAAATGCTGAGGAGAAGTCCAGTTGTACAACCATTGGCCTTGACTTATTGGTTTGTCTAACATGTTCAGTTAGTAAAAGAAAGTGCTGAACTGCATCAATGGTGGATGATTCTTTTTGGGCAAATTGAAAAGATTAAATATGTGGTAAAGTTAGGATTGAATCTGGTCCTTGATTAGGGATGCAATTGTCTTAATTAGCAATGGTATCATGTAAATAGGTCATTGATTGTTGAGGCTAGATGGATTTTTTTGTTTTTTTAAAAAAGGGACCAATGTCACTGTGTACAAATCTGGAATGTTCTGAAAGTCTTCAGCCAGCATGTCAATCATCTTCTTGACTATGGGAATAGTGTAGTGACCAAGGTGTAATAGTACAAATTTAGGGATTGTGTGAAGGCCAGGATGAGTGCTTTCAGAAAATGCCTGTAGCTTTTGAAATATTTGGGCTTCATTTCTGTTGTGAGAGGTTGTGGTATAATTCCATATGTTTCCTTTTTGAAAAGTATTGTTTTGCAACTTTGTTTTCAAGTGTGAATGAATTCTCTCCAACATTTCTGGTCCACTATAGCACTTGCTGTTCATGATAATCAAAGGTGGTGTTGGTCTAGCAGCCGATCCAAATGCCCATCGAATGTAGCTTCTAGTCCAGTTATGACTATTCGCCAAAAAGATTTTTGGAACTCTTTATAGCAATGTATTGATCCAGAGCTTTTTGTTTTTTGTGATATTGAGTTTTTAATTCCAGTATTTCTTGAATTTTGGTACTTGAGAGGGGTAGTGAACTTAGCCTATTACTAATTGAATCAAGTTCTTTTAGAAGTTGATTTGGTCCCTTGAATCTTTTTGTGTGAAAGTTAATAAGGGTGCTCAAGATTCCTATGAAGGCAGACCATACTTGCACAGATGGCAAAGTAAGTACTTGTATTTTATTTAGAAGGATATATGCTTCTGAGAATATCCATTTTGGTGTTGTGGTTTTGTTCAAAAGTCTTATAGTTTTTGTGTGGTCTGAAAGACTTATCATGTTGTTGGTGTCTAGTTGTAGTGAGATTTTTATAGCAAGGTGGTCTGAGAATGGCACTAATTGCAGCTTGGCATGCAGGTTATAATGAAGTTCAGGGGAATAAAAGATCAATTAGCGATTGCTTGGGTTGTGTATAAAATGAGAATGATTGAGGAAGAAAGAATCCCTTTTCACATAGCAAAACTTTGTTGAATAAATGAAAGTATTTGTTAGTAAACTGATGATAGGTCATATTAAAATCCCTGAAGCAGATTGAGAATAAATTATTGGATGAAAGCAGGGTATTGATTTTATTAATCACTGTATGAATTAGATTAGTGTCATTCTTGAAATAAAGGTAAATTATGTTTATGGGGTTATTAATAATAGTAATGTTAATAAATAGAAGTTATTTGCTAATGTAAAGAGTTCTTAGTTGCTAATATTCCAGATTTTTATTGATTAGAAATGATACTCCAGAAGAAGCTGTATTCAAGGGTAGATAATGGAAATAACCATGCTGTTGCATTAATTGCTATATTTTAATATTGGACTGAAAATGTAGCTTGGTCTTGGAAAAACATACAATGTGTAAGTTTAAATTGTTCAACCAGTTTTTGATTGCATGTACTCACTCCAGTGAATTGAGCCCCCTCACATTAATTCCTGCAATTTTTAAATGCATTGTTTGATTATGTATAGCTGTGGAGATTGCTTTATTCTTCTGAGAACTCATCATCTAATAAGATTAGTTGATCCTCGAGTACTTGTGCCATTTGAGTCAGAATATCCCAATTTGATACTGTTATTTTTGTTTGACCTTGGTCTAGTGCTTTGTTTTGAGAATTTGTATTTGAGTTGATATTTTCTTTTTGAGCTATTGTACTTAGTGAATCTGTAGATTGGTTCTCTGTTGAGCTGTTCTAAGACTCACTTCTTTTTGTTCTCTTCTTTTCTTGCTTACTTCTACTTTTAAATGCTTTGTTTGAAGAGTTTTGCGAGTAGTTAATATCAAGATCAGATTCTGCAGTTGAGTTGGTTGTTTCATCATGCTGTGGTTCAGATGAATCTTGTGTTTTTTTTGTTGTTCAGTATTGTTTGACCTTTCGGATTAGTTTGTAGAGATGATGATTGTTTTGATATTTGTTGCTTAATTATTGTTTGTTGTTCTTGATATGTCTGTGTTTCTACTATTTCATGTTTTGTTCCGGTTGTTGAATGGTTTTCGGAAGCTGTGTGGGTATGTTGCAATGTAATACTGTTCCCACAGCCTTCTTTTGTTTTCTCTTGGGTTATGGCATCTGTTAATGTTTGTGAGATTTCAATACTGTCTTCATTGACTTGATCTTGTTCATCATCTCTTGTATTAGTTGTCTGTTGAATTTGATATGAATTGAAGATTTAAAGCTTTTTGTGGACATTTATGATTTCTAGACATATTTTAAATCACAGTGTGCACATATTCTTTTTGGACATGCCTTTAGAAGGTGAGTACATTCCCAACAGTTGAAACACTGAGGCTGCACACCTTGAATCAAGATGAAAATTGGACATTTTGCCTCCTCTGGTGTAACAGGAATGTCTAGTGGAGAATAATCTGGGTTTAATTTAAGTGAGATGGCTATGCTGTTTGAGGGCACTTCAATGCCTGCACTCTTTTCTATTATGAATTTGAAATTTGTAATATTTCCAAATTTAGCTAGGAGTCATTGAAGGTCATTTTGATTAAAATTTAGACAGCAATTTCATGCTAATCCATGAATAATTCTGGGTTTTGAGGTAAAGTTGATTTCTTTTAAATTGTTTTTTTTTTTGTTATATATTGTAAAACTCTATTACTAAGTATATCTTTTGTTCCGATGGTGATATATTCTTTTTACTGAATCATTTAATTGTTGACTTTTGATGAGCTCAAAAAAGTCATCTGTAGGAAATGTGAACAAGTTGCAGTAATCATTAGAAGTGGTTAAGATTAAAGTAAGATCACTATGGTAATGTAAAACAGAGTTGAACAAAAATGGAGGTATTCTGGAATTGAATTCCTGGCTTATCTCATGATAATTATTCATGGTTGTTTGTGAGATTTGAGAAAATGCTTGAGATCTATGTTCATTATTGTTGGATAAGTAATATTCATCTTCCACAAAATCAATGATGTTTGATTGTGTGGTAGATTCACCTGTTATTAAACTTGTAGTTTTAGTTTCGTTTTTGCTAAGTGCTGTCACATATGATTGATTGCTTGTTTGAATTGTTGGACTTAATGTGTTTTGCAATTGACTGTTAAAACTTATATTATGGTTTAATGTTGTGTTATTACAGAACTGTCATCTTTCTATGTTGGAGTTGGGTTCAAGACTGGAAAAATTTTAGTAGACAAGGTTTTTGTATGTTTAGTGCTTGGCTGTAATTAAGAATCATGGTTTCTCATATTGGAAAATGAGTCTATATTTTTTTGATTACTTTGTTGTGACAATGTAAATTTGTCAGAAAGAGATTGAGGCTTTGCATTTTTATTTATATCTCCAAAGGGAGCTTGTAATATTAATTCTTTGTCGATCATTTGGCTTAAAAAGGTTTCATTATGGAAGAAGTTGACTTGATTGGTTTTACTGGAAGTATTTTTCTATTGTTTCTTTTCGAGGGCTCATGTTAAGCTTATCAAATACTTTTCTAATGTTATGGTTACTATGTGTTCTCATAATTCTGTTTGGTTCTGTATTTTCTGATCAAAAAAATTTAAGTGCCCTGTCCATTCTATATTTTAGTTAATAAATACAAAAGTTAAATGTTTATCTGATCATCTCCACCTCTGTAGATAAAAAAAAATTCAAAAAATTATAATAATTTAGTATTTTAATATTGAACAATCTGCTTAGATTGTCACTTCCAAAAAGCTGCCAGGGGGAGATTTTATTATCTTTATATATATATTGTGACCTTTTGGTTTGGCACCAGAAATAATATTTGTGATTGTATGGTATTATATCAGTAACATCTGATATTATATTACTTTTAAAAAAATGAAATAATGCGAAATTTTAAAAAAAAATTATTTATGATTTAAAACTATGATTAGAAGTATTTATAGGTGTAATGTAAAATTTATTAGATGTTTAGTGGCTTACTTTGGAGTATAATTAATGATAGGATAGGGAGTGTCTTGTTATACACATAGTCAGGTCAGTTTGAGTTGGTGCTAATTTGTTTTGTTTGTTCACAAATAAATAGTTAGACTTGTTCTGAGTGATTCTCTAGTTCATTTGCTTTACACATTTTAATTTATAGAATAAACAGGAAAGTATGTTTCACTCACCATCATTAAAATAGCCATTTAGTCATATCAGTTTAGTGTCTAGGGTGCATTGCTACTAAATATTCATGTATGTCAATGTCATTATTCAACTTCCATTTTCATTCATATGTTCCATTAAATCATTAAATATCACATTTCATACCCACTTATTTAAGTTCATAAATAATGGTGTTGAAAACCAGCTTAATTACATTTTAAGTGAATTAATTGATCAGTGGACTAATGAATTATTAAACAATAATTATACCATAAAATATTTTATTTATTAAAGCAATTGTTATTAGTTTTTATTCTGTTGTTTTAAGAGTACATAATATTTAATTCTTAATTCAATTTAATATTAATATTTCTTTTTATTTATTTAAAAGACAGAATGATTTTCCCCCACTTTTTTTTAAGACAAAAGTTTCTTGCATAAATTAAGTCTTGTTTTCTGTCTGTTGATCTTTGAACTTTCAGATATTTTTGTACTATTGGATGAGAAAAAGTGTGATGTAATCTTTTAAAAATCTATAAAAGGACAATTACTCCATTACTACCACTACTACCACCACTCTACTCCTGTATATTCCAATCCTCCACTTCAACAGCTAACTACTAAATGCTAAAAGATCTTCCAATACTGTTTTATTTTAACAAAGTTTAATAGTATAATTTTTTTTCCTTCCAAAGTTCAAACTGAAAGTTTAAAATTTAATATTTGTTTGCAAATATGAATACTTAAACCATAAAAAGATACGTCAATTTTTATTTTTGGCTGACTGTTTAGATTTTCCAACCATTGTTTGAAATGCATGTAAGTGTTATGTTATATTATTCAAGTTAAATTATTACTATTTAAGAAAATGGGAATGCGTGATAGGATTATAAATTTATTTTATTTAAATTTAAACTTAACAGGAAAAAAGAAAAGGATGTTTGTTTATTCAGTTTCTTAAGTTTTAATCATATTATTAATGGAATAATTGCAATGTGCAGCATTTATATGTGGAAAGGTTGTGAACTTTTATTAAACATTTCCAGAACTCTATTTAATAATTTCCATGCTAATTGTAAAAGGAAATTTTAAAATATACATAAAAATTATGTAATTTTATCATCATATTTATTAGAAGAGTGGCATAATTATTTCTACTTTTACCTATTGAAAAGAAATATACAAGATTAAATATGTCATTGAATATACTTTAATAATTACTTGATCTTCCAGACTAATAAGAGGAATGAATTTATAAATGGATAAAGTTATATGACATTACTGTATTAATATTGCCAACTAATTCATTTAAATAAATATTATTAATTGAATAACTTAGTGTATTTCCAAATGGCTTTACAATTGTGAAATCAAATTTTAAATATATTCTAGGAATGAAGTACAAACTTTTATTTTATTTGCGTTGTGAAATATTCATTGCTTAATTAATGAAATTCCATATAATATCAACAGCAATTCATTAGTTAATAACTAAAAACATTGAATCTGCTCTTATGGGTTTAACAAAATATTGTTTTGTTTCTTGTGCAGGAAATATGTCATTTTGTGTCAATATTTACTCATGGGTGTTTACTGTTTAGTATTACTCTTATTCATTTGGAGACATGACAAAGGAAAGTCATGTACTAACTATCAATAAACTTTTCATTTTCATTAAGAAAAAGAAGAAAAGAACTTTATTATTATTTAATAGTATTTTAGATAGTTAGTGCTAATTTAAGAAATGTTTATTATATGTATTATTATATTTTTGTTCTACTAGAATGTCTCATTAAATGTATGATAAAGGAAATATCATACAAGGAATTTTTTATTATTGTTATTATTTTAATATAAGTTTTGGTCATGTGTTAGTAACACACACGCATGATAAAAAATGGTGAAGTCTATTTATAGTTTGTAAGGGGTAACTAATTATTTTAAAAGTTTCATTGTATAAAATCTTACCATATAGATTTCTTTTTATATATAGATTAGAAAATCAGTATTTTTAATAATTATTCCATCTATAACATAAAGCTTTATTATTTATCTAGGTCTAAAATATTTATTTTAGATTTGGGCTAGTGTAAATGCACTATATAAAAAAATTATTTTGTCTTATTTGCCAATAAATTATTGCTTCATTTTCTAACCATTATTAGTATGTTATTAAGTCCTAAATAGTATATTATCAGATATGAAATATTCTTTATTGCTTTACAATTAATAATTAATATTTTGACAGTAGTTCTTTACTACTAGGATTTGAATAGTCTGTGTATTATTGTGCTTGTATATGTCTGACTATTATTAAACTTAGCTATAATCATATATTAATTGCAATTACAAATGATATATAATCAATCACTTTCGGAGGAAGTGGATGGTTAATTGTTTGGAAGGTTTAGAGATGTATTTAAGTGAGAATTATTGTTCTTTATTATGCTTGAGTGAAAAAGTATTTTTGTGGCTATATGCAATGTTTTATAGTATTTGTGGGATTGAGTAAGCTCTCCCCTTTTGTTATTTGAATATTTAAACATGGGTAGATTGCCTAGTATAGTGTATGGGATTAAGTAATCCCTTCTTTTCTGTGTATTGGAATACTTTGATAGGAGTAGATTAAATCCTCCAGTTTTGATATTTGGTATTACAAATTAAAGTATATGAAGTCAAGTATATTATCCCCCTGATTATTTGGTGAAGAGATGTATTCCCACCAGTTTATTTAGTCTCAGAAGTAGACTTGGAAGTTATTGTGTTGATATTTATCTGATTTGAATTGTAAAATCTTTTATCCCCATGTGTATTGAATGTTTTTCCAGCTTATACTATAGCCAAGTGCCATATAATTTATTGATAAAAGAAGAATAAAGGCAGAATAGATTTTCTTACAAAACAGCTGTAATAAAGTTAGTAACTAAAGCTTTGTTGCCCATTGCCTTCATCTGTATTATGATCATATTGTAACTTCATAAGCAAACCGATTAGATTGATTAGAATTAATTATTTATTTATTCTTTGACACACAGCATAATACAGACTCATACATAAAGTGTTAATTTGAAAGATATAGAAAAATCCATCAGTAATGTACAACTTTAATTATTATTTTAAAACATTTTATAGTGATCATTTAGGTTCCATATCATTAATTTTTATCATTTAGTCATCATTTGATTAAGTAAGCAAGCAAAGATAAAAGACAGTTAATGAATAGCATTATTTATTTTTATTTTGGAAAAATAAAACCATAGTTATTTAATAGAATATTTTATTTTAATGTTGCAAAGGCAAATATATTTAATTACTGGAATTATTTAGTTAATTTCTGCAAGATATAATTTGGTAAGAATGTGTTTAATTAATGGAGCTATTAATTTTATTTTGTAAAACCTATTTTTTTGATATTATTCTTAGGTTTCAAACCCCTTTACTTTAGTTATAGTTAGTTACTGTGCATTTGAAATAAAATGCAAATTTTTAATTTTACTTTATAGTGTAATGAAGATATTTAATCCATGTTTTGTTTGTCATAGTTTTATTAAGTTAATTAATAATTAAGTGCTATAAGGCAAAATGTTGAACACAAGATAAATTTTATAGTTGATTACTAAAAATATAAGATTATATTACTTCACTTGTACAGGTTTATCAGAAGTAACTGATAACTAAAACCATTTGTTTTATAGTAAATATGTGGATTTTATTTTGGGTTCATTATTTAATAAGAATATAAGGGGTTTCACAAATCTATCAGTATGTTTTGATAGATATAATGTATTAGATGTGAAATTTAAGAAATCATCTTGTGTTATTGATTTATGAAAATTGTAACTAGTGATGCTAAGTGCATTCAAAATTTGTACTCATAACAATGAGAAAAGATTAAATGTTTGATTAACTATTTTTTTATTATTTTGTTAATAAATATTTTACTATTTAAAATTGAATTTAGAAATCTTCTCTGACATTCATTCGTTGTTTCATATTTCCACACATGCTCACACATTTATTTTTTTTAATGTAATATAATTGTATTTTCATTTAATTATGATAAACATCCAGATATAATGATATTGATTTCCTTGATCCAAACATTGTATGAGATGCCAATTATCTACTGTTTGTCTAAAAGGTTTTATTATTTAGTAACTGTTTAGATGATGAATTGAAATCAAAATGTGCCCAATTTCTTTCATTAACTAACTGCCATTATTTAGTTAGGGTATTGCTTGGTTTATATTATTGTTTTCATAATATTAAATAATAGTTATTGAGAGATAGAGATTTTAGATTAAGCCATACCATCAGTTAATTGCCTGAGATCTTTAATATTTAATTCAGATCAAATAATAAATTCAGTTAATTAGATTAGATTAGGGTTTAATTAAAAATTTAGTAATGATAGATTTAGTTTAAGTTCAGATCCAGTTTGTTATACATTATAGTTTCTAAATATTATTTTTTAGTTATTAGTTTAATTTTCTAATATGGTAGAGGTTGTTCAATAAATGTGGATGATGGGAGGAGGTGAAATATAGATTATAATTAGTTAATTTTGGCTGGTAAAATTTTACCAATATAAATCTTATTTATTTGGAACTTGATAGATGTTTATTCCTATTAATTATAATATTTTCTCCCACATCTAATGTACATTGTACACCTCATACACCTCTGTATCTCTCAACTGAGTTAGTTTAAGGTAAAACTTTAATTAAGAGCCTCATAAGTAATTTTAAAATAAAGTTAGTTTGATAATTTATTCTATGTTTGATAGAATTGGTGCCTCAGGG